>OX155950.1:5404544-6004544 GCA_944548615.1 Micropterix aruncella
GCCCGTAGTAGTTGACAACTCTGTCTGTAATGTCTGAGGTGAGTGTTCTGTGGAAAAAATCGTTTTGGGCATAAATTGTGATAGCTCTGTGCACATGACCTGGTTGACTTTACAAGAACACGGTATACTACGTTATTTACCGCTGATGGTTGTCCATGTTATCATATATATTATAAATATCTGTCAAGAAGTTACAGCAAGCAGTCGGAAAATATCGAATGAAGGAAGTAGAAAAAACAAATGAAATCCTAATTATAATTACGTCGAATATATTATGGTTAACACTGTCAAACGGCTAGAGATCTTGGAGATTTCACTTTTTTTTCTATGCTCATAGGAGGTGCGTTTCAATGTCAAAGCGGCCATTAAACGTGCGTGGGCGCCAAGACCTGTGCCAAGAAATAGATCGAAGCTAACTTTTCTATTGCGTGTCGGATTATAAGCACGGACAGGCGGATGAACTGCATAATAAAGTATCAGGAAATATTTGATGTGATTTATACGTGTGAAGTTTGGATACTGAGTAAGTGATGATCATCTGTTACCGTCTTCTCGCCTATCGTTTTTTAATACTTTCTTAAAAAATACATCGTATTATACAAAGTATGTAAATAGTGAGTCTTGTTTTCGAGCAAAATTTGGAATAAGAGTTTGTACCTAGGTCTCCGCCTTTTGAAATTTTGGAAAGCCAGAAAAATTGCCAATACGCCAAAGGAAGTATGTTCATATACTTGCTATCTTCTATCGTGTACTCTCCCAATCAACATCATCCTTTTCGAACCATTTGGTTCGCACGGTCTCGTACTTCGGTTAGCCTCTCACAATTTATTTAAAATTCCTTGTCATACTGATTTCTACTCCTACTCTTTCCGAGTACACACTCTGGGAACGATGTCCCAGCAAACACACGAAACTCGCCTTCATTAGAATTATTCAAGACTCACCTCAAAAAGTTGACTCACTCTCCTTTCTCTTTTAACTTCCGCTCCTTGCGCATTCTTAGTTTTATATATAGTAGTTTGTATTTTCTACAGACAAACTTATTTGTTATTTGTTGTGTACACTGTGATTAGGTTAGTTGTAAGATATTGCCATGTGTATTTGTATTTAAGCTCGCCGTTTGTATGTGAAAATAAAGATTTTATTATTATTGTTATTGAAAGTGATTTATGGAAAATGTCTATATGTGTGTAAGTTTGTGTGTGTATGTGTGAGGGTGTTTGTTTGTGTATGTGTGTGTGTGTGGATTTGTGTGTGTCTGTACTCACTGTATCTCAGAAACTACACAACCAATAAGGGTCAAATTAGATACACAATTAGTTCATCCTATAAAAACTCTCATCAGCTTTTCAAATCTGATAAAAGTTATCAGAATTGCGGCCTTTTCAAAATTAAAAAAATAAATAAATCCGTTAATACTGGTCCAATAATACATATAAATGTGACAGAGTTCTTGGGAGTTCTTCAGAGGGTTTCGAATATAATATTATTTTAATTTTATATATTTTTTGTTGCATTATTCGCCGATATGTTGTCCTACAAGTTATATTATTTGAAAAAATAGCCATAAATTAGCACCAGTAATGCAATATCAATAATAAAATTATTAACTCTCTTATAATGTAATAACGTAATATTACGTAATGTAAATTTACAAAGAATAATATAAAAGTTAAGGCATAGTGACATCTCTATACGACGCCTAGCTAGGCCGAAGCCTGTTTTAAGGCAGACTTGTTTTGTTCTAAGGCAAATATGGTAGGAAGTACATAACAACCAAAAGAAATTAATACGAGAACCAATGCGTTTGCAAAAGATAAGTAATTAAAAAATAAATAAAAATCCAAGTAAAGTTATACAAGTAGGTAGTCAAAAATGTTATAATCTAAAAATGAAATACTTCATAACTCTGTGTCCCATAAAAAAACAGTGTCTTATTATGCTGAGAATAATTTCTCTAAATTTATCATGACTTATATCTTTCTGTCTATACCTGTCTATATCTGTCTATACCTTTAGTGGTTTACGAGTTAAATAATAAAAATATTTAAATGATAGGTAGAAAATGGAGATTTTGCCAATACCTAGCTTAGCGATGCATTGTATGTCTCTTCATGAAGACGAAATTTGGGAAAGTATATGATATCGTGTATCATTAAAAAATTTTTTGCGGCTGGGGGGTGGGGGAGGTCTGGAAAGCCAAGCATGGCTACCTATGCTACCTCCCCGCACCCGCGATCTCAGTTTTCTATCTCTTTCGGGATACAAATCTGCTGGAGTGGCCGCACAGAAAACGTTGATTCTCTCTGCGTTACAATAACAGCGGATAAATTTAGTGACGCCACTGATTAAAGCTTTCTACGATATAGAATGGGAGGTTTCTGGCAATTCAGTCTCAATAATAAATGCCGTAATACGACATTAAAATTAAGGTTTACAGAAAACTATTAATTTTGAGTAAGTAAATCTCACTTTCAAGCGCAGATGGCATATCAAATCTATCAGAGATATGAATCTTGATAAATTTTGTTCCTATGCTGAATTGGCTTATGGTCATGTTTGGCTTATGGTTTCCTTACGGTTTCCTCAATAATCTTCGATATCATAATATTATTTATGATCGTGATCTTTCTGGCATAACGATCGTAAATTTAGCATTCAGCATAATCGTCATTCGCATTATTACGGCGGGCGTAGAGCATGTATGCTGGCAGAACGTACACGTCGATAACAATCAATGAATATTAGTATTTATAACCTAATCAAGCAAATAATAACCGCTACCGAAGCAAATTCCATTCTCCTTCAACATGAATAAATACGTCCACGCCTTCAATCCTTCAGCTTATGTTACCAGTCTTCCACACTTGGGTATTCCTCAGGCGGCGACCCCGACTCTTATAATGTGTAGGCCGCACAGCATTGACGCCAGCGCACGCACTCATGAACAGCGTAAGGAGTGAATTAATTTCTCTGTTGTTTGTGGTCGTTAACGATTCTGTATGGCTGGCTTTAGCATCGAGGGTACAAAACAGTCCATTGTGAGCACAGCTCGCTCGCAAATGGAAATATTGACTGACACGTCGGCGGCACGTACTGCCTGGTCCCAAACTTTGAACTTGACTGAGGTTTTTGAACATTTGAACTTACAGCATTACTATTAAAACCACTTCAAAAATATAAATTGTTGAATCCTTAAATTATGCTATTTTATCAGATTTTACTTGAAAGGATATACCGTATATAAAACGTAAAGAACCAGCTACGAAGAACCTAAATAATATTTTTTACTTTGTTTGTTTCTACTCTTAATTGTGACATTTCACAATGGGCGGATTTATTATCATATGACAATCGTTTACAGCCAACCCTACTATGACATTTTCATATGTATGTGTGCGTGTCACATGCTGTAAGAGTGGGTCTTGTTATTGCATTCGATCGACAGAATTCAAATGCAACTCCGTTAATTTTATCTCAACGGAAAATAATGACCCATTCGGGAATCGAACCCGGAACCTTACAATATAAGATAAGGCAACCTAACCACTATGCCACTATGTGCTGGTCCTCGTCCTGGGCGTACAAATAGACTACAGACTAAAATGGAAAAAGTACATGATACCTTTAGTTACAAACATGCAGTCCCTCTTATGTTATGGTATTATTGGCTGGGGCAGATGGGCGGAATTACGGATGCGCTGATAAAAAACACAAAATGCGCCCTAAAAATATATTTAAAAAACCGTACTGATACCCCGTGACCTTATATTCGCTAAATGACAAGTGCTTAATGCAACTTAACTTTATAAGAAAATCCTTTGCAGCTTCCGTAACAACCTTGACGATATTAGACCACAACAGAGTATATATAAGGGCGAGAAAATCCGATACTCACAAATATCCGATGCCTAAATTAAATTCGCCATCTGGTCAGAGGCAACTCATGACACCAAGAATTTAGGATCGAATATAAATTAAATCTAATCCGAAATGTCTAAAAATCTTTTTGAAATCCACCATTCAGTGTCTTTAAACCCTTCCTCCAACCTCAATATCATAAAGGATCCTCCCAGAAAATTGTGCACATTTTCGACACATTCTGCGAACATGAACAATCGGGCGTCCTGGAAACGGATGAGTCCACCGGGCCAAACGACATAGCCTCAACAAATCGTTTTTTTTTCAAACCAGTCTTAGTGACTTTTGGAAAGACGTGTCCTAACGTGGCCCGTTACCGAACGGACACGTTAACGAACGAACGAATTAACTTAATATGATATTCAGATTATTCAATTACTGTAAGTTACCAATATTAACTGTTAGAAATAGAAATACATTTATCGTCCGTATAATTGTGTAACATTTATGGTGATAATCCATTTCATTGCGTCTCTCGTTATTCCCTGTTAAAGTAACAGATAGATATTTTTTTCTTAATAATATCTAACGAATGATTTTAATTATAAAAAAACCTTTCGATATTGAAACGTCAAAATGAACATTAAAATGACGTGAAATAACATAATGTTTTAGAAAAGTCTATAAAATGATTTAACCAACAGGCAGGATTAAATGGATATCAGCATATATGTGAAAAATATAAAATACAAATAACAACATTATCAAAAAAATATATATTAAAGAAAAAAAAAGGCAAAATCCGCATATAAAATAGAAAAAAATGTATACTTTAAAATGCGTAATCTTCATAATTCAATAATGTTCATAATCTAATTCTAACCAACATGTCAACACAGAAAAAACATAGCAAAATTGACCAAACGTAGGTCATATTTTTTGAAGTTTGGTCATAAAATACATTGGTCTTACTTGTCTAGTGATAATACACTGGTACAGCACTAGCTATCACTATGAATCACCAAATACGTCATTTATTACAATCACGATTCATATCCTTCCATTCACGATACGTCATTATACGTGGAATGCTTCTCTGCTCTCAGTTGCACTACCTACGCCTCGCTTATTTGACTTTAATTACATAAAAGTCAGATTAGGTAATGAGGTAATTATGTCATTATAATGAATCCGGTACACTTGGAATCTGCCAATGGATAACAATAATTGACTACATAAGTAATTGATGAAACTGGTTTAGAGAATGTGTGCGAGCGAAAATAGCTACGGACACTTTCCCATGCAGAGTAAAAGGGTAAGTAAGTTTTTTAAAACACGAGGACCTCGTCGACCGATCCGGTCGAGAGTCGTATACAGACTCGGTATACTGTGCCTGCGTGTCGTATGTGCCGCGTAGTCTGCACACGCCATTCCTGTCACATCCCGCCAAAATGTATGGCCAAAGTCACTCACATTCAGACAGAATAATAACAGAAACATCCGAATCGAGAAAGCGTGGAGCGCGCTGAATCGTTTTTGTTTCGCTCGTTTCGCAGGCGCCGCGGCGCCCTTCTTGCTCATTCATCGCGCGTCCATTGAAGTGTTTATTATACGAAGCGATTGTGTATTGTCGGTAAAGCAAGCTCCACAAATTGCAGTGTCACGGCTAGCTTTATTTTTATACTATCACGCACACACGACCGCAATGTAGACTTGTTCTATTTAATAATATAACACAAATATATGAGTTTTTTTAAAAGAGATTTATTTATAAAGGCTGTTTCGTCGGTTTTAGATCGTCTACATATACCTTTCTTATTGAAGTTTGTTTGTTTGTTGAACTGTTTATTGTGAAATTTCAAACGGTCGTTTATTGTGAAATTTCAAGTCGTTATTGAGAAACCAACTGCCACTGCAATAAGTCCTATAAAATTTGCATCTTAAATTAAACTTGAATTCTGTTTAAACCAAATCGAATAATCGAAATTAAATGAGCGACTTTTGCTGATGACGAAAGAAAACAAAGCAATACAGTAATTTTCTGAATGAATTGGGCCAATTGATTGAACACAAATTGTATCGTCTAATTTGCTATTTGGCCGCATTGCGTTGCGACATCGTTGTATTGTCCCTGTCTTTGCTTAAAAACAAGAAATCAAGCATCCTTGATTGGGAATGCTGTCCCATACCTGAAACCCAATCCCGGGATCACGTGACTGGTAAGCGACGGTCCATGCTTGTAGCTGCTATTTTTTGACAGTTATAATTGTAGTTTCTGAGTATACTGTAGAATACAATTATTTGTATATTTTTATTGTTTACAGAATATTCTTCTAAGAAAACATACTTATAATCTCTAATAGTTACATCGATGGGACTGTTAATATTGTATATTGACCCGCCTAGATACAGGACATTACAGTCCTAGTTAGGTGGGCACTGACCATTTGCTACATTTGCGTGTAAAATTTTTCCGAGTTACTTTGTATGTGGCTATATGTATATTTTTTTTTTAATAAAGTACTAAATAAATAAATATTCACTAAATATATATAAAATATTTAAAAACTAAAATAAAACTTACTTTTACCTCCTTGTCACAATATGGAACCAAAGGACTCGAGGATACATGCCATACACGCCCAAACTTGATGGACTTATTGTTAGCCGTTGAGGAGTACTTATTACCAACTCCTAACTCCATCATCATTCAAGCTCTATGATACCTCATTATCGCATTGTCATCAGAACTGCTTTAGTGTGCTAAGTTTCAAATATCGATTTGGCAATCACGATACGGCACTTAGAAGTGAGTGAAAAGTGAGTTGTAAGATTCCTCATAATGTTACAGATCAAGCTAATTATAAAAACGTGTTAAAAGGGAATGTTATTTTTTAAAGTTTGTGTATTTGTTACTACTCTTTATTGTGAAATTTCACAATGGGCGTATTTATTATCATACGACCATATCTTACAACCAATCCTACTATGAAGTGTTTATATGTGTATATGTGCGTGTAATTTGCGTGCATTGTGCGTCTTGTTATTGCGTTCGATGGACAGAATTAAAAATTCAATTCCGTTAATTTTATCCTAACGAAAAATGGGGACCCAGGCGGGAACCAAACCCGGAACCTTACAATAAAAAAGATCAGGCGACCTAATTACTATGCCACGGCGCTGTCGTGTATGTAAACATGTATGCACAAGTATGGACACTTTTCCGGTACGGATACGATAAAATGCCCATACATGACAAGGGCGTTATGAAAATTCACACAGAATAAAATTATCGGAAAACGATGTTAAAATACTTCGATAAGCATCTAAAGCGGTTTAATAAACTACTTTCTATGAGACACGTAGGAACGAGACGCTGCTTTAAAAACCGCCATTGTATTTATTATATCGGTTTAAAATTGACATTCTGCTAGAACCGGATCTAAAGGAGCCGTTATTCATCGAGCAACCGTCGCATCTCAATCTATAGAAATAAGATATTAATAAATAGTAGCTACCGGAGTTTGGTTAATTGGATGTTATTGTGTTTGGTCGCTCATTATGGTAATTTCGGAAATGTTATTTAACCCCAATAACGTTGTTATGCATTTGATGTAGGTACGTATTCTGATTTTTATGGCTTCTTCAGGTCTTCAGGTCAATCTGACAACCAAAATCAATTGTTGTTCGCTGTCAGAAGTTATTGCTCTCGATTGGTCTGTTATTACCGCCAGTTGAAATCTATCACAACGTTAATGAATGCATATTACAAAGTCGTAAAAATCAAGTGGCATTATTCTTATTGGTGATGAAAGTTCATTGAGGAAATCTTCAAAAATATTCCTTCTTCTTGTTATTGTATTTTTAATACTCCACTGATTATAGAGCGTATTAGATTGCTAAACGCAGTACTATGATTTAGCAACTAGAAGCATTTAACATTATTGCATATTACCATTGACTATATACATAGATATGAGATTGATCAACGCCATAGTGCGTTTTAGAAGCTATGATTTTACAACGAAACGCAACGTGTAGATTTTATTTTATTTATTTATATAGGAATTAATTACTATAGAACATTGATTTCCTTACAAAAATAAGTTGAACCGAATGGCAAAACCTTAACCTTTTGCTTATTTGATTCTGTCACCCAACTGGGACTAGCCCGTTATAACAACTACGTTAGTATGTAACAGCAGCGCCAGTATGTATGTAACTGCCAGGTTCCCAATATGAACCCGCGGGTTGGACCTGGTTATACCTAGTCGTAGAATAACCACGAACAGAAATCAAGTGCAGGAAGTATTATTTAAAGCCGAAGCCAATAAACATAAAAAAACTAACTTTCAGAAAAAATTGGACGCCACAGCTTTTTAAAGGTTAAAGCTGAAACTAAAAAAAAACCAGCACTCGATACCAAAAAAATTAAGCACAAGATTTAACAGGGTGGGTAAGTCTCACAAGTTTGTCACTGGTTTTGCCCGGAGGTAGCAATTCTTCCTTCAGCTGTAAAAAAAAGAAATGAGAACACGTTGCTTCTTTTCAGAGTTCTTTAATCCGCTACTCCACGGGCACAGCAAAACGAAGAAGGTGCAAGGCACACGATGTATAAATCACTTCACAGCACAGCAGTATATGGATATCTTCCAAAAGTTGACAGTAGGTAGGTCCGGAATTTGAATCTCCGATTTCAAAACTGCTCCAAGAAGCAGGCCGCCACGCTACGGCAGTTGAGGCTTTACAGGTGTATTATTGATAGAAAATGGTATAAAAATAGAGGTGCTCGTCGCCCGTCTGAAGCCAAGGAAAAAAACCCGGTTAGAGTCCGATACGCCGACATGTGCTAACCGCAAAAAATTGACAATAATCGCTTACCAGAAAAAAGAACTACATGAATTAAAACTGCGCCGCGCTATACTCGTCGGCAGCGAGGCCGATCCTCAGCTCTTACGCCTGCGCTTCCACACTCCAAAATCACAAAAAGCATGCCATTTTTGCAAGGCGCAAGTACGACCCCGAAAGACAAAAGTGATGTCACCTTTTGACGTTTCCGCTTGAACCAACGAGAATAGAGACGTCATTGCCGTAACCGTAGCGTTCGACACCTTCTTAAACGTCAGAAAACGGTTTTTACGACTTTTACAGTCGACTTTTAAGTCAAGTTGTGACTTAATTACGACGTTACGAAAATGAAGCAGAAAACTTCGGAAAAATAGTAGAGACGCCAGAAAACATGTGCAAATGACACCGAAACATGTAATTACATGGATCTGCACACGGAAAAGCATGAATCGCGAAAGAAATGTCATGAAAAAAAGCAGTTTTTGTTACAGCCCCCCTTCCAAAAAGAAATCGGAAGAGCCAACGAACGATTTCAAATGAATCGTCCCGATTCTAGCTCCACTCACATGGGCTAACAAAAACGCCACAACGTCTATAACAGTGTATAAGACAGGAAAAAAAAATACTCTTCTAAACCAAATGACCAAGCTACCTTCAATAAGGGTAAACAAGTCTACAAAAACATACAAATAAATAAACAAAATCTTCCCGTTAACTAAAGTGGAAACCCTGGTAGGTAAGTTCTGCAGAGGTCAACTGCCATTTGAAAACTCTCCACTTTCCCGTAGAGAACACAAAACTACTTCAACAACTAAACTACGACTTACCATGGAAGCACAAAGCCCATGTAAAAGAAAAACAACAAAACCTGGTGTCCTAAACAACCGTAATAAACCACCACTCCTACTGAAGGAACACCAACAACGTCCAATAATCAAACCAAATACTGGCTGTGGACAAAAGAAACCGATGACTATATTGTTAGACCACGACAGAACTAATACCTCCTCCGGTATTTGAAAAATGTCCAATACTACCTTTCATACCATCACCTTGCATACTTCCCTCTCATGACATAAATTCAATCTACAGTGTTGCTAGACAGGTTTACTAGCAAGACTGATCTCAAACGAAATGATTTCAGTGATAGTAACCACTCGGTACTACACCTTTGTAAGGAACACATTTTTAAAGTCGATCTAGTCGAACTCATAAAGACAACTTTCCGAAGAATGTTAACGAGAGACATAAAAATTACACAAATTACTTAGACCCTTTAGGATTCAATTTGAAATCCTTAATATGCCAAGAGCCAATATTCTTTCCCTGAGCATTAACCAACTCGTATACCAGAGCCGACAGTTTCTTGACTATCCGACATTTTTCATAACGTGGGGCAAACTTTGAAATAAAATAATTCCCCGCATTGCTCAAGAAGTACGTTTTCTTGTAAACCGTATCGCCCACCTCAAACTCCGCAGGACGGTGTTTACGGTCATAATACGTTTTATTGTGAGCATGCGCATTATCAAGTTTCTTCCTCACGGTATGAAAAACACCGGAAAGTTCGCTCAGATCTTGAGCGTAGGACAAACGACTGCCAAAAAGGGCCTCAGCTTGGGACTCAGGAGATTGAGTATAAAACGAACCGTCTAAGATAGGTTCTCGACCATGAACCAAGAAGAAAGGACTGAAACCCGTAGCCTCCGAAACGGCCGAATTGATCGCCATCTGAATGGCAGAAAGGTGGAGGTCCCAAGAGCGATGGTCGTTTTTTACAGACAACGCCAACGCCGTGACAACTCCTCGATTCTGCCTCTCAGTTGGATTGACCTGAGGGCAATACTTCGGATTTAGGTAAACCTTAGGTATCCGATACTTGGACATTAGTTCGGTAAACTCCTTTCCAATAAATTGTTTTCCGTTGTCGGAAATAACATACTGAGGGACACCAAAACGCAGGAAAACTTCATGCTCCATGATACGACTCACGATTTTGCTAGTAGCCCTCTTTAAAGGGAAAAGCAAACAGTATTTACTGAAACAACAAGTAACTACTAGTATGTGAATATTCCGATCTCTCGTCATCGGATAGGGACCCAACAAATCGACGGAGACCATCTGGAAAGGAAAAGAACAAGACTTTGGATTGCCTAACTGACCCAAAGGAGAAATATTTGGGTGTTTATACTGTTGGCAAGTTTCACATTGGGAAATGAATTTGACCACATCTCCGTGCAAATTCGGCCAAAAATAGCGCATTGCTAGGCGACGATGAGTTTTAAAAACCCCAAAATGCATAGACAGATCGGACGCATGGTTATCGTGTATAAGCTTCTCTCGGAGAGGTAAGGGTACCACTAACTTCCAGTCATAAGCGCTGGTGAGCTGGTACTTTCCCTTCGTGTAGCGATACAACTCCGCGTCCTTAATCTGGTAATTAGGGTAAGCGGCAGGGTTATTAGATACCGCTTGGAACAAATCGTTGTACCAAGGATCGGCGACCACAGAAACAGATGAAACGGGCAGCAAACGCGATAACGCATCAGGAACCACATTTTCGACGCCTTTCTTATGGACGATCTCAAAGTCAAAGGCGGACAGCCGAATACCCCATCTGGCCAAACGGCCAGTTGGGTTCTTCAGACTCAAAAACCACAGAAGACTGGCATGATCCGTGAAGATTTTGACTTTGGGGCCGCCCTCTAAGTAGCCGCGAAAATGCTCGATTGCATGAATCACGCTTAGGGCCTCCCGTTCGGTAGCAGAGTATCGCGTTTCAGCGGGTAAGAGAGTCCTACTCGTGAAAGCGATGGGATGTTCTACGCCATCCACTGTCTGGGTAAGTACGCCGCCTAAACCGTACAACGATGCGTCGCAGTGTAACGCAAATGGCTTTGTATAGTCCGGACAAGCTAGTATCGGACTAGAAATTAGAGCTGACTTCAATTTTTGAAAGGCCTCTTCCGCTTCTGGTGACCACGAAAATGCGGGAGCACCTTTGCGGGTACTGGTCAAACGTGACAGAGGAGCAGCAATACAGGAGAAATTTCGGATAAACCGACGATACCAACCGGCCATCCCAAGGAAAGTTTTAACCAACTTAGGCGAACTAGGAGTCGGAAAGTCTAATATACATTGTACCTTTTCGGGATCGGTATGTAGACCATGAGAGTCTACTACATACCCTAGGTACTTAAGTTCTCGACGAAAAAATTGACACTTTTTGAAATTAATCGTTAGGTTCGCATAAACGAGACGATCTAACACTCGGTTTAACAATGAAATATGCTTTTCGAAAGTTGAAGAGACAATAACGATATCATCTAGGTAACAAAATACTTTGTTATCGAACGACGGGTCGAACAACTGATCAGCGAGCCGTTGCATGCAGGCAGGCGAATTGCGCATGCCGAACGGACAGACTTGCATAGCAAAGAAACCACGTCCAGGAACCGTAAAACTGCACTTTTCCTGAGAGGCCGGATCTAAGGGGATTTGCCAAAAGGCGGCCGACAAGTCGATGGAAGACAAGTAGTTAGCGTCTCGTAAACTGTCCAGGATGGTAGTAATTCTCGGAAGAGGGTACGCATCCGGCTTCGTTATCGAGTTGAGCTTCCTACTATCCAGACAAAATCTTAAAGTCCCATCGGACTTCGGAACAAAAATTGTTGGGTTATTCCAACCCCCTTTGCTAGGTTTAATAACTCCTAACTCTAGCATACGATCAACTTCCTCATTTAACAATGCTAAACGAGCGGGAGACATGGGATAATACCGCTGTTTCACCGGTGGATGATTACCCGTGTCGATAACCTGTGATATTAAATTAGTTCGACCAAGACCCTTAACGTCTGTCGAAACTTTTTGAAAACCATCGATCATTTTGTTTGCTAAGGACTGCTGATTCTCAGTCAGAGAAGCGAAAGGATGCAAAACCCTCACTTCGCTGACTGAATGCCAACTAACATCACTATCCTCAAACCTAACGAACTTCACAATTTCCGGAGCCAAATCAAATTGTCGGACAAAGTCCATGCCTAATATAAGAGAAGTGCCAATATCCGGAGCCACAACCGCTCGGATCACTTGACAACGATTATTAAATTTGAAAGGCAAAGACATATAACCGATCGTCCTAACCGTACTAGAATTTGCGGTGCTTAAAGTCCAAGACGAAGTCTTGTGCAGGGTATACCCGATCTCAATTAAATGTCGATGTGAGTCGGCACCCAAAATTGTGACGCTCGAACCAGTGTCAAGCAAGCCACAAACCGCAATATCACCCAACGCAACATCTAAAAATGGACGACGGTTGTCTTTTTCCTCTTCGAACAAGGCAGAGACAGAGTGAACAAACGCATTCACTCTGTCTCGGTTCTCGAGTTTTTTGAATCGGCAGAAGTAGAATTGGGAGAATTATTACCTTTTGAGCAATCCGGACAAGTTGTCACGGTAAAATTAAATTTACCGCAACGGTAACAGTACTTGGAGTGCCCGTGATGTGAACCCCTCTGAAAACCACTATACGCTCCTCGAGGACCACCCGCATTATGCGGTTTGCCTCGGGAGTAACCACCTCGGTGAAAACCACCCCGATTGCTCGAACCTCTATGGGATTCTTGAGTACGATTGGATAGGGAATCCACAGCGGACACTGTGCACTGATGAAGATGTTCCTCAAGAGGAACGTCCGTACTATTATTACCGGAACCAGTACAATCGACAGAGTGAACTGCTCTAGACGCAGAAGGCTTGGCTTTTGAAAGTGCCTGCAGGTTAGCATTATACTCATTTATAGCCACATGCGTGAGTTCCTGCTGTTTCCCCACATGAAGCAGTTCTTGTATGGAATGAACAGGGATGTACGCGAAACATTGTTGCAGGTAAGGTTTTAAATTGGGTACTAGGATTGTCAGCTGCTCCGCCTCCGGCAAGGGCCTGGATAATTTATTAAAATAGCCCAATACTTCAGTAATAAAAAGATGAAGAGGTTCATCCGGTCTCTGAATTCGAGCGCGAGCCCGTTTCAACATATCGCGGTCGAAGGTTTGACTGCCAAAATTTTGGCGAAGTTCTTTGGCCAACTGTGGCCAATTGTCAATCCTGGAAGCAACCGTCCTATACCATGCGAGCGCGTGATGTTGAAACAACTCGCACGCCGATTTCAGCAACCGTGCATCAGAAATATTTCGTGCCAAACGATTTTCCTCAAGGCGTTCCAGGAATTCTACGACGCATGACTTTCCATCAAACACAAACCCTAAACTCAAAGGCCTTAACACCTGTTCATTAGTAACATCATACGGCCTGCTGACAGCGACCGGATTCCTAACAAAAACCTCGGGTTCGGAAACCGAATTACCCGCATTAGGTACACTCGAAACATTTGGAACGGCTAACGGAACAAAAAGATTATTTGATGAAACCGATGTCACCCCTAAAGGATGTACCGGCACAGGCACCTCTACCTGTACAGAAGTAGACGGCAGTAAATTTGGACTAGGAGCTCTCACAATATCTGAACACTCCTCCAGCACCTTCACGATCTCTGAAATCTCCGCCTGAAGACGTTCAAACGAAGCTGTCGGTACAACCCCAGACGTTATACGTGATACTCTATAAAAAAGATGCGTTGTTTTTGTACAAACGCGATTAAACAAAGGTCGAGTATTGTTCTCTACCAAATCCTCGACAAATTCTTGGAGACACAAGAGTCGAATGGAACATTCGTTAAACTCTTGCTCGGGATCCAGATCCGTCGACGTGATTGAATCTGCAGGAAACTGTTTAAGCAGCGAACTAAACTGTCGGCGCATCGACTCCACAAGCGTCGGGGTAACCTCCCGAATTTTGAATTCGTAATCCAATTCTTTTTTAACTAAGTGTGAGGCAGAATAATACACAAGCACGGGGGAAGCCATCTCAACTACTTGCGTATTAAAAATATAAACAAGCAGAAAATTTAAAAGTTTTAAAAAAAATTTTTTTTTTAAAAAAAAAACTAAAAAATTATTCACAAAAAAATAATTCACCAAAAAAAAAATTTTTATTTATGGTAAAAAAATCAAATATAAAAAATTGTTCTGCTCAATAAAAAACAAAAAAAAAACGAAATATTTTTTTTAAAAATAAAAAATAAATTTAGAAAATAAATAACTAGAACGATCTGACCTCAACGATTGCTGACGAGCACCTCTATTCACCTGACACCTTTAACCAATGGAGCGGAGTATTCAATCTTCGGACCTGAAATTTACAAAAAAACAATTTAATAAACAGTCTATAACAATCTTTGAACACGGCAAGCCTCTATCTTGCCGACGAGGCTATTTCCCGACAACCGTATCGGATTACCAAATAGAACAGAAAAAATGAGAAAGAAAAACAATATTAGTAATCAGTAGATAATCCTTCAAATATGGCAAGCCTCTATCCTAATGACGGGGCTATTTCCCGACAACCGTATCGGATTACAAATTAAAAACAAAAAATTACAAAACCGCTATACTGTACCTCGAGCTACTGTACAATGATACTAGATATTATGTACAATATCTTTAAAAAACTATGTGAAAAAGAAACGGCAAGTCTGTATACAATAGAACTTCTTCACGGTAACCGCTTAAAATATAAAATTCAAGTTACAAGAAATGTTACAGGTTAAACATTAAAGAAAACGTTTAAGTAAACGCAGACGTGTCTCACAAAACTAAAGAAAGAATTCCTACTTAGGCTAAAACCAGTTCTAAGGCTCCACGCTGAGCGCCAGTATATAACAACTACGTTAGTATGTAACAGCAGCGCCAGTATGTATGTAACTGCCAGGTTCCCAATATGAACCCGCGGGTTGGACCTGGTTATACCTAGTCGTAGAATAACCACGAACAGAAATCAAGTGCAGGAAGTATTATTTAAAGCCGAAGCCAATAAACATAAAAAAACTAACTTTCAGAAAAAATTGGACGCCACAGCTTTTTAAAGGTTAAAGCTGAAACTAAAAAAAAACCAGCACTCGATACCAAAAAAATTAAGCACAAGATTTAACAGGGTGGGTAAGTCTCACAAGTTTGTCACTGGTTTTGCCCGGAGGTAGCAATTCTTCCTTCAGCTGTAAAAAAAAGAAATGAGAACACGTTGCTTCTTTTCAGAGTTCTTTAATCCGCTACTCCACGGGCACAGCAAAACGAAGAAGGTGCAAGGCACACGATGTATAAATCACTTCACAGCACAGCAGTATATGGATATCTTCCAAAAGTTGACAGTAGGTAGGTCCGGAATTTGAATCTCCGATTTCAAAACTGCTCCAAGAAGCAGGCCGCCACGCTACGGCAGTTGAGGCTTTACAGGTGTATTATTGATAGAAAATGGTATAAAAATAGAGGTGCTCGTCGCCCGTCTGAAGCCAAGGAAAAAAACCCGGTTAGAGTCCGATACGCCGACATGTGCTAACCGCAAAAATTTGACAATAATCGCTTACCAGAAAAAAGAACTACATGAATTAAAACTGCGCCGCGCTATACTCGTCGGCAGCGAGGCCGATCCTCAGCTCTTACGCCTGCGCTTCCACACTCCAAAATCACAAAAAGCATGCCATTTTTGCAAGGCGCAAGTACGACCCCGAAAGACAAAAGTGATGTCACCTTTTGACGTTTCCGCTTGAACCAACGAGAATAGAGACGTCATTGCCGTAACCGTAGCGTTCGACACCTTCTTAAACGTCAGAAAACGGTTTTTTACGACTTTTACAGTCGACTTTTAAGTCAAGTTGTGACTTAATTACGACGTTACGAAAATGAAGCAGAAAACTTCGGAAAAATAGTAGAGACGCCAGAAAACATGTGCAAATGACACCGAAACATGTAATTACATGGATCTGCACACGGAAAAGCATGAATCGCGAAAGAAATGTCATGAAAAAAAGCAGTTTTTGTTAGCGTGGACAGGGCTCTAATATTATAATCAAGTTTGCTTGATTGTTTACAAATGTACAAGTTTTAGTAAAAAGCTAATAACACTAAATTTCCCTAAAATTTGGTCTTAAAAAAATGATAGTAAAATAAATAAAATGCAATTCCATTATATAATCGGCAATAAATATAATATAAAATTCGATTAAATAATATAAATAAAGTTATATGTTAGAAAAGAAAGAAACAGTCATTAATATTTAATATATGTTAAGTAATATAGGATTTAATATAAAAATACCTAGTCAAAAAAAGTACAATTCATTGTCAAAATAATATATAACAACAAAGTCAAATAATTTTTGGTCGTTAGTTCAATGTTAAAATATACTCAACATACATGTTTAAAAATATGCTAATAATTTGTGCACCTAAGTTTTATTAAACTACTAGCTGCGCCCAGCGGTTTCACCCGCGTGGTGATGGAAAATTGTGATAATGATGATAGAAAACTATATATCTTTATAAATTATAGCATATGTGTTATTCTGATGTGTAAGCTATATTATTGTAAAGTTTCATCAAAATCAATTCAGTAGTTTTTGCGTGAAAGAGTAAGAAACATCCATACATACATACAAACTTTCGCGTTTATAATATTAGTAGGATAGTAGGATAGAATTTAAATTTCGAATGTCAATTTCTTAGATTGTTTTCCTACTTACTTGACAGTTATCGTTATATTTTAGATAATTCACACTATATATTCATAAATTATAGCCTATGTGTTATTCTGATGTGTAAGCTATATTATTGTAAAGTTTCATCAAAATCCATTCAGTAATTTTTGCGTAAAAGAGTAACAAACATCCATACATTCTTACAAACTTTCGCGTTTATAATATTAGTAGGATTATTTCTAACATTTGATGTATGGTTAGTCTGTCATGATTCGATAACCATTTCTTTAATTTATTTTTGAATTCCCTAAATGTCAAATTCATTTTTATTTCCATATTGATCAGATTGTAAAATCGCGGCGCAATGAAAGAGTAATGTCTTTGTCCAAAAAGATGCCACTCATAGATTCAAAAATTTACTAATCTTCCTAATTATTTAAGGACCATTAGCGTTGCGGTAGAGTATGGCAATTACTAATACATTAAACTGTAAAGCGCGATGTAAATAACATGTATGTCAAGCTATATGAAAATTAGTTCAATAGATTTTGTTTAAATTAATGGGGCATATGGGTCTCTGTATTTCGGTCTACAAGAGATGTAAATAAATGTTTTGATATAGTAAATAAGATTTCATTAACGCAATAATAGTCAGTATAAACAAAAAAAAATCAAGTTTAAAAAATTGCGATAAATATTATATTTATTTATTTAAATTTACCGTTCGTTGGTTATTTGGGTTCGTTTGTAATTGTGATGTTTGGAAAAAAATACGAAATATTTCTAAACACTAATTTATTTTTTTGCTAATATTAAGATTCTGATGTCTCAATAAAATGGAAAAAATATAATTGATAAATTATTCATGTTCGGTAATTTATAAAAGGATTTTTAAAATTATATGACGTGTTATATGATCCTTAAAGGGTTAATGTTCAATATGGCGAAGTTCGTGGTACAACAGTATAGCGGCGCACTTTGTCTAAACACGCATATATACGGTATTCTATCTCGAAATAAAATAATAATATAATTAAAAAACAATTTTTAAATCATAGCCCTTATTATTTTAATATTATAAAAATCACTATCGGTAATGACTATGTATTCGGCGTTCATATACCAGTGCAGAAACTGCAATTAATGCAGACATTCACTCGTATCATACTCGCGGTAGCTCCCTTTTATGCGTACCCCGAATACGACTGGTAAAAGTACAGAAAAGATACTTGTACCTTAGCATTAAATTCTATAAACTACTCCAAAATTTAAACAGCTGGAGGACATAAAATTAAAAAAAAACATCAAGGAGATGCTGATAGGCCACCCTTTCTATAATCTGGCCGAATTTGAGGGCCATGATTTTTCAAATATTGTGCCCATTTAAATTACCTAAAATAGTAGTCTTATTGTCTGATTATTTTATATGGTCTTATATCTGTACTTTTAGTTTAAAATGCATAACGTTGATTTAATTTGATTATTTAACATTTTACTGACAATTTGAATATTACGATGAATAATTTTACTACGTATCTTTTAGAATTACTAACTACTTCAAATATTAGGCTTCTATTTTGATTATTTATATTTATAGTTTGACAATCTAGTAGTTAATTCTTGACTACCTATATATTTTCAGTAAAGAGTAGTAACGAAACTTACTACCTAACCCAATTATTTTGACACGTCCAAGAGCGGTCTTTAGCCGTCAATTGGACATGACGAAAATGTAATGTAATGTAATGGTGACGTATTTTTTTAATTTACTATACATGTATCAATATTTAATAATTACACACTTTAAAGTTCTGATAGACTAATATAATGGCATTCATTCTCTCCATATTATTTATGCGATCCAGCCTATATAAAAAATGCGATTGATGTCACGGTAATTATTGGTTAGGTTATTGGATTTTTATCATCAATTATTGGTTATTAAAGATTTCCTAATTTGTTTCGAATTACTATGTGTTTCGCCGTCAATGCTATCAGCGCCACCTGCATATCGCCGGCGTAGAAGGGTTGCGAAACTTAATATAGAGTTGACAATATATATATATATATATATATATATATATATATATATATATATATATATATATATATATATATATATATATATATATATATATATATATATATATATATATATATATATATATATATATATATATATATATATATATATATATATATATATATATATATATATATATATATATATATATATATATATATATATATATATATATATATATATATATATATATATATATATATATATATATATATATATATATATATATATATATATATATATATATATATATATATATATATATATATATATATATATATATATATATATATATATATATATATATATATATATATATATATATATATATATATATATATATATATATATATATATATATATATATATATATATATATATATATATATATATATATATATATATATATATATATATATATATATATATATATATATATATATATATATAATCAAGGGTTTAATGGCGGTAGCTCATAAGATACAAACCTTGCTCTTCTTTAGGTGCCGTCGCCGCTGCGAAGGTTGCCGGTCATTTTGGCTATTTGTATCTTGCAGCTGCAATGACAGAAAACCTAAACAGTAGCATTGATGAAACGGAAAATGCCAGACTAATTGTATTCCACAATTAAATCTTTATACTAACGCCTAGATTACGTCGGAAAGACGTTGGAGCTAAGCCGTGAGTTGAGCTGACCTGAGTAGGTCAGCTCAGGAGCCGACAGAGTTGTCATCAGGTCCAAGCTGCGCGGAATCGTTAGGTTAGGTTAGGTTGAACTTTATTCGCTCTTTAACGGTAGCGCGTGCGCGTCATCGACGGCGTCGTAGCAGCGGCGGGCGTCGCGACGCCGCGAGCGGGTGCATCGAGTGCACTGAATTTGGCACATGCTAGCAATTTCACTCAGTACCAAAATATCTCCCGCTTATAATAAGGAGCTATCCATAAGTGGGGAGCGGTGCTCGCCGCGCCGCCGCCGCGCCGCACGGTCGAAAATCACTCGATAGGCTGACTGGCCTCAATATCTCTGTTGTTTGATGGTCCAAACTGTTGACCAAATGAACAAATTGTACCAATTTAGCCGTTTCACCGCTTCGTAAGGGAGAGGACCGCGCAAGCGACCTCGAACTCGGAACCAATCGAGAGACCGGAGTAATCTGGTAGCAATTGGATGTAAGGGTGTGAGTGTCGGCCCGCCAGGTAACATTCCTGGCTATCTCGCGGTTAAGGTGTTAGCCTCTTACGGGGTTGTGACGTAGCTAGATGGTGGACTGTTTTTGTCCCAAGTCTTCTACGTTCACTCCAGGGAGATAGAACGACTAATCGTTAAAACTTCCTGAGGTGACGGGCTCGCCCGCTGTAGTCGACAACCCAAGTTGTACCACCTTAGCCAGGAGTGTCCCGGAGAAGGTAATCCGAATATATCAATAAGTTAATTTTTAATGTTGAGGAGCTTGAAGCTCCACTTCAAATTGCAACAGCTGAACATTGAGTTGCACAAAATTGCTGTTCAGATTGCATTCCATTGCTGTTCAGATTGTACGGTAGCGAATGGTTTCGTGCAGCTTGGGCCATAAGATCCATCGTTTTCTCGGATCGGTCCAACTAACGATTCAACTCCTATTCAGTAGCCTTCTTGTGTGGAACGCTACCCCGGGTGAGACTCTCGCGTCTCAGGCCTCACAGCTGGTGGATCGGTTTTCCCTGGGAGATTGCATTCCGGCGCTACTGGGCAGTTTGCACACCGTTCGGCGACGCTAATCGGTTGTGCACTCTGACTACTTGCTGAAGGAGTCTGGAGACTATGGAAATATACTGTCTCCTAAGCAGCGGGGGTGGATGTTGACCTGTCGTCAACCACTCTTGAAATGACCAAATGGCTACTTGATCCTGAATGCGCAGCCGGGCAAAATATGTCATTGGTCCGCGATAGATTCAAACTGAATCACCGCTGAATTTACGGCAGATAGAGGTCGCCAAGCGACTTTTGACCCGTAACCAGTCGGAAGGTTAGAGGTATCCTGATGTTTAATTCCAGACGGAGATATCCTTCCTAAACTGGTTGACAGGGGGCGATGCTGCCCGCTGGGTACCTTTCCCGGTGCCTCACCGTAAGGCGTTGGCCTCTGTCGGGAATGTTGGCTTAGCTAGACGGTAGATTTGTATTGTCTCAAGTCATCTACGCTCACCTCACGATTACTATCGTTTAAAATTCCTGAGGTGACGGGTTCGCCCTTTGTAGTTGACAACCCTACTTGTTCAGATTGCATTTTGAAAGAGTTGATTTCAAAGAAAGAATTCCCTTTAGCAAGCCCTGAATAATAGACCCTGTAAGGCAGTGTTGTGTCTGGCTGATTTCCGGGGGAGTCTAGAAACGTGGTTTCTAAAGTCACGTTTAGAGTTATAGCTAACAGCAGCCTCGCCCACCGCCCGGGCAGTTTTAATGACTACGGTCGCTTTATCTGCCCGGGATGTCGTCAACGACAACCGAGCATGTATTCCGGTAGGGTAGGCGTACGAGAGGTAGGAAAAAAGAGACGTGCAAAGACTCCGACTTCCACCTTCTCACCTCCGGGGGGGAGGAGGGGACGACATGTTTATTTCGAAATAAAATAAACTTTTATATTACGTTTTCACTTACAAACTCACATATTATTGTTATTTACAGTTCACAGTAGAATGCATTATACAGTACAATCTATATATATAAAACAAAGTCGGGTTTGTTCGAACACTTATAACTCGAGAACGGCTGGTCGGATTTTTATGGTTTTGATTTGTTGTATTTGTCTCCCTCCCGAATAGCAGAATAACTATTAAAAACATTGGAAAATTACCGAAAAAATAAAATAAAAGGAAAAACATTTTCCCATACAAAATGTTCATGGGTTTCGTAACTGTCAAACATTTAATGTTCATCCCGTCGATACGGTAAACTCTCCCCTCAAATTAAAGAAAGTATTTAAATAAAGGTTTCAAAACGACAAGATATATCCACAATATTCAGACCACAATTACATAGTTTAATTCAATCATGTCATGCTGACACGCGATTGATATACTTAATTTTTGTACTTTTAGAGTACAAATTTTTGTACTTTTATATTTCTTTTTGTGTTATTATCTTAATAAAGTAGTGAACCTAATATTTATTTTGTATCCATAAAATCATAAATTAAGTTCGGTGAATCTGTAATACGACATTCATTGACCGTTAGGCGGTACGAAGTTCGCCGGGTCAGCTAGTATTATATATATATAATATATATATATATATATTTGATTGGTTTTTTGTAAAATCTTTTTTTTAAGAATTCGTTTAAAGGATGACACTTTGATGAAGAAATAAAAATAATAAAAGCCACTTACATAGCTGGAAGGTTTTCCCGGACTGGACTGGGAAATGCTTATTGTTTAAACGAGATGTATTCTTGGATGAGTACCACTTTCGACGGTACACTGTAGGTTTAATGGGATCCCTTTATCGCTAGCGAACGATCACCCTTCATCCACATCTCAATATATATATATATATATATATATATATATATATATATATATATATATATATATATATATATATATATATATATATATATATATATATATATATATATATATATATATATATATATATATATATATATATATATATATATATATATATATATATATATTAATATATATATATATATATATATATATATATATATATATATATATATATATATATATATATATATATATATATATATATATATATATATATATATATATATATATATATATTAATATATATATATATATATATATATATATATATATATATATATATATATATATATATATATATATATATATATATATATATATATATATATATATATATATATATATATATATATATATATATATATATATATATATATATATATATATATATATATATATATATATATATATATATATATATATATATATATATACTACTATTATGTAGTACAATTTACACTAGAACGTATTATATGTGAAAAGCAGTCGTCGTCGTGTGTCAAACGGAGAGGTCCATGGCGAGGCTTGAACAGAGCGGCATTGCTTAGGGTTCAAGGTTTTGTCCAGGGATGAAAGAGCCGCCGTGTCTGTCGAAGGGGAGTCGTGAAACAAAAACGGGCAGCGCGAGAGTGGAGATAGTCCTGTAATCCCGATCACGGCAACGAGAGGAAGCCGCTGCCCACGAAGGAGGACACCACGAGCGGTATCCGAAATAGAAGGCTAATCCCACGCACGTGCGGCTTAAACCACCTGAGATGCAAAATATAGATGCCCAAAATATAGGGCCCCAAATAAGATGGCCAGGGCCACTGGGAAACAGATTTACTCTTGAGGATAACGCGCAGTATACCAACTTCCAACATATTGAGAAGTCATCGGACCGGTACCGCCTTTCCGAATGGCGAGTGTGGGGGTACGCGGAGGTCGATACAAAAGGTTATGAACCCCTGACATGTCCCTGGCCAATCCCGGGGAACAGAGCGTTAGGCCCATTGCTAGACCCGCCAGGGTTGCAAACGTTTCGAGGCCGCCCATGAGTGTTGATAATGGGTAAGGTGGGTAACTATCAGCTCCACTATCCGTTTCCTACGACGCCGGCCATCCGATCCCGGTGAAAACTGCGGACAAATGGGGCTACGGGTTGTAATTGCATACAAGTGCGGCGACCAGTCTAGTGAGAGTAGTAGCTTTACCAAAAATGGCCAATGCTGTTTGAGGTTGGCCTCTACTGACTAGTGGCCAAACTTTAGATTTGTCAACTACTACGGGCGAACCCGCCACACCAGGAAGGTATAACGATATTAGAGAATTCTTTTAACTGTGGGTTGAACGCAGAGCTTAAGAACGACACAGTCCACCGTCTAATTACGCAAACATGTTTGTCAGAGTCGACGGCTTACCGGACAGCACTGGGAAGTGAACCCAGCGAGCAGCCTCGGCCGTATTTCTCCGTCCTCGTCTGGTCACGGGTTTGAAGTCGCTTGTACGGCCTCTACCTGGTCTTAGCGGTAATTGAGTTCGAATCTATCGCGGACCGTGGCGCCCTTTGTCCGTCTTTCACACAGTATCAGGTAGACAACGGGTCGTTTCAAGAGTAGCTGTTATAAGGTCAACAACCCCCCGCTTCTGTGGAAACGTATAATACCATTTCCAGACACTCCCCGTGATTCGCCAAGGTGCACAGTCGATTAGCTAACGCGGCACGATCCGCAAACCGCCCAGCAACGCCCGAAGGTCATCCCCCAGAGGATCCGATCCCACCGGGCGTAACCGGACACGTAGATTGTTTTCATATCAAAATCATCTCGGGGTGACAAGACGACAAGATCGTTATAAGATCCTGAAATGGCGGTAGACCGCGCAGCATCGAGAATTTATATCTGTAGTTGTTATTCCACGAGGGTCAGATCAACCGTCATCCATAGCTGATTCTTTGGTGTCTTGAACAGATGTTATTAAGCACATGCCTAATATCTTTCCACGAGTCTTCGATTTCCCTTCTTCCCTATGTGTCAGCTGTTCGCTGGTTATTTTACAAAGAACAGTTTACTTTTCCGTATAGCTTTAGTTTATGGATGGTTTTAACGGCTTGTATCGCTTCCTTGAGCAGTTTAGTGGTTCAGCTTCAATAGCTTCAATGCCACCCACACTCCAATCAGTAATAATGATGGTGTGGCCGTTTCGGTTGATTATATTTATATTTATATCGCGGCCGGTCACACTACGGCGCGTCGTCGGATACGGACGCGCACGCATACATTCACGCCGGCTAGCCGAATAATGAATGCAGCTATTTATATCGGCTTCTTATAGTACTTCCTGTTGACGTGAAGTCCCGCAGATAAGACGGCCGTCCTGAGACGCGCCGGACGTCGCGCGCGTCGCCTCTGGACTCGACGTATGACAACATTTCACGCCGCTCGAGTGGCTGACATTCGTGCCAGCAATGCGAAGACGCACACCCAGATGACGAGGCTGCCCGAGACGTGGTGCAACGTCAAATTTTTTAGCTCATCGAAGACTATCGCCGTATACCGGTATACTGTAGCGATATGCAGCGCTATACCTGGTATAATGTGCTGTGGCGGTTGTTTGACACCCTATATTTATTTTATTTATTTACAAAAACCAATTAGGGATAAAAGCACCAGAATTCCGCATCACCATTTACTCAATTACATTGAAAACTTAGCAAGTAACTAGGTATCTAACTATACATTTTACAACAATTTTAGTATTATTCTAAATTTATATTACCATTGATTATAGCTCGCCTTTTCTTGAGAATAACGCGTTTTTTTATTATTATTATATAGCGTATCTGATTGCTCAACGTCGCAGAAACCGAGCAGATCAAGATCATTCTTACCATACGTCAAGGGCGTGACAGATCGAATAAGTAAGATGCTAAACAGATTCGATATAAAAACGATCTTCAAACCGACCCAAAATATAGCTCGATTTTTGAGGCCTGTAAAGGATGTAATACCACTGCAAACCCCGGGTGTGTATAAAGTCGAATGCAGCTGCGGACTACCCTACGTTGGACAAACGAAACGGCCCATGACACGCGACTGACAGAACACATCAAAGCTGTTAAAAACGTTCAGCGAGAAAAATCGGCGATCTGCGAACATATATTGGATAGCGGAAGTAACCACTGGATGCAGTTTCAAAATCCCATTGTGCTATCCAAAGAACAATTCTACTTTCCTCGCATGATCCGGGAAGCCATTGAAATAAGAAGAACCCTGAACTTTAACAGAGACGACGGTTACAAACTCTCTTCTACGTGGAACCCTCTTCTTAAAATGTTCCCGCCGCCGAACGCCGAACGCAAAGACGTAAAACAGGATACAGTGAGTGTTGTGTGCAAGACGGATTTTCAAAATTCCCGCGCTCCGAGCCCGGCCCCCCACCACCGTTATAATCTACGCAGTGGCGGAAGCGGTACGCGGCCTACCCGCAAAACAACGGATTGAGAGCTCTTCAGTCTACCCTGGACAACGGCGGCTGCAACGTCACCGAAACGTCGGGTGCTACAAATTTCACGCGGTAAATTCGTTTTCTATCCTATTTATAATGCTCAACGTCGTACTACGATTTAACAACTAGGATTTTACTAGGAAACGCAACGTGTAGATGGCACTCACAGTTCGAAAACGTGGAACTATAAGTGCCATCTAAAGCAGTAGTGGCCTTCAGATCCACACGTGGATCCATGGGGGGCACCTTTTGATATATCACGTAAGAGGCGACTTTCGTGGTAAAACAGTATGGCGGCGCGTTGTAGATGAGCTCTAAACATGCCTATACGTTATAAAATAATAGTATAATAACAGACGAATCTTCAAATCATAGTTCTTAATATTTTAATATTATCTGCATAACGATGTCAATTTTTAATTTCGTATACAGGTTTCAATACGCATTACTTACGCATATTAATAATTGGCATTCTATCTCTCCGTTTCTCTCTCTATTTAAAAAATTGCGACAAATGGCAATGTTAATAATTGAATGTTATTATGGTTATCATTATCAATATCATCATAGATGACTGAATAAATTTGCTATTAGTTTAGCCGTCAATGCTATGAGCGACACTAGCATTTCACAGTCACAGAAAGGTCGCTGAACCGTACTATAAAGTTGAGCAATCTAATATTGTATATAATCAATTATATTGTATATAATATTGTATATAATAATTATAGCACCCAATGTATTCAACCGTCTTGATGATGACATTAAAAAATTTACCTTTTTATTCAATAAAAAAAATGGCTTCTTGGCGATATATGTCGTTCAAGGACAGAGAATGATCTTCTGCAAATCATCTCTTAAACCTGCATAAATGTGATACCTCTATACCTGCATAAATGTGATATAAGATAATAAACATAATATAACATATATGTGTATGTGTGTATGTATGTATAGGTATATGTATATATGTGTATATGTATATGTGTGTATAAGTGTATGTGTCCTACGTCAGTTGTGCTTCTCCACCCAAGTCTGAAAATAAATCGTATGCCCAGATACAGGCTATAATCGGTCTAGTTGGGCATGCGCTGCGCATGGTCATGTGAATGTGGGTCGTCGTTTACTTCGCACCAGTACTTGGTATGACCATTTTATGAATTCCGCATATTATGTTTAAAATAAAATAAATTAAAAAAAAACATTTCATAAGTAAATAAACTTCATAAATGTATAACTTAATTTAATGAAGAAAGTCCTGTTAGAGAAACTGTAAACACACCTATAAATTATAGAATTAGAGGGGAAATAAAACTATCAACTATAGATAAAACAAAATGACAAGTAATAACTGATTATATAGCTAAGCAGTAAGCATATATAACCTAAGCAGTAAGCAGCTCAAGTCGTCAGTACGCAGTAAGTATGTAGAGCAGGCCCTCCTGAATCATTCCAGTGACTTCTCCTTTTTATTTCCACTGAGAGGTCATATCATAGTCGAATACTGTTTACAAGAAAATAATAATTGGTTCGGTGGCAAGTATGTCTTGGGATAGTAGGTGTGACGTTATTTCGTGATCGCGTTGATGATCAGAGGAGCGGGTGTTTTAGGGAGATATACAAATAAGATGGGAGGCTAGTCGATAGAGTTTTATAGATAAGGTAAGATGTATGCAGTTCCCTGCGCTGATTCATACTTATAATACGTACGAATAGTGTCACGTGGCCTAAACATACACCAGAATTTAAGGTAACAGGGTTGCACCTTCTAAAGCAAGTATGCACAGTCTCCTGTTGAACCATGATAGATGCACGAAATCGTACCGCGACGAATGTACCGCGTGAAGTTTATAGCACCCTGTGTTTTGGCTATGTTGCAACCGCCGTTGCCAATGTCCATCCCCGAGCGCATGGACATAACACAATATACAGTGAGCTGTGCGCAAGGCGGATTTTAAAATTCGCGCGCGCTGAACCCGCTGCCCCACCACCGTTATATTTTGCGAAGTAACCGCAGCAGTTTGCCGCCTACCCGCAGATGAGGCTTAACAGCGCTTCAGTTTACCCTAGCCTAGAAACATCGGGTGGTAAAAACTTCACGCGGTAAATTCGTTTTTATCATATAACATGATAGATATCGTCGCCTTGGTCGAGAAGTGGAAAAATGAGCGTCTAGACCAGATGTAATTTCAGAGAAGTAACAAAAATAAACTTTTTTTGGACTGTGTCAAGCATTACACTATTTTACCTTATCGGGTAGTAATACAAATGATATCATACGATTGGTATCGGCCTTAGGAAGAAAATCATATAGATTACCTTATATACCGTTCAACCGATCACCATGAAAGTATACATAGGTATTTGAGAACAGATATAACAAGGGCAACGCCGGGTATTACCACTAGTTTTATATCAATTAATAAATAATATGTATCTCTCTGTTGGTTGAAGTCAGTTCTTTCGAGATATCTCCTATGAGCTATCGCGCCGATACTATCAGAATTACTCATATCTTCCAATTTAGTACCGGTACTTATCGAATTTATCGTTGTCAATCACTTAGCTGGTTGTTTTATCAAGTGGAACGGGTGCATTGGCAGATTAAAATGTATCGATCAGAAGTTTTAATTAGCGTCCCGTATTCATTCTGTGATTCAGTCGACAGGGCCCATTGACCTGGCTTTCTGGGTTTGGCGTAGCAGGGCTGCGTGCCCTGCGGCATGTATCTCGCGAGACGCCGGTGGTGTACAGTACATGGCATCTTCTGCGGCGAATACTGTGCTGCTGTGACTGCTGTGACTCGCGCTGGCGGTCCGGTAATCTAGCAGTCTGCACGTACGGCTTCCGGACTTCTGGCGGCCTGGTGCAGTGCCGGATTAACCCATGTAGAGGCCCTTAGGCCGTCGAATTCTTGGGGCCTTTTCGGGGGCCACAAACAAAACAAAACACCATCGCACTGGCAAAGTCGGCCGTTAAACATATCTGACAACGCTTATGTCGCGGAGCAAAGATGATCATATAAACATAAATGACTATTATAGGTATGTGAGCGTTATATCAATATGTAATTGATTTATATGTGTATATTATTTGAGTTTTTATTTTTATTTATTTTGGTTTTATTATTATTTTGGTATAAATATATGTATGTCTATGTGTGCATATATGGATATATATTTTATCTATAGATATAGTATCTCTCCATATTTGTATATGCTTAAATATTTGTAGTTTTATATTTGTCGATTTAAAAATAAGTACTAACTATAGTTTAAGTTGACAGTGCACACTTAATATCGTCATTAAAAGTATGCCTTAGAACAGGCCTAGGCCTAGTTAGGCGACTGTGTCAAACATTAAAAATAATGTCGCATCAATTTCTTGCTAACATCTTACTCACAAATATGACATTAATTGTTTACTAGATGTGTTACTAAAAAAAAAAAAACAAAACAAAATCATAAAAGCGCTCAGGCTGGCAGCGACCAACTGTCAATAATTTATAAGTATTACATATATATAAAAAAAAACAAACGTAATTTTATTCATTGAAAAGAATTCATTTACATTGTATTAATAGCAGAATCTGCCTAACTAGGCCATTGCCCGTACTAAGGAAGACTATATGTATGGCGATGATTTATTCAAATGCGCTCACACATAGTATCCAAACGAAATATTTAAAATGTGATAAATAAACAGATAAGTGATTTCAATTTAAACTCATAATTATATTAAAAAAATATGGATATGGCATGACGAAGGAAATAAAAATTAATATAAAATATCCTATTATGAAGTTTATAAAACAAATAAATAAATAATATAAAAATATAAAATGTATTACAATGTATGACAATAATAATAATGCAAAGAACTTTACTTTAACATATTACCTTTTCCACCTCATTTCTCCCAAGTGGAAGTAATTGTTATGTATTTAAATTTTAAATTGATTGACTTAATATTTCGGCATGTTTTTACTGATTCTTTTAGATTATTATAAATTTTGGGCCCTAAAAGGCTAAAGTGTCCGTGGGCAAAGGATGTTTGGGTTTTCCGTACGATGAGCTTACAGGTTGTGGTGCTCCTCGTTGCAATTTTATGCTTAGTTTTAACGTGAATATCTTTACTTATTAGGTAGTTAAGAAAAACTGTTTTTGCGTATACCTGCCTGTTGTCTAATATCTTTAGCTCTGCGAACTAGTCGTTTGAGTGGTACCTTCGGGGCTTATTGTCAATAACCCGAAGAAGCGCCTTCTGCGCTGTCATACGTCAGGTTTTACTTTCAAAAGCTTGATTTTCTATCCATACGTTTATTCTTTTAATATTAAACTCGTAAACCACATTTAAAAATTGACTTAAGACAAAGTTAGAGGCATTATTTTTAGGATTCTAAGTCACTTATATTTTCCATTCTAGCGTGAACTACTTTTGTACGTTATTTGGTCCCGATTGGTCGTTAGTTTCTGAAATACAGTGGTTACAGACACACACACACACTCACACACAAACACATACACACTCATACACACACACACACACTCACACAGAGCCAGAAACACAAACACACACACACACAGACATTTTCCAGAAATCACTCTTTTGGATTCTCAGGATCTTAAAATGTGGAGATCCGGTACAAACTTGTATCCTAAAATTAGCCCGGTGACAAGACTTTCTTGTTTGTTTGTTTCTACTGTTTATCGTGAAATTTCACAATTAGCGGGTTTATGTATTATCTCTTACAACTAACCCTACTATGAAGTGTTTATATGTATGTGTGCGTGTAATATGTCTGTAAGTGTGTGTCTTGTTATTCCATTCGACCAACTAGAGTTGTCAACTACAACGGGCGAACCCGTCACCTCAGGAAGTTTTAACGATTAGTCGTTCTATCTCCCTGGAATGAGCGCAGAAGACTTGGACAAAAACAGTCCACCGTCAAGCTCCGCCACAAGCCCGTAAGAGGTCAATGCCTTAACCGCGAGATAGCCAGGAGTGTTACCCAGCGGGCTTACACTCACGCCCTTACTTCCAATTGCAACCAGATTGCTCCAGTCTCTCGAATGGTTACGAGTCGAGGTCGCTTGCGCGATCCATACCGAATCTATCGCGGACCACGGCATCCTTTGTCCGGCTGTTCACCCAGGATCGGGTAGCCGATGGTCGTTTCAAGAGCAGTCGCCGTAAGGTCCGCAAACACCCCAGCTCTATAGGAAACATTACTGCTTCCAGACTCCCCCGACTGTTAGTCAGAGTGCACAATCGATTGGCTTACGCACCACGTTACGCACCACACTTTTTGAATAATGTAGCGCATGCACTCTTATTTGTATATACGAGTACAAGAATTAAGTTAGGTCATTGGGAAAGCTAGGAGAACGAATTCGGAAGGCGAAAACGCTGTATTACGAGAAAGTTGTGATAGAGCCATTTTTTGTGATATTGAGGCCGTTTTGAGATTTTCTTATTGTTTCTTTGCTAGAATCTGCAACGAGTAATACTCGGAATGATATAACGATTTTAACAATACCACACACTTCTAAATCGGTTAGGCGTTTAGAAGTTATGATAGAACACAGAAACGGGAAAAATATATAGATGAATCCTGAACATATTACACTCCTTTTTTGTCGGGCAGTCGTGTAAACAATATATGCACATATACGAGCTGTACATACATATATCACGGATGAGAAGCTTCTGAATCACGCGGCGAGCAACTGAGCGTTTCGAATTTTATGTGACAGAATAATATCCATCTTGAGATGTGATTTGAAGCGCCGCGGGCCCAGTGCAGCCGAACAGCAGCTTCGGAATATGGAGCAATTTGAGTGGCGGTCATCCGTGAACTGGAAGTAATACGTGTACCAAATGAATTACTTTGTAACAGCGTCGATAAAGAAATCGATTCAGAGGCGAGGTCCAGATTCGAATCGAAAAGACAATAGCCTGCGAGGTATTGACGATCGTAGCAGCAAAAACTACCCGCCAAACTTTACATACGTCCTTTAGCCCCACATAGAAAATCCCCTAATTAAAATACTTGGCGTCAATAAAACAACATCAACTTTGGGACTACCGATAATAGCAAAAGTACTCCCAGACGAAGTACTTCTGCTTCTGCGTCAAACACAGAATTGTTACGACGGACGAAAATGCAGGGCATGGAAGCTATGCTCATGAAAGCTCAGCTGAGGTGGTGTGGGCATGTAGTGCGTATGAAAGACGACCGCCTCCCGAAAGCCGTGTTTTATGCCCAACTCTCAAAAGGCGCACGCAAAGTCAGCGGACAGCACCTACGCTACAAAGATGTATTAAAAAGGCACCTAACGGCCAGTGGTATTCCACCTGAGAGCTGGGAGAGGGCTGCTAACAAACGCAGCGAGTGGCGCTCCACGGTGACCACAAAAATGAAAGAGTTTGAGGAAGCCCGGCTTGTAAACCTCGACTCAAACCGCCAACAGCGCAAAGATCGTCCGAAGCCCACTTACACATACACTTACAACAACTGCGGTGAACTCTACTGTAGTTGTTGTAATCGGACCTTCAAAAACAAACTGGGATTCACGAGTCACTTCCGCGCGCAGCTTCGAAGAAGTCCTGTCAACCAAGAGGTCGCCGTCGTCGGATCACGATGAGGATGACATCATCATCATCATCATCATCACTCCCAGACGACTTGGAATTCCACGTACACCAGGCCAAGACCTGGCGTTGTCGTGGAAAACAAGTCCAATATTTTGATCTCCTTTGCAACCCTCATCAAACTATGTACAGGCTACTGATTATATATGGCATTAGATTGCTCAACGCAGTACTACGGATTACTACGGCAGCTAGAATTTTACTACGAAAGGCAACGTGTAGATGGCACTCATAATTCCAAAAATTGATTAACCTTTATTCATATTCAATAAGGCGGCATTCGTGGTATAACAGTATGGCGGCGTACTTTATATGGCGCTCTAAACACGCCTTTACGGTATTCTATCTCGTAATGAATTTACAATATAATAACAAACGATTTTTGAACTCATACATAGCTCTTATGATCTCTTATAATAACAGGTAATTGTGAGAGACATTATTTTACGCATTATCACCATAAATGTACCACCACAATTTCGGACAATAAGTATATTTCTATTTCTAATATTATTTACATAAAAATGCCAATTTTTAATTTGGAATACAGGTTTTCAATACGCAAATTATTACGCACTTTAAGTTTAGATAGACTACTAGATGGCATTCTATCAGCTGAGATGTATTCAGCCCATGTAAAAATGCGATAGATAACACTAATAATTGTATATTTTTATTGTTATCCAAGCCTAAATTATTAGGTTTTTATAATCAATCAATCCTTTATTAATAACCCATTCATTATCAATGTTATTATAAATGACCGAATAAATTGCTATTAGTTTCGCTGTCAATGTTATCAGCGCCACCTGCGTTTCGCCGCCGCAAAAGAGTTGCCAAAACATACTATGGAGTTAAGCAATGTAATACCGGTTCTCAGTTTCACATGGAGCTTTTCGAAACTTTACGGTGTAGAGTTAAGCATAAAATAAAAGACTCTTTCAATTTGTATATGCACAATATTGAGACGTCTATCCGAGAAGATAGTTCACGCTTTTGGGAATATGTTCGTAGTTCGCGAACTGCTGGTGGGGTACCCCAGAATGTGGTCTATAATGAGGCTACATATTCGGGGGCTGCAGCCGCTGATGTTTTTGCGGATTACTTCTCATCAGTGTTTCTACCGAACATACCGGCCTTAGACGCTGTCGCCGCTGAAGCGACTATTATGTCGAGTGACGCAAATTCTTCATGCGTCAACGTCCGCAGTATCATTAAAGATGATATTCGGTTTAAATTACGCAAGCTGAAATCAGTCCGCACTATTGGACCTGATGGAGTTCCTCCTTATGTTATTAAAGCATGTTGTGAGTCTTTCATAAAACCCCTGATGTACATATATATTTAACAGATCGTTGGAATCTGCAGTATACCCCTATAAGTGGAAGATATCTAGAGTAGCTCCAATACCAAAAAGTGGCGATAAAGTGCAGGTTGATAATTACAGGCCGATTGCAGTGTTATCAGCCTTTCCTAAGCTTTTCGAGACGATTCTCCACCGAGAAATTTATACCCAACTATGCGGTACAGTATCGGATGCCCAACACGGGTTCAGTCCTAATCGTTCCACAACTACCGACCTATCCGTTTTTACAGATTATGTTACTGGTGAGTTGGATAGCACCCCAAGGGGACAAGTGGATGTCGTGTATTTGGATTTCAAGAAGGCCTTTGACACAGTCGACAACGATGCGTTACTCCGAGAACTGGCTGCTGCTGGATTCTCAAGTAAACTGTTGAAATTTTTCGCAGATTACTTGGGGGGCCGCCAGCAATTCGTTAAATTTGGCAATTTTGAATCCAAACTATATAACACTCAATCGGGGGTTAGCCAAGGATCAAACTTGGGGCCTTTGTTATTCAACTTATTTGTTAATAATCTGAGTAAAGTAGTCACATCTGCACATTGTCTAATGTTTGCTGATGACGTCAAATTGTTTTTATCAACTGGAAGTGCTGAGGCCTGCGAGCTCATCCAGCGTGATATTGATGCAGTTTATGCATGGAGCCAAGCTCGTAACCTTCATTTCAATATTAACAAATGTGCAGTGATGACATACACAAGATCGCCTGCTCATCTGATGTATGATTACTCCATCGCTGGATGTGTGCTTCCCAGAGTTACTGAAGTCAAGGACTTAGGAGTTTTTTCGACCCCAAGTTAAACTTCAAGGAACATATTAGACAACTATCTACAACTTCTTTCAAGCTTCTAGGGTTTGTGATACGGCAATCCAAACACTTCAATAATATTCGGGTTATGCGCACGTTGTACAACTCGATTGTTAGAAGTCGCATGGAAACGAATGCAGCTATTTGGAATCCACATGAAGATACTTATACCCTCATGCTGGAAAAGGTACAGAAGTGTTTTTTGAGATTTCTGTACTTCAAGCAGTACGGATATTATCCATTTTTGTATCCGACTGCATTTATCACAGGCATGGTTGGCTATAATTCTCTCTGTCTCAGAAGAGAAATGCTGACCATGTCCTATGTTTTCAATATAATTCGTGGTAAAACTGATAACCCTAGCTTACTAGCCAAGGTGGATCTATTCATACCAAATAATTATCTCCGTGCTCGATCGCACCATCTTTTCGCGGGGCCGTTCTCGCGCACTAACCTTACGAGGTGGAACTTGTTGGTGCGTGCTTTGCGGCGCTTAAATGAAATTCACTCGATGGCACCAGATTTCGATATTTTTACCGCCAACCCTCACTTGTTTAAATTGCAAGCTATTAATTATTTATTTTTACATGATAGCTAGTATTATCAGTGTCATTCTATTTGTATAGTTATGGTAATACCTTTATTAATTTTACTTTTCAATGCCTTGGTTTTACTGTTATGTTGATTAGTAATAAGTGAATAAACAAAATAAATAAATAAATAAAAAATAAATAAATACCAACATCAATGGTACTGGAAAAGCTGCAGGCCCATCAGAAAGTGTTTGTGTATTTGGCAAGAGCGTTTCACGCTTCGGTTTCTCAGCGAATGGAAAGATGTTTTGTGCACTTTTATCACATACTACACAACTTGTTTGAGGTCACGGAGACTTGAAAGGCAGTCTTGCCGAACTAGGACTAGTCGAAGACCCATTTTGCTCTTGTGGAACTGGAATCTGCAGAACGTGTCGATTGGATTTGTCCGATTCTGAAGGATGAGAGGCGTCTTTTGGTTGATTGGTTGATTGGATTTGGTTGAGGACTTGGTGGGCAAACAAACTAACTGATTAAGAAATAATGCAAATTTATGTACCTATATGTCAAACAGTCAGTGCTTTTATTCGGCACCTGAAACTTGATTTTTACGTACATGAATTGAGACAAAGTTCCCGTTATTCAGTAGCCCGCTTTCAGTGACCCTCCCATTCACAACCTCTAACCTACATTTTATGACCTAGTTTCTTCATTTACGTCAGGCGATTCACGAATGCATACCCCCCCTCCCCCCTCCCCCTTCCTCTCCATCAAGAGAGGGTGTTATTGTTAGAGACAAATATAGCGGAATCTTGAACTTTTGGACGAACTCAAAATGTCTTGAAATCAACCTCACCAAGATAAAATCAACCAAAATCATAAGGTTTAATAAATATCAAAAACAAAGATCAGTCAACAGTCAATAATATTACATTATATTTTTTCGACGAATTCTTCGATCTCTATGAAAAGAACCATCGAAGAAAACCAGATGTTGTTGTTTAGCTATTGTTGTCAAAATACAATTCCGCTAAACACATGAAACAGATAGAATATAGTAAGAACAATAAACAGAAAAAAGGATAAGGTAAGATAATTTCTTTCAGCTAGCTTATACCTTCTGCATACATATATCATTTTATATCATGTTAAAGCCTTCAAATAATCACGCTGTGATTGTAGAATAACCCTCTTGCTTGGATCTCGAATGGTGCGCTGGCGACGTCATCGTTTGTTGACCTTTTACGCCTTTCTCTCTCCTTCTCTCACTCCCTCACTCGCTATCCCTCTCTCGTCGTCACTGTCATCCGCTCTGTTCTAACGCAAACGTCACTTCCAGTTTCGGCTGCGGTTGCTTTTTACAGCCTCACCAACTGTATTGTGATTTTGTGATTGAGTTGCAACCGAGTTACTTCTTAATGCTTCATCTTTTTCAGTCTTCTGGGTTAAGATCTTCATTACTCTTCTCTGTGATCAGCTCCCCTCTTAGATGCCTCCCGTCATTCTGTCTTTCTGCTATCTTTTCGTTTGCTGTGATGTTGTTTTTCATCTGTTCTGATTAGAACCTATTGCGAATTTGGTAGCCTACGTTAAATTGTCATCTTGTTCGCCACAACCATTGTGATTTTTATTTATTTGCATACTTTATTAAAGTAATTGTATATATAACAATAAATAGTTACTTTAATGCATATTAAGTCCATGACAAAACTTGATAAGGGCTGCTTTTTGCTGGCTTTGGCCTCCTAAAAAGGTTTTTTTTTTGTAATTTGCTCCACACTAACCTTCCTGTCCTAACTGTGAACACTGCTAAAGAACGATTCTGCTACTTTAGTACTGAGGGTTAAATACTGCAGATCTATCGAGACGTAGATTTCGTGAATTATGGCTTCTAATTGATATTTATTAAAATAATCAGCTTACAACATCGGTGCATCCTATCTGACCCGTGTTATGTCAACAGCATACAGAGTGGTAGACTTGACTGCTTCGAAGTGCTGCAATTGTTGCCATTCAATGTGATTTCACAGGAACACACTCTTCATCTGAATGTACCTATCTTACACACAGTGCCGGATTTAGACTTGATAAGGCCCTATGCTATTTGAGCTATTGCTGCAGTATATTCAAGTATATATGACAATTGCTCACTCGGACATTTTTTTGGGGGTCCCAAGTATGTGGCGGCCCTAAGCTAAGATTAGATTATTTAGATAGATTTACGTATAAGCTTGTGTAGCTTATACGTAAATCCTTACACACGTCGTTGACTCACCAATAATACTATGTATTTCCCCATTTATAGAATTTCGAATTACTTATAACACTATTTTTTTACATATGTGTAAATTTGTCGAAATGTAAATTTGCTCGAGATCAGGTTCTTCACCAAGGAAATAATAATTAAGAGACTGCACATTTTGGTAGATATCATTCATATTTTGTATGTGATTCAAGTGTACTAAATATGTCATTATAAAACTGATGTTTCATTTATATATTAACAAGCTGACCCGGCGAACTACGTACCGCCTAACAGTCAATTAATGTCGTGTTACAGATTAGCTGAAGTTAATTTATAATTTTATGAAAGTAATACAATGAATACAAAATAAATATTAAGTTCACTACTTTATTAAGATAATAACATAAAAATAAATATAAAAGTACAAAAATTAAGTATATCAATCGCGTGTCAGCAAGATATGATTGAATTAAAATATTTACATATTGTGCAGCATGGGATGCACTCGGTTTAATTCTCTTCATTGAAGCACCTTGTGATATACGACATTTTTTTGTTTTTTTATCACGCGCAAGAACAAATAAAGCGGATGATTTGCCGACACGTGAACATGCCACGTACAACTGACCATGAGAAAAACACGGATTTTCATTTTGTATGGGAAAATGATTTTTCTTTTATTTTCATTTTTCGTCAATTTTCCAATTTTCATTTTTAATAGTTATTCTACTATTTAGGACGGAGACAAATACAACAAAACAAAAACTATGAAAATCGGTCCAGCCGTTCTCGAGTTATAAGTGTTCGAACAAACCCGACGTTTTATATACATATATAGATAATTACTTGTAATAATTTATCTAAATATATTTTAAATACTTAATTATATTGTAAATCCTTTGATTTCTTTCTAAAAATAAATAATAAAAATAATATATCATAAATCTGAAAGATGGGAACTACTGCCTTGCCAATATCCTTCTTCCCCACTATTTTTATTGTCAAATAATGTATAGACGATGTCTGCCTATTAATATTAAGTTTTAAAAATCTCCAACAATGTTTCCCGTATCTTTTAGCGGCCCCATTACCGATCATTTTGTCACCACATATCTAGGACTTGCATTTCGTATGGGACCCTGTGAACTCGGCCATATCCCACGAGGAAGTACATCGGCATAACACCAGGAATAAAACCCAGTATCTCCAACCGTTCGTAGCACGTACTGCCAAGTTCCAGGCGACTAGTCGATACATACGCCTCAAACTTTTTAATAAATTGCCTGAAAGATTAAAAGCGATTAAAAACATCAATATTTTCAAGAGATCCATCCGAGTTTATCTCCTTAAAATTAACATGTATGCTCATAACGACTTATTTTTTATTTTTATTTTCTTAAGGATAACTTACAGCCAATATTTTTTTAGTGAACAATAATAGGAAGCTTAGAGCCATTTACAAGTTACCACTGATAATGACAATAATAATAACGTGAATTTAGAACTGATATTAAGTATAAAGAAGATATTAAACAAGAAGATACTAAATTGTACATTAGAAAACATGTTGACATAAACAAGACTGTAATAAAAGAAGGAAATGCTAAGCCTGGCCATCACAAAATCACCCTACAACCTGCTTCCTTATAGTATCTATATTCGTGAAAAAAGGGTCAATAATAGCATAGCATGGAGCTCACATAGCATCGTATCTAACCATTAAATCTAATACACATTTATTGTCAATTGTTTTGTTGTAAACTGTTATGATATAGTCTTTGTTTTTGTAAATTGGTAAGTTTAAAGTTATATATTGCATATCATCTCTTGGTTAAATTAAGTAACCAGTTTAAGATTAATTTAATTGGAAATAAATACATTTATCTTTCCTTTTACATTTTAATAATAATAAACTCTTTATTTGCACTTAAAAAAAGTATACAAAAAAGGCGAGCTTATTGCCACATGGCAATGTCTTACAGCTAACCTAAACATAGTGGTACATGCGCGCATAGTGAAAATAAAGATTATTACATAACATACAGACAAGTGGAAGAATTTAAGACTAATCGTGCCCGAGGAGAGGAAATTGGGAGAGGAACAGGAGAGAAAGGGAAGAACTGGTTACTTCTTAGAAAGGTAGTAATCCTTAAGGTGAGTCTTGAACGATGGTAAAGAAGGCGAGTTTCGTATATTTGCTGGGAGATCGTTCCAGAGTCTTGCACCATGGACACAGAAAGAATAGGAATAGAAATCACTATTATGACTCGGAATTTTTAATAAACTGTCAGAGGCTGACCGAAGTACGAGACCGTGGGAACTTAGTGGTTCAAAAAGCTCCTGGAGATAGGATGGTGTTAATTGGGTGAGTACACGATATAGGAGAGCCAGTATATGAACATTTCTTCTTTGGCGTATTGGCAACCACTTTAACTGTGCCCTATAGTCGGACACGTGATCATACTTACGTAGACCGAAGATGAATCGTATGCATACATTTTGCAAACGTTCAAGTTTGTTGAGCAGTTCCTCTGATAAATCGAGATAAGCCACATATGCATAGTCAAGGAGAGGCAAGAGGAGAGACTGTGCAAGAGATTTTTTTGTGTCCATAGGAAGAAATCTTCTGAGTGTTTGCAGAGGGTGAAAACTAGCAAATATTTTACGACTTACCTCGTCCACGTGTGGTTGCCAGGAGAAATGTTCATCGATAATTAGACCAAGATCTTTCACTTTTTGCGACAATGGTATGGTGATATCGTTTAGTTTTAAAAGCGGAAGGGATTTTACATTTACTCTGGAGAGCAATTTACGACCTCCAACATTTTGCGCGATTGCTTCTCTGTGAAAGTTTTTATTTAATAAATTTCATATAGGTACTACACAAACTTATTTTGGTAGAGTTCAATGATTTGTCTAGCAGGTGCTTCCTTAATTTGGTGCATAATATAATACTCACACAAGTAAATACAAAACTACCTTATGGGTTAAATTTTGTAAGGAAATTTCAGAATACTAGTACATTAGTGGAGATACTCATCACTGTAATTAGTGCTATCCCAGAGATATTCCTTTATGAGTGACTTCAAGGCTCTGGCCGATTCACACGCTTTAATCGACGATGGCAGTATGTTGAAAAAGCGACAATAATACTTGTCCGTCGCCCTCCATACACGTTATTTATACTTCTGCATCATTAGAGTGTTTTTAGCGATTTATCTTGTAGCGTGCGAATGGCTGACGCTATTCTCTGAAGTCATCCTTCAATAAATTCTTAAGTATTGTCCTCTATCTAAACATTTCGATAACTGTAAATGCGTTGCAATTTTTGAAAGCGCAAGTAAGGTCATTTCTATATTGTCTTTTAATCATTCGGGAAAAATTGTTTCCAGCCCCTGCCATATACCCTCAGCCCGTAACCAAACAACAATTCCACCAGAGCTCTGTATATACCATCTACAGCATCTTCTAGTCTAGGTGGTTTCGCAGTCGGAAATATTGTCGAAGTTTGTCGCATACTAGATCGATGTGTTGTCACCAATAGAATCGCTGATCGACCACCAGCCCTAGATCCTGGCAACGGCCACAAGCTCGATTTCCTGGCAAGACAATGTTGCGGGTCCGACACGGCACACTCGGAGTCGAGACAGTCGAGTGAGTTGGTTTGTTTCTACTCTTCATTGTGAAATATCACAATGGGAGGGTTTATTATCTATCATATGACACTCTTTCACAACCGATCATCATACTATGAAATGTTTATATGTATGTGTTCCTGTAACTTGTGTAAGTGTATATCTTGTTATTGCATTCAATCGACCGAACTGAAAATACAATTCCATTGATTTCATCCTAACGGAAAATGGTGACCCGGCCGGGAACCAAATCCGGAACCTTGCGATATAAGATCACGTGACCTAACCACTATACTACCGGGCCGTATCCTCTAATCTTTGGAGCACTCCCTGGTAAGTATTTGTTATCTGAGCAGCTTTTGGGTTTTCCAAAGCTGGATCGCCGCGATCAATCAGCCTTCTTATATAATGTTCCCCTCCGCAAATTCAGCGTTACCAGCCAATCAAAGCGCGATTACACAGCGGTCGAGCAGTAGCGTGTGTTGCCGACTATTATCATTTGTTCGGTGTCGTTGGCAACATTGTCGGCCCGGCTATCGCCGTGGATTTATCTCCGGGCGCGATGGAAACGAAAAAAACGACTGCCTTTGAGGAGAATACCAGAATAAGTTGAAAAAAAAGAGAAGCACAAACTTGGAGGCTGGAAGTTAAGACCGGATCGCCTGCGCGCGTCTCGCTCTGCCGCACGCGTCGCTCGCTTACCCCTTCTCCCTCGCCCGCAGCCGGTAATAATAATAATTGACAGTGCTGCCAGCTGACGAGGATGGGCTACTTTCTAATAGGCCCCGAACCCGGATCGTCTGGAGGCCCTTTCCAATATACATTTGCCCTACATGGGTCTCATAAAACGAGCGGGGGATTGGAATCTATGAAAGCGAACCATGTTAGCACAACTTAGAAATACTTTGCAGAATCATACAAGCATGTTAAGCTTTCAATTAAATTTCAAAGCCGATATCCACATCCATTGTATGGTGCTAAATCTTAATTTCCATCCAATGGCAGGGGCTAAGGTACTTATTGAGCTTTGACAGGAAAGTATTGTGATACAAGCCCAGGTTAAAGATTTAGTTTATTCTGTCCTTTTCAAAAGTTAATTCAACTACTTGTTGAGGTAAATCGTGAATTTTCTTTATTAGTAGTAATGAAATATTATAACTGTAAGGTACGGTAGCGGCATTTACAGTAGGTGTAGAAATACCTGGCGATTTTTTAAAATAATATTGTCGGCCAACTCTACCACTTTGTCCAGTGAAAGATCCAAGGGGATCTTTCACTGAACAAAGAACGGTGAGGAAATAAACGTCGCGATCCCAGCTGACGGAGTAGATATATTATGATCGAAACGAGCTGTTCCAGCGAGAGCTAATGGGCCCTTGCTGAGTTGGCCACGAAGACCCATTCTGTTTTCAGGGTCGGTCACACTCACGGGTCAACACCCATCCGATGGCCTCCACGCATGGGGTGCGAGCCTGGGTAGGACACTGGGTCAACCAGTCTCCCCTGGGAATTCAATCCTCTGGCGCTCCTGGACGGTCTGCGCACCGAGCGGCGCAAGCCAATCGATTGTGCTCTCCGAATAACAATCGGGGGAGTCTGGGAACTGTATTGTTTCCTATAGAGCGGGGGTGGTTGTCTACCTTACGGCGACTGCTCTTGAAATGACCATTGGCCATCTGATCCCGGTTCAGAGTCGGGCAAAGGACGCCTTGGTCCGCGATAGATTCGGTATACTCCGTTTCACCGCTTCGTAAGGGAGAGGACCGCGCAAGCGACCTCGAACTCGGAACCAATCGAGAGACCGGAGAAATCTGGTCACAATTGGTAGTTAGGGCGCGAGTGCCGCCCGCCAGGTAACATACCTGGCTACTCGCGGTAAGGCGTTGGTCTCTAACGGGTTGTGGCGTAGCTAGACGTCGGATTTGTTATGTCCTAAGTCTTCTACGCTCACTGCACGGTCGATAGAACGATGAATCGTTAAAACGTCCTGCGCTGACGGGTTCGCCCGTTGTGGTTGACATCTCAATATGTTCCAGCTAGAGATCTGAGATGTCGAATGCCGCCTGACTCCGATTCTTCATCGTTTTGTCCAACTGTCTGCTTTTGGTAAACGTCATCGTGCAGTGGATCAATGTGATTATACTCTATTTCGGCCGCCTGGCATGTATCTAGTTGAGATACGACATAGTTATATTCATTAGATTCCGTAGTAATGCCAGATAGGTCTAACTGTGCCTCGGCAACATCCAACTGTGCAGTGGCAGTTTTCTATAACTATATTATTATTGCAAATATGCTTGCCTGTTTTGTCTTGATGCTGCGTCAGCTGTGCTGTATTATGGGTTTGTAGATCTTGTAAGACCGTCGCCAGTTCTGCCGGAGATAATACTGAGATTGAACCACGAAAGTGCAGGGATGTCTGGGGTCACCAAATTGTAGGTGCGGCTACGATGGAGAATTAATTACAAATATAAAACTGGAGACGAGATCGTTTTTTTAAAAATTAAATTGAAATTAATATAAGAATAATAGGATATGTTAAAACGAACTATAAAAACAAAAGATAAAACGAAACGGTATAAATTCAAAATGACAATAATTTAAATTTCAAATAAAAGAATTACATAGATGAATTGTGAAGAAATAATAGATGAATTGCGGTTATATGTATAGGAGAATGCTTAATCGTGAGTTGGTTAGCAGTGTCCAATGCAAAGACCCTGATGGACATAATATAATCATATAAAATACCTATAATATCTTTCATATACCTATCATAAATACCTAACGATAGATACCTGTCATATAAATACCCGATGGCCATAAATACCCATCATATATGTTAATAATTTACTTCATTTTAATTTAATCCTTTCATTAGATATATTTAGCGGTTACTAAGGAATTACTTAAATTAGACTTTTCACGTTGACAAAAGTAGGTAAGAAAACTCGTAAATATTTTATCGGTATTTTTTTTTGTTATTTTTTTTTTATTTCGATGACTATTACAAAAAAAACTGCACACTAAGCATGTTTAATACTATAAAAACTCCCTCTCACAATAAGCTTTCAGAGAAGAAAAAAAAATATTGTAATTATATGTCGACGTCAGAAATCATTCACGGTAATCATTCATTGATAATCCGACCATCCTTAGAAGAATCGGTCTATTCGTACCCACCAATTACTACCGTGCTCGGACTCATGTATTGTTCGCGTTACCGCGAGCTAGAACTAACATCGTTCAACACTGCTTCACAGTGCGGACGCTTCGTACCCTAAATGCACTATGTTCGACTGAGCCAGAATTGGATATTTGGACGGTGAACTTAGCACAACTGAAAAGTATGGTAATGGCATTTCTTAGCAATCAAATAATTAGATAAATATGTAGTATTAAAATTGTTAAAAAGGAATAACTAGTATAATAAAAAAGGTTAGATAAACATTAGATATACATATGTAAATATAATCGTTTAATATTACGCTCTAACGGATGTCTCCGTCTCGTTTGCTATAATCTAGAATAATAATTTATATATTAGAATAATAATGATAGTAATAGTAATGGAGTAGAGTAATAATAATATTATTAACAGTAGAATTATAATAATAGCCTATAGTAGAATAATAGTTATAATCTAGAATAATAGCCTAGAAAAATAATTAACGATTTGGAATCATCTGTAAGGTTAATTATGTTTTGGGAAATAAATAAAATAAAATAAATAAATACCAAAGTGTTAATTTTCAGAAATTTTCAATAAAATTAAAAAAAAAGACATTTTAAAATAATTCTTTATTTCACTTATAATTATAAAATATTTCCAAATTGTTGATGTCCAGTCGCTAAGTTTACATCTATTTAAAGAAAAAAAATATTTTCTTGTACGATGTTTTCATAGCTTTTTCCGTTCTCCTCTATTTTTAGCCTCAGTTCACTTATACTAGAATTGAAAATTTGCATATCAGGATTAGTGGTCGGGAGCCATTTAAAGCAATAATAGTAATAGGATAGAATAGGTACCTATCATCGGTTTACAAGTTCATTAGACTGTCTATGAGAAATGTATGGAATGGCAAAAAAATAAAACCTATGTACGTCAGGGTTAACCAGCTTTGTAATTGTCGCATAGCATCTTTGGAAAGAAATGGGAATATTTAGCATCTGAAGAGTCCTTTATGTTCACGTTAGTGCGGTTACCTGGTGTTCGGTCCTTCAGATATCTGTAATCGACTCTTGAGTGAGGTTATGATTTGTTTCTTGAGTGGGATGTCCCTCTACGAGGAGGCTTCCGGACGGGAGCTGAACCGTATATTGGGGCAACCTAAGGAAACACTCGCAGGCCACCAGGCCCAAGCTGCACGGAACCGTTAGGAACCAAACCTTTCGAACTTTTCTATCGTACACCGGAAGTTGACATCTACAACGGGCGAACCCTTCACCCCAGGAAGGTATAACGATATTTATCGTTATTTCAACCTGGAGTGAACGTAGAGACTTGAGGACGAAATTGTTCATCGCCTAGCTACGCCAAATCGCACGTGAGCGTCCAACTCCTTACCGCGTGGCACTGGGAAGTTGACGCCCGTCTACCACTCGAGATCAGGTGGCCAACAGGTGGTTTCAAGAGTAACTGAAATTAGGTCAACAACCACCCCCGCTGCTTAGGAAACGTATAAGATCATTTCCAGATCCTCCCCCCTTGTTATTGTTATTTGCCGGAGTGCACAGCCGATTGGCTGACGCCGCACGATGCGCAAGCCGCCTAGCAGCGCCCGAGGTCTTCCCCCAGAGGATCCGATCCCACCTGTCCACTACACAGCCGTGACATGGTTCACACAGTCCTTTTAGGTTCGTCCCTCTTCGAGGAGGCTACCGGATTAGAGTTAAACCGTGAGTTGAGCCGTTCCAATATAACAAACAGGTGATCAGGCCTAAACTGCACGGAACCGCTAGATAACCTTTCGATCGTACAGTGCGATCTCCACGATGTAATGGTCAGAAAGTGTCAATATAGCGTAGTCTTGGGGAAAATGGCTCACCGAGGTGTCATTTGACACGCGGTCTAGCGCAGGGAAGCCATTGCGGCCATAGCTGCATTGCCAAGACACGATCCCGGCCAGCTGCCCTGCTCCATACGTGAGTAGGGAGTGCGCGTAAGCGAAATAACAAGTAAGCTCAGCGTCCTTGTCTATGACTAGTGCACTCCCTCTGGTGGACCGATTTCAACCATAACCTTTTCAACTCTTGCCATGACCAAATGATGCCTGCATGCCAAATTACAGCTCAATCAGATGAGGCGTTTGGGCACTATCGTGAAGGAAGACACACAGGCAGGCTTCCATCTGGAAATGGTCTTAATGGTCATCTGCAAGTTGGACAGTTTTGGTACAAGTTATGTTAGTTGCTAAATCGTTGCAATAGAGATTGAAGAGGAGAGGTCCTAATATTGAGCCCTGAGGCACACCGATGTTTACTATTTCACATCTCGATTGCTCAGCCTTTTCCTCAATTCCATCAATTATTTTAATCTCCACGACTTGCTGGCTAGGTGTAATTAGCCACTCCTCTAATTCCATAATGGTTTAGCTTGTCTACCAAGGTATTGAGGTTTATACAGTCGAATGCTTTGCTTAGATCGCAGAACAGTCCTGCTGAAAGCATCTTCTTGTTTCGGCTATTCTCAATCATGAAACATGCAGACAACACGGCATCCTGTATAGATTTTTTTTGTCCGAAATCCATATTGACTGTCTGAAATGACCCCAAATTTTTCAAGGAAACCATTTAGTCGTTTTTCGATGACCTTCTCCAGAATATTTGAGAAATTACTCAGTAGGGCTACAGGTCGATAATTTTCTACGCTCGTGGGTTTGCCCTTTTTTATATATCGGTGTAATCTTGGCTACTTTATAACAATCTGGAAATATTCCCTCTGAAAAGCTTAAATTGTAAAGATATGTTAGACAGGGTGCCAGTACACGTTTATGGATTTTAATTACACTAACAGGTATATCATCGAGACCAGTTGATTTTTTGTTCTTTGGAGATTCGATACATTTTTCTATTTATTGATTGTTGATCGATAGTTTGATCCTTATTAAATGTAGTTTATGTATAACTCTTTGGATGTTTTCAATTTTTCTAGTTTTTATATGTTTTTGTTATTGAATTGCTGATTCCCTATGTTTTCTCATTATTTCTGTTGTTTTTTATTTTTCAAGTTTTTATGTCTTGGTTATTGAATTTTTCAATTTCTATGTGTTTTTTTCCAATTATTAGTTTTTATAGACTTTTTTATAATTTTATGAGTAATTTGTAATGTAATTTTATTTGTAGAAATACCACTAGATATGTAATTTCTATACCCAGGTCGGGTTTTTGAAAATAAATTATTCTTATTCTTATTCTTAATCGTCTCAGGAGGTCAAACAAAAAAATCCGTCTTCATCGAGAGAAAATCGGTTGGTGGACCGGGAAAGTAAAGACTTGATGAAGTTGAAATGTTTGGAGTCACGAACGCCCTTAAAAAAAGCAGATCAAGACAAGGGGAATGGAGAGAGTCATATTGAATGCATTCGTTAATAATAATGTATAAAATCATCATTCATTCATTCTTAACTTTATTCATCCACAACTTTTCGCGCGGTCAACCGCAATCTGGCGACACTGTGCCTCTGGTCTCGTGTCCTGAATAAGCTCCCGCACGCACACACCCACGCCTGCACCCAATGCACGGATATACGCACACCGCCGCGATCGATCCGTATACGTACAGGCGTGTGTAGGCACGTATAGAAGGCGTAATTCCAGTAGCGGCCGCGCAACAGGTCTTCATCGGTGGTACGGCTGCGGAGCAAGAGAGGGGGGGCAGAAGGGGGGAGGTCTGACGAGGGGGAGGAGAAGGTTGTTCGCCTCCTCGCGCACTAAAATGCACCAACACATGCGCGCGAGCATGATCACCTAAACAGCCTTGCTTCTTGATCTAGTCCCGCCAACATTTCTGAAGAGCATTTTATTTTTTTATTTTGCCATATTTAAAAAAAAAACAATATCTTTAAAGAAAACAGACGAATGGGCGTGACGACCCCTCAAAGAAGCGCGTGTGGCGATTGTGAAGGTACCATTTAATGTATTTGCAATTTTCAGTTTGTCGGATATAATTTCATCGTTTGAGATTAGTTCGGTAACTTTACTTTTTATTTCTGTATTGGAGCTCAGTTCCTTGACTGCCTTCCATATTACCTTTGGATGATATTTGTCTCTTTCGATCATTTCCTTATAGTATTTTTCTTTTGTTTTTTTAATTATGCTTGCACATATATTTCTATATCGTTTATAATAGTTCAACAGTGTAATGTTTTTTGGAAAAGTTCTAGTTTGTTTGTGGAGCTTGTCTCGTTTTTTGATGCAGCTTATAATACCTGCATTTATCCATGGTTTCAGTATTCTGTGCTTACGTTTTTTCACTTTCGTCGTGGTGTTATTTTCAATGTGAATTTTCAGTGTGTTCACGAATTCTTCAGTAGCTGTATCTACGTTATCCGTGTAAATATTTTGCCACGTTTCGTTATTTAAGTCAATTTGTATACCGTCGTAATTTATAGTTTTTGTAAGCTTTTTATTATTATAGGTCTGTTTTCGGTAAGGACCATATATAACGAGGAATGTGCTATAGTGATCAGTAATAGTCGACTGTATGATAGCAGACTGGAACTTGTTTTTAGTTTTTATGTAGATGTGGTCAATACAAGTATTATTTTCAGGACGGGTAGTTGTATTTATAACCGATTTCTGGTATTCATCGGAATGAGTGTGTTTGTTGCCATGTATGGATATGTTGATATCCCCTGCCACTATGAAGTGTTTGATCTTATCATTTGAAAGTGTACGTATTGCATCATCTAGTGATTTTAAAAATCTATTCGTGTTGTGGAACGAGGGTGACCTATAAAGGGCAAGGATTGTCGTTTCTCCAATTAATACATTTAAACCGGTCGCGTCTGTAATATCTAGATCCTCTACAAATGCATTTAAAGTCGATTTTTGTAAATTAGCACTCCATCGGATCTATTTATATTATGATTAGTCCCTCTGCAATCGTAGTTTTGTAGTCGTGGTAAATAAGGAATGTCACGTATCCAACACTCACTTAAAATGACTATGTCAACATCAAAGGATAGCTGGTGAAGTAAACAATACACTTGGTCCATGTTTTTAGAGATGCTACGTATATTTAACCCCTTGAGTATGATACGACCAAATCTGGTTCTGAAACAATTATCCGTTGAGTATGATACGACCAGATCTGGTTCCGCGTTTTTTTCACTTCTTTGACGTTCTCGTATTTATTCATAATTATCTAATTGTTTTACAAAATGATATTTCAATATTCTATATTCGAAATTTCAATGCAATCATTGTGCAGTTGTTCTTTTTATGATTGGTGTAGTAGTTTCGTAGTTATAGTACTTTAAGGTCGATGTCGCCGAAAATCCTGCAAAAGAGACAGATGCATCCATGAAAATACCCATTTACTCCAAGGGTGAAAGTATCGTATCTAGTTTGTATTGATTGACTATTTTCTTACATTCGGATGGGCACTCCATTATAAGTGTACTAACTTCATCCAACTCATCGATGTTCTCACAAATATTCGAGCCCGTTGAGATATTTGCTTAGCGGGAATGATACATGGTATCGCAGTGGCTGCTCTATTCTATTATTTAGTTTTTGTTGACATACTGTTAAGTGAGAGCGGCATAAGTCTTCGTGCATGCACTGAGTCTTTTTATGGTGTGCGTGTACTTGGATAAGAGAGCATGTTGCGTTTTTCACGTTGTATTTTGCGGTACATGACAATATTATTGCATAATAATACGAATATGTTATATTATTATTATTATTTGAAAAGGGGCGGTCTAATACTAAGTTAATAGTAGATAATATATTTTGATTATATCGGAAATAGCAATATATCATAGAATATTCTAGTTTTTTATATTAGTTTTGTTATAGATATTACATTTAGAAATAGTTAGTATAAGAATAAATGAAGTTTGTTTACTTGTGAAGTCGATATAGAGTTTAGATTGCATGTCTTTTTTATGGGTATTCTGGAATTCCAGATGCGATTTTATTATAGAGCATATTATTAAGCATATTATAAGAATACGTATAATTTTTATATTATATTGGCATTGATTATATAGGGTATTAGATTGATTAATGCCATAGTAAGTTTTGGCAAATCTACTGCGCCGGCGACATGCAGGTGGCGCTGATAAAATTGACCGGCAAAACTAATAGCAATTTATTTGGCATGTATAATAACATTTACAATGAATGGGTTTTTTTATATCAGGACTGATTGATTATAAAAACCAATTATTTAAACAATGTTAACAATAATAACAATAATGTTATTATTGTTAACAATAATAACATATTAGTGGGATTCTAGGTTTTGCGAATATTTTTAATTGATTTCACGACATTCTTCAATGTATTATTTTATTTATCATTATACAGTACTTAATCAAAGGTATCTGCGACTACCTTAGTGCGAACGTCTTGTGCGATCCAGTTATGATAGGTTTAATTAATTGGTATCTGTTACTAAGATCATTGATAAAATAAAAAAATATATATTTGAATTTGAATTTATTACTGCCAGATGGCAGTAATAAATTCAAATGCTATAGATATAGCACTTTCATATAGGCTGATTACATCACTGAAATAATACGACGAGATTAGAATGATATCTATTAGTCTATTTGAACTGTAAATCGCCTATTTGTTATAGATTGAAAGCTAAGTTGAGCTACGTTAAAATTGACATTTTTATATAAATACGAGTAGTATAAATAAGAAGTGCTATGATTTTAAAATCCGTTTGTAAGTATATTGTTACTTTATTTTGAGATAATATGTTATTGTATTGGGGTGTTAAGAACGCCATCTATTCGGCTACTGAACATAAGAGAAGATTAATCAATATTTGAAACAATAAGCCCCATGGACTACACAGTGCTCTTCATAGTAAAAGTTTAGCTTCCAAAACGTAGTACGGCATTGAGCAATTAATAACCTATATAGTCATTGATGTGAGATTCGTTGAAAATCGAAACAAATAACTAAATCGCTAACTGCAGAAAGGGAACGACTGCCGTTTTAAAAATTTTACAAGAGACATAAAAACAGTGTACTGAAAAAATATTTCTTGGTAATCTTAATAGTAAAAAAAACTTAGTGGTATCTATTACATTGTTGATTTATTTTCCTTACAATTTTGTGATGTAGTTTGTAGATAAGAAGTAGGAACCAATTTTTGATTTTTAAATTGTTGCGTTTTTACGGCAAACACAAAAATATTACCTTTTACAGTACTACACATTTTTGCAGTACTAAGGTCTTTCATTGCACTAACTGTGATGACACCGTAACAGCCCGGTCCACAGTCCACATTAATCGTATTGGACAACGCCTGTATCGGTAACTATTCTAACTACTCGGCATTTCCGGCTAATAGCGTCAAATTCAAATATGAAATTAATTGATTTATGTGCAGTTACAGTACATCCCAATGTAGCATGCTACAGAATTAAACAAACTGAAACGGCAGAGCATTTACTATGTATATATGAACCCACCGCATGCTAGAGACTCTGTCATCTAGGAAAAGTGGCATTAACACCAGAACACCAGAGGAGGTCAGCAATATTATACATAGAAGGATTGTCTGTTTTTATAAGAAGACTCGGTTTCTGCTGGGTAAATTAAGAATCAGGGTGTATTGCTATAGATCAGGACTGCTCGCAGTGATGACATACAACACAGCTTAGGAATACAAACCTTTTACTACCATCCATCTACCATCTACCTTTATACCATACAGATTGTTAAGCTAAAACGGATGCAAAATTCCATGTCCATGTCAATTCTAATTGGCAATGTCAATTCGATGCAATCGTTCCATAAATTTGATTGCTTCTATTCACGTCATTTATATAAGGGTCGCGCATTTTTCTGAACAGTCCGCGTTTATTCGTTTATTCGTTTAGCTGCGACATGCAAAGCAACCTCTTTAGTAGGATCAATCTTTTGTAACATGGAAAGAAAGTCATTTTTATAAAACATTTCAACAAAAGGGACAGATGTTCCATCTCTGTAGTTTGCGATTCAAATAATATTGGCCTAAGCATTCCATAGGTAAATTATGTGAAAATTAAAAAAAATCGTTTTAATGGAGTTCGGAACAGTTGGTGGCGCTGTAGCAGATCAGACAAACACAGACGCAGATTGCCTCTCACATACAGAAGCAGCTAGATGGCTGTCAGTGAACGCTTTCATCATACGACATTTATGAATGCAAAGACAACTTTAAAATTGCGTATCTTTGGTATCTCAACCAATGTCAATCCAACAGTGGGATATCTCGGAAAGTATGTTCTGAGTTAATTGAAATTCTAGGCTTGCAAGGGCTTTTAATAGGCAAAAGACAATTATATTCTTTATGGTTTATTATAGTTAATACCATGTTTTTGATTACTAAAAAAGTTAAACTCTACTAAACATTCATTTTTAGAAAATGTATTTCGTATATCGCTCTGTAACCTTAGTCTCGAAGAAATGAATTAATTCAAATGGATCTTTATTGGCGATACATGCAATTGGCGGACTTATTACTAAGATCTCTCTCAGTCAACCATTGCGTAATACATTAAGAAACTAAGCAATAAAGGCAAATTATAACCAAATCAAATTAAACTAATTTTATTTTGTCATTGCCATCTGGGCTTAGAAAATACAAAATCTTCAAAAATCAAAACATTCAGATATTAGGTATTAAATTCCTCAACATAAACATTTGAATTACGAATTATATCCTGTAACCAACACGCCTACCGCAGAGGCAAATCCACGGAAACCGCTCTGCTCTACCTAGTAGACAGGGTGGAAAAGGCGTTGGAAGACAAACAAATCGCAGTATGCGCATTTTTAGACATTGAGGGCGCCTTCGACAAAACCCCAATTAAATCACTGGTGAAGGGGCTAGAGTCAAAACAAGTTGACAACACCACAACCAGATGGGTGAAAGCGATGCTCTCAAACCGCACGGCCAAGGTAGCTCTTCACGGAACAAACCTTGAAGTCACCACTACAAGAGGCTGCCCGCAGGGAGGGGTACTCTCGCCCCTACTATGGACTCTTGCAATAGATCAACTCCTGCATAGGATGGCAGAGGCCAGGATAGACACACAGGGCTATGCTGATGACCTAGTATTCATTGTCCGGGGCTTCTGCCAAAACACGATCTCACACATAATGCAAAAAGCGTTAACAATCGTTAGCAATTGGTGCAGAGAGAACGAATTATCGGTCGGATAAGACCGTCCTCGTGCCATTTACCAACAAACGTCAACTAGGTGGACTAAAAATGCCAATCTTAAACCACAGGCAGATTCCTTTCTCCAAGGAAGTAAAGTATCTGGGAGTCACGCTCGACCAGAGACTCACCTGGAACAGCCACCTAGATAAAACAATTCAAAAAGCTAAAAGTGCTTTGGGTATAAGCAGAAAACTTGCGGGAAAAACTGGGGCCTTAACCCCAAGATCTCCCACTGGCTATACACTGCCATTGTGAGGCCGATAATCTCGTACGCCTCGGTGGTATGGTGCAACAAAGCCAACCAGAAAACTGTGATTACCAAACTAAACAATATCCAAAGGACGGCGTGCCTCATGACAACTGGCGCAATGTCCTCCACTCCTGGAGCAGCTCTAGATGCACTGCTGAACTTACCGCCCCTACACATTCATTTGCAACAGGTGGCGAAAGCCAGCATGTACAGGCTATCTGCCCGAGAGAAGGTAAACTGGATCTCACAAGCACTAAGATCAGTTCTTGACTCAGTCAGTGAAAATCCAACCCTCAACATGGTGTCAGATCCCATGCTCCCACTCCTAAACTTTGGAAAACTTTTTACAGTGGAACTGCCGCCCAGAGACGACTGGCTAAAAAGCCAACTGCAATGGGAGGCCGGTAGCCTTAAATGGTATACTGATGGGTCCAAATCGGGACTTGACGTAGGCTGTGGTATATATGGAGAGCGACCAAACTTCGAAAGAAGTGTAAACTTGGGAAAATACGCCTCCATATTCCAAGCGGAGGTTTACGCCATTATTGAATGTGCGGATATCAACCTCCAAAAGGACTACGCCAACCACCGTATCTATATCCACTCGGATAGCAAAGCAGCTCTTATGGCACTAGCCTCGAATACCATTAATTCAAAGCTAGGGCAAAACTGCATATCACTACTGAATTCCCTGGGCGTAAAGAACAGGGTAATTCTAAGATGGGTTCCCGGCCATGCAGGAATCGAGGGAAATGAAAAAGCCGACAAACTTGCTAGGACGGGAGCAAAGGGAACGTTATACGGCCCTGAACCTTGCTGTGGCGTGCCAAAAAGCCTTGCAAACCTAATGCTCAAACAAATGTGTTTAGAACAATCCGTCAACCACTGGAACAACACGCCAGGGTTGAATCATTCCAAAGCGCTTATTAAGCCTTACGACCGTAAGACGGCCCGTGAGGCCCTATCGCTAAATAGGAACAATCTACGCATACTGGTAAGGGCGCTCACGGGGCATTGTGGCCTGAACAAACACATGTTCAACCTCAAGCTCAAAGACACAAAAATGTGCAGGTTCTGCCAAGGGGCAGAGGAAACTCCCCAGCACCTCATGTGTGGCCCGCTGATGCGTAAAAGATACACCCACCTGGGTGGTCACTACCTCCAACCTGAGGAGGTAAAACAATCTGGCGCCAAAAGCCTGCTGCGGTTCTTAAATGACACGAAGCTTAGCGCAGAACTATAGTAGGTGGCGAGCACAATAGATCAGCAATGGTCGAAGTGTTACAAGGCTCATAAAGACCTTAGAAAAGCCCCACTCAACAAATAAATAAATAAATACGAATTATATCTCTAGATGGTGCTAAAATTCAAAGAAAATAAAGTAAGTTTATGCAACGAAAATCAAAATAACAGAAGAAAATAAAAACACATTACGACTAGCGTAACTTAAAGTAAAAAGACGAGAAATCAGTTCTAGAATTCTTACAACTAACTATTTAACTACCTTTAACTAAAAACAATATAATGGATAAAAATAATCGTCAAATAAATTATTAAAACCAACCCGGAAAAAATAAAATCTTAATGAAAAGACAAGATATTCAAGTGAGAGAAAATCGAAAATATATCTACCCATCAGAATATACACAGATACGAAATTATGCAGGTTGAAATTCAACTATAAAAGTAATATAATCACAATAAAGGATCAAAATATTAATAAACAAAATGCTGAAAAGCCAAATCGATTTGTCTAGGAAAGAAAGGGAATACAGGATTGGCTAAAGGACTACGTTTGTTGGGAAACAAAATGTTTCTTTAATGGCTCCTTGAAGGTAGGTGAGAAGGTAGCTGGTTACATAGTCGAACTGCATGAACAATAAAGGATCGTCAATACGAAGACTTTGATGTTTCGGGAAGTATTCTTGGGAATAAATAATTATACAAGATTTTGCCATTATATGAAGTTACACAAATCCCACATTTGCTCCCCTCTCCCTTCCCTATGGTACCTACATACTTATGATGATACATTTGAATATGCTTGTTTTCTTTTTCCTTTAAAAATTTAATTACTTTTTAGTAGGTGATTTATAGTATGTAGTAAAATATAAATGGCTATACTAGTGTTACTTTACAATGTTTTTATAGCAAAAAATATGCTGTAGGTATACATTTAGTTAATAAATCAATAAATAAAATTTTAAAAAATATTACTCTCATATGCATTTCCTTTGCATAAGCACGGCTTGCAAAACAAACCCACGTCGCATCTCAACTCCGCTAAAATTATTATTCCCAGTAAATTATAATATTAACTTTGTATGTGGCTTACAAAACCTTGATAACAGCTTTGGACACTGATAACTCGAGACTAATCCTGCGATTAAAGACAACGAATGAAGGATCCACAAATTTACAGTGAGACAGTTAATTTTCATCCATACATATCAAAACAAGAATGCTGTGGTTCAGCGACTAAGATATCTATGCTATAAAGAATTTGGAATCCTGTTATGACATTCACCTACACCTACGACATCAACGATGGCTCTAAAGAATGCTTGCTTTAAGAAAATCAGCATCCTAAGTGACCTCCATTGATATAATAATAATACTATATTTTAATAACAAGATACAAAAAAGATATATACACAATAACTACCCATCTAGGACAATGCCCATACTAGGGTAGATACTTTTCTTTTATATTTCAGTTTTCCTATGCGCACGTAATTTTAAATTCAAATTAAAATCTTTGATATTATTTTACATTATTCTTACTTAAATATACATAAGTATGCATGTACCTACTTAATACTTACCTAATATTTACAAAAACAGTTTTATTATATATTTTTTTTATTATAAGCCATTTACAAATAATATTACAATTTTAATAACATCAAATAAAATATTATGTAACTGAGTTACTTAACTCACTAAACAAAAAAATGATGTTTACTGTAAGATGTCGCCTAACTAAGCGAGACTTGTGCTTGGGCGGACATTCCATAAACATAAAGTTACGTAAATTAACGTGTAAATGCTGAACGTAAAAATAATCTAAAATGCTAAGAGCGGTTTTTTTTTAATACATGGTTATAAATGAGTAAAAATATTACCTAATTATTTCAGTATTAGGAATGTTAGGCAGTATGTAGGAATATATAATACATTCGTAATTATGAGTAATATATAAGAAAAATAAATGATATTAATAATATTTTTAATTTAATACGATAATATCATGTTGTTCGAGAATTAAACAAATTTTCTCTATCGTACTATATATTTTGTTGTAACGAAATTCCGGAAAACCTTTTATTATAAAGAATTCGATATCGCGTGCCGCGTGAGTTCCAACTCAACTCGACAGTCAAACACGCCAGACAGACAGAAAAAAACAAGTTGTTAACAATATCGAATATCAACAGCGATACCGAGAATATCGATGACTGGGATTTTGCGCTGTCTTGCGCCCGAAAACGAGACTGATGTACAAAGTACACAACTGCGTTGCTAAAAATTGAACGACGAGAATCAATCTTTAAGAAAATCTCAGACACTTCGCAGAAACAGCAATAAAATCTAAATAAAATATTTCAGTATCTATAGGAATAAATAATTTAAGATGCTTGGAATGCAAATTGTTTTTTAAGTACTTTTACTTTTCAGATTGTTTCTATAAAAAACAACTGAAAGATTTTCGTTTGTTAATAACCCCCCCCCCCCCCCCCCATTGTGAAATTTCACAATATAGAGTAGAAACAAACAAACAGAAACAGACTTTCTGCGAAAAATGTAACCGCAGTAATTTATCCAGTAGGGTCTAATATTTTTTTGTGATCTTCGAGATGCTTGCATATTTTTGTTCTGAATTCTAGGTGGTGGGTTTCTAGCTTTGAGAAAAGAACTCTTGTATCGAAACAAATGGCAAATGAAACTCATATCATAATCTACTGGTTAGATACATATAAATGCTTTATTGCACATTTTAATACAAAACATACAAAAGGCGGAGTTATTGCTTAAATTACAATCTCTTGCAGCTAACATTCATGGCAGTGACAGTATTTAGGTACTAGTTGAGTAAACAAAACATAAAATCTGGTGTGTGCGCATGAGTGTGTGTCACTTCTCGTACTTTGTAATATTTTATTAAATGGAGCTATTAAAAATAGAGTCAAACGCTATATCTCATAGTTGGTCGCTGAGTCAAATTCAAAGCTGCCACGTGAGCGCGAGTTGAGAGTTGGTCATCTCGATGAGGAATTCCTCTTTGAAGCGTATTTTTACTGCCTGCTCCGATAATAAAGCGTCATAAATCGTCGGCCAGCATTAACTGCGTGTAATTTATTGCTGTTTTTTGACGAGCCCTAATGGCGAAATTGAGAGAGGAGTGAGTGGATTCGAGCTGAGTCTCCTCCTAGCTACTAAATCCAAAGATCCAACGATTGGGATATACTCCATAGCCGTGGCCAGGAGCAGGAATGGAGGGGGGGTGAATCAAAGGCGTGTTGACTTCCTACAATTGAAAGGTCAGGGAAATAATGATCATTATCAACTTTTTGAAATGTTTGTAAATTTCATTTTTTTAATTTACTAACTTTAAAAAATACATGACAAAGATTTGAGTGAAAAACGTGCAAGGGTTTCAGTAAGAAAAAGATATATTTTGTCTGTAAACCAAATATATTTGAGTTTCTAAACAACACATTTCACTTATATTAGACCGCAGCAAAATATATAATAATAAGAATATTTGAGTTTGTAATAAAATATACTTAAACTATACCTCAAAAAAGCACACCATTTATATTTCCCATCACAGTTCCTCATCAGCGTCAGGCAGAGAGTCATCAAGTAACTTTACCTCTGGACTTGTCGGGGAAGACTGATCAAGGTCACCGCGTGGACCTTAATCATTCCTAGCCGTCCAACGTTTTCTTCTCCCTTGCAGACTATTATCTTTCTTTCGAAAATCGATTCGTGCTTTGATTCGTTTGGGAACATGCCACAAGATATTAGTATTGGCACTAGCGTTATATTATTATTATGCCACAAGATATTAGTATTGGCACTGGCAGTAGCTATTACATGGCACTAGTATATTATTTTCCCAAAAAAAAAATACATTGATCGTTTGTCCCGGAAACCCTTCAATTAGGTTTGCCATAAGCTAATAATAATTCTCCTTTAATCATGACTGCTTTCAATCCGCATTCGCGCAAGGGGCGAGGCTTCTCTCACAAATATGAACATATACTTGACGCATGCATAAATTATCCAAAGGTCCGCGATAAACCAAGATGACTTGACTTTAATAACCGTAACAAATTGTTGTTACGAGTGTTGGCGGAGACGAACAAACGCGGACTGTTCGGAAAAATGCGCGACCTTATTATAAATGACGCGAATAAGAGGAATCAAATTTATGGAACGATTGCAACGAATTGACATGGTAATGACTGCGCTGGCATCAGGGTTTTTTAGTATTGAACGGGAGATGGCTCCATAGCTTCATGAACGGTGTAGGAATATCTAAAATAAATTAATAGTTTTTAAAAAAAAACACTAAAAACACGCTTTTGTAAATGCACGTAAAAACCACATCATCAGACATTGAAACCTAATCGTGGTCAAAGTTTATTCCAAGACTTTTCTAACAAGTCCAAACACAGCTATGATACGATGTTCCATCATGAAGTTTCAGTTCATATCTTCCGACTCCATCATCAGATCAGTTCGACAGTACCATATTATTGTATTGTCATCAGAACTACATACAGCTGCCAATTTTCATGACGCTACGATCCTTTTAGATTCCATTACATAGTTACATACAGGTCGACCTAATAAAAGCGTGTTAAAAAGAAGAATTATGAGTAGGAATCGCAATTTTCCTATCCTGTCTGGAATCTTGAAGAGAATACCATTTTAGGCAATGAAGATTATTGAAGTCACGAAATAAACGTTCGCTCACTTGATTAGATTTTCGTGAGGCTGTCACAATGAAAGCCAAGACACAGCGCTGACCACATATGCATCTTAACCCCCCCCCCCCCGCCCCCCCTTCCCCCGGGCACACTAACACGCGATCAGTGTGATTACAGACACATATTAATAAATATAGTAGTAATCTAATTCTATTATCAAGTGCAATTCTCATAAATTCTCATAAAATAAATCGTCGACCGAACGCTCGGTCATTCTAGCTCGCACTTCGCAGCAGGCAGCGGACGCTTCATGCTAGACTAAATAAACATAAGCGTCCTTGGTGGCGTCATTTGTTTTGCTACTGAAAATGGAGATTTGAATACGACAAATAGCGCTAAAAAAATCCCGCGTGATCTGTGCAAAAAAACTGCCGTCATTCATAGCGGCCAGATTCGGCGACGAGATTCCGATACGTCAGACCAATATGTAAATCTTACGGATTGCTTGTTGTCTGTGACGTATAGAGAACCTACCTACTTTATTTTTTTCTGGAAGGACTTGTATGCAAACTTGAAATCCTGCAAAAGTAATGATATTTAATTAAGGGAAATACGGTCGACCTAAGGGGCTCTCCAGACTCTAGACGATCAAGCATGCTTGACAAGCTTCGCATCACGGGCAGGGAGGGGATCGAAATATGCAAATATTTACCAAAAATGACAATTTTTTTAGTTTATACCAGGGAGTCTCGTTAATTAGACTTAATTGATTGATGAATTACGTGACTCCCTGGTATAAATTTGCTAGTTTCTGTGGTTTACGATCCCCTCCCAGCCCACGACGCGATGCTTGACAAGCATGTTTGATCGTCTAAAGAACCCTTAACACATGAACCAACAGCAGGAAATTTGTATGGTTTCACAGAACAAACTAAAAAGCTACTTATAATAGTAAATCAAGTTTATTATTCAAAACCGTACACATAGTTGTTTAGACAATACGTTGGATACACGATACTACCTAAATTTATTAAAAAATCCAACTTATAAAACCACTGATTACGGAATCGATATAATGTTATAATGGATAGCCGCTTAAGTTTAAATAATAATAAAAAAACGATACTCAAGTTTTCTGAAGAGACTCACCAGGTTTTATTTATATTATTGTTTATCAGGGTTACAGCAGTTACATAACTTATAATAGATTTTAAATAATAAATACAAGCCAGTTAAGTAAACACAACTAATTAACATAGATGACATACGAAAAAACAAACATGATTCTATTGATGACATTGTCATCGTTAGTATATTTATTTCTACTTACTTTCATTTCTAATATGGTCATTTGTAATTTCTAATATATCAATCATACTCGCGTGCCTAGATACGGATCGTAAGATTTAGTTAGGCGTGCAATTTGCAAATGGCTATGGGTTTTACTTCTCTACATAAAACTACATAAATCTAAATGACACTTGGCAACGTACTTTACAAGTGTTTATATTGATTTGTCTTATTTTAAGTGAAGTAATGATATGGGGGTGAAGAATGAAAAGCTATGTGTGTGTAGTTTGGGAGTGTGTGAAATTGTACGAATGCTTGATGTGGGTAAAAAGACGTAATGCTTGATGTAATCTGACATGAAATTTTCTGCTAAAAGTATTTTTTTTAACCCTTCGAGTAGCGGCATAATTTCATGGCAGACCGCGGCACTTTATTTGAATTTCTTGCAATATCGCCGCGCTCGACAAAAAGTACTATAACTATGGAACTACCATAGCAATAATAAAAATAATAACTGTGCAATGACCGCATTGAAATTTTATATATAGAATATTGAAATCTCATTTTGTAAAACAATTAGATAATTATGAATAAATATGAAAAAAATCGAAAAAGTGAAAAAAACTCGGAATTTCTAACTTGTACTTGTCTTACGGAAAAATACGGAACCCTATTTAGAAATTGTAAATACTATCGTGATCTTTATTAGAGTCTCTATATCAAATGTGTGAGAGTGGCCACCCTTCACTAGACTCCAATTGATTGTGAGCGAAGGGTGGTTCTCATCAGGAAGTTTTTCTCCGTGATTGAAAGTCGAGGATGTTGAAGTTGAAGTATTTAATCAGAAGGTCTGTAGTAGGTTGCCAGTTCGTAACGCCTTGATTGATATTTCGCCGTTGTGTAGGTAGTGTGGGCGCGAGGTGAAGCCGTGGTTGTGTATCCGAAGTGTGAAGCGCCGCGATAGATTCGAAGATAGTGATAGTCGCGTATACTATGCGTGATTTGTTGACTCGAAGTCTAGAGCGCGAGTACTTGTTAATGCGCGGTTACTGCCCTCCAGGGAATGATATCGATCGATCGAAATGTACTGCGTTTTATATTGTAAGCAGTGACGCAATAGTTGTGAGTGGGGTGAGAAATGTGAGTTAATTTCGTATCGATCAGAAGAAATGCATAAAATGCCGAATTTAGTTGAAAATCAACTGCAGCTGACTCGTGTAGATTTGAGCGAGTTTGCGGTTTCGATTCTGTAGAAATTACTTTTTTGTTGTGGGTATGTTGGACTGAAGCTTCAACAAATGTAATATTTCGTTTTGCTTATTTATATACAAAACTATTTAGATATTAGCTCATAAAAACCAATAAAAAATTTGATGATTCTCGAAAAGAAATTGATGATGTTTGACAATGGAATTTTACCAGAAATATCCTCGAAATGATGCGCAAAACTAGCGGTCATCTATGTATCTATGGTAATAATGAGATATTTGGTATGGATTTTAGGATGCGTTCGAATTATAAAATAATATTACTGTGCGCTCCGGGAGCAAGCCGCCAATATTGATCGTTGCGTAGTCAATGGTGTTCTGATGAGCAACCAAATTTGGTCGTTACGTAGCCGATTAAATTGCCTACAAACAACATTTCAATTATATCGCGACTGTTACTTGTGGAAGCTGCTTATGCATTTTTTTAGATCCCTCAAAAGGAAACAAGCCATATCAACTTTCTGTCTGACTTAATTTCCGTGTGATTTACTTTCGTTGTCGATAGCTTTATAAAATAAGGGTGGTAGGTGTGGTATGTATTGAAATAAAGCTGTTGAATGTGATAGATACACCTGAACAAACCGATGCCACATTCCTCGATGGTTACGCTAATAGGAAAAGTAAGAATTTTGCAGGTTTCTTTTAAATCTTATTTAAACGTCAAAAAGAGTTTAACCAGTCTGAATATGTACTATGTTTTGATAAATCGGATTTAAAAAAAAGTAATAGGCAATTAAGGAAAAAATAAGCTACTGTATAAATAAAGCCGGAGTTGTGTTGGACCGTTTTATTTCTGAGACTAACATTTTATTGCCATTCCGGTGACGGGAATATATAAACAGATTGCTACTAATTAGAGGTCAGAATGTAATCGACGGGCCTGCGTGTGTGCGTGTGGATAATATTATTAGTATGATGACAGTCGCCAAATGCCGTGAATAGTCCGGAAGTCCATTGTAGCTACGCGTCGTCATTGGAAAAACGAATTAATCTGGACAAACGAATTCGCGAATTTATTTCAGCTGGAAAGTAGGTTCACACATGCACTATTTTTCATACAGTGGGCTCGACTGCGTTCCTTCGTGAACTAAAATCGGAAGTTAGTTCATGTGAACGAGACAGGGCAATACGTTAAAGCGGGACGTGAAATGAACGGCTGTCACTTTTCCGCATTAAAACTACCCACCGAAGATAAAGCAACTGAATCTAAGACCGCACAAAATGTGCTCAAACTTATTCGGGCGGCTGTAAGTTCGACAGGTAGTTATGAGCGGGAAAAATCGACGATCGTTCATTTCATATTCCGCTCCAACGTCTTACTCTGTCTCGTTCGCTTGAAATAATTTCAGTTTTAGTTCACGAAGAAACGCAATCGAGCCCACCACGGACGTATCCAGACTTCCGTTTCAGGACATACATTGATACAAAGGCGGCACCCACCAAACTTGAATTTGTCCGTACAATGAAACGAGAATACGCCGGATCCCGGGGAATTAAATCCCAACTACCCCTCCCCCCCCCCCCCCTCGCCCCCCCCCCCTTCCTCCCCGATACGAGCTTGACAAGGTACATAAATCGCGGATTCTCTCTGATTCTCATTTTTCATCGACTTTATTTTTTACTCAAAAAAATCGGGTAAGGGTGGCGTCCTCTGTGTCCACCCCCCCCCCCCCCCCCTTCCTGGATACGTCCTTGGGGCCCTCTGTTGTCAGTCACGAAAAATACACTGTGTACATTATAAATGACATAAAATCAAATTTACCGCGTAAACTTCAATATTTTTAAGTGACGAGAGATAATATTTTTTTCGACGGCTATCACTGATTATGAAGCCACTCTTCATAAGTTTGCTCAATTTTAGAATTTTGGAATACAATTTTTCTATGTTAACTAGTATTTTAGTAAAAACGGTAGAACATAAGTAAAATTTAAGTAAACACGGCTACTGGGCCCAAGAAACCGTCCGAAAACGTATATTTTATTTTATTTAGCTGTGAAAAAAACTCCTTAATATTACGACCTCTTACTAGGTATATAATTTATAACAACTGTACCTATATGTTTTACTGATTATGTTGTATATTCTCATTTTTTTGTTTAGTAGTTTATCCGTATTTTCTAAGAAACGTGACATAGGGGATTTCTGAAAATCTTAGTAGGTACGTACGAAAAGGGCTGGATGGGATAATTTAGTCTAAATTTTGGTTGTCTGTGTGTTGCCTATATCCTGGGCTGCGTTTTACTAAAGTATTTTTTAAAAATATATTTTACTAAATAAGTTTGATTCGTGTGCCCGATGATTTAAGTGGAGTAAACTACAGCCGGCATCCGCACTACTTAGCAGAATATTGTTCAAATGTCTCGCACAAATGACGCGTCGTGGATCGTCACGGATCTGTCATGACGTTATTTAATTGCTCATGCGACACGGCTCGGACAACCTTTCCTATAAATCTGCGGTTCAAAAAACGGAGACAATTCAAATTTCGTTAATGGGTACAATAAACTCTGTGATAATCGCCGATCATTATAATAATTCTGTGTGGGATGGAAAAAATGCACCAACGGAGCACGGCAACAGCGCTAGCTCAAGTACTAGCAACAGTGCTAGTACTTGAGCAGACTACTTCAGTCAAGTCATACAACTACTTCAACTAAGTAGGTAGCAAAAATCATTCATTTCCTTTTTAAGCACTCGGTCATGTCATTTGACCTTCATTTTATAAGTTTCAATAAATAATAAAAATGCTAGGGAAAAACTTCATTTTTGAATCCGATTCAGAAACTCATTGATCTTTCAAAAGAAAATTAATGTTGATTGCCAATTTCTCACAAAGTTTGGGTTCGCTATAGCGAAGTCCGGAATTTGTGCATAAATAGTATTTTTTATAATATTCATTAAGTAATGTCTTTATCACAAAAAAGTTATTCTGTTCTATTTAAGTTCAAGATTCTTTCAAGTTTCAAGATTGTTTCAAATTATTTAATTTCAATGGTTATATAAATAACATTTTCAATTCATATTAAAAATTATAAAATGAAATTGAATTCAAAATTACAAAAAAAGCTATAAAAATCTAATTACCTAAATATCAAAAATAGGCAATTCAGAAATTGAGAAAGTTTAAAAAGGCACACATAACGCTTTCTACAGAGGTTAGCTTTGAAGATAATGCTCTCGTTCGCTGGATGGCAGGAATAGAAACTAAATGTCGGAACGGTCTACAATTAATTTACAAAGCCGTTACAGTTAAAATTTACCAAAATTGAGGTGTACGTCAACGCCTGTCATTAAAAATGTTCTACTTAAAATGGTGAGAATTTTCATTCGGAACCTGAAACTCGATTTTTACGTAGATGAATCGAGACAAGAGTTTAACAGGAGGATTGGTTTTTCACAAAAAGGGTCACATTCGTTAGTTTGATTATTCATAATTACCCAATGATTAGCAAATTAATTTGGTGCTGTTCTATTTTTAACATAATATCGTGCGTTGGTGCTTGAAAGATATAAATATATTCTGTTTGATAAGTGGATTCCGTACCATTGCCAGTTTAAATTTTCAGCATTTAAAACTCCACAGACCCAAATTTAACAGCTGGCAACATCCTAAAAATGAAAATAAACTTCACGTACTCCTTTTAGTGCCTACATACCTCCGAGTTATGTAGGTGCATGAAAGAGACAAATAAATACAATATATGCAAATATGCCGTCACGCCACTCCGTTGCAGGCTTTATTAACGTTGCCAATTTACAAATAAGGTAATTAAAAGTATGAAGCATTTTAAAGCGCCATTTAAAAAATCCTGACTAGCAACGCTCTGTCACTGAATGGTCGGAGCTACTGTCACAGCCAGAAGCGCCGCAGTCAGGCAGCCACACACAGTCAGTCGCCAGTTTTAACCAGTTTTCCCCTCTTTGCCTCAAAGCGATGATTGCCTTGCAACGAAATTTTCCTCATGCAGCTGCATAGCAAGTGAGTGAGGTGGTTTCCTGGATATAAGGCGGTTTCCTGGATTTAAGGCGGAAATTCCTGTCTGCGGTATCTGCGGGTATATGGGAAGATGCTCATCAGTCTTATATAATACTTTTGGCACTCTTTGTACAAGAAAGTAAGTTTTATAAAAACTAATGGAAACATAACTGTTAGTTTAACTAACAAACACAGCCTTTAATTTTATTATGTGAGAATATTTATGAATATTTAAACTAAAATACTTTGCTCTGTTTTTACAGTTTTTTTATATATCCTCGAGATTTAAATTTCAAGTTTAAATTAACTACTTTTAATTCTTACAATACTTTTATTTAAAATACCTTTTCAATATTCAAAAAAATTGATGAGCGTAGATTGCATGTCCTCTCGGCAGGCAATATAAAATTTCTGTTGGTACCACCTTGATACAGGTTATTTCTAGTGAGGTGGTAAACCATAAACTATCAGATCTGAATCTCTTTCCGAGTTAGGCGACAAAATCAAATGTTTAATTATTAATTATTCGGCAATGAGAATGTTTTTGTTATATAATGTACCTATGTAAGGGTATATAATGTACCTATGTATGTATAATGTACCTAATAAGGACCTATGTAATTACATAAATAAATTTTGTATTTTTTTCATTGAGATAACTTACCAAGGAGCTTTCTTTAGCACACCTTTTATCGGCTAGATTTCTTTCCAAGCTTTTCAGTAAGACACTATATACTATGCTGCGTGTATCTTTTATCATGCACGATATCTTACAAATTCAAATAACTACACGCATAAAAATAAATTCAATTCGTATATCGATCATAGGCGCATCGTGTCTTGTATAAATAGGGCACACTGTTTGGTGACATATCTAACTACTCTGTTCAAAATACGTATAGCTGATAGATAACCCTGTCGGGCTAAAATAAATAAGAAACTACTAGAAACCGTAACTACCGATAAGGATGCGATATGGCCACTGTCGATTACTCGCTATGCCCGAGCCGAATTCTGACATTTGTAAATCTTATAATATAAAAGGTATGGATAGGCGATTTGTAAACAACCTTTGATGTGCAGATGCTCGTTCTCATTGATTTACAGAATATAGTACAAGATACAAGCCATGAACGACTGACGATTGTTTGCAAATTTAGTGAAATCAGAGAATGTCTAGATAACCTATCTAAATATTCCGGGTAGATAATATATAATAATCTATCCATCTATCTAGAAGGATAGATATAAATTCTTTCTTGCACATTTTAAAACCAAAACATACACCAGACAGACTTATTGCTTTAATTACAATCTTTTACGGCCAACCTTCGCGTAATTAATCAAATAATAGAAATGTATTTTTTAAAATATAATTATCGTAGAGTTTTCATAATATCCGCAAGGAGCGGAATACAGGACAGTATGGGACGAGACGTAAAATAACTAATAATGTAGGCATATGAAATGGTTTTTCAGAGACACTCGAAAATTAGAAACCGTTGGTGCGTTTCTGCTATTGAGCGGGAGCTGGTTCCATAGACTAGCGGCGCGGCATAAACGGCAAAGGAATATATAATAAAATAATAATTATGTGTATAAATTATATGTCTGAAGAATTATGTGGCTTCGTCGAGAATCTTTTTTCATTCCATCATATCCTGGGCTTCGGTTTTCCAGTTGTGCACGCCAAGTGCATTTAGGCTTTAGCTACAGAATCAAGATTGTATCGTCCGATTTTACGATGCCCTTCAGGTTTACCACAAAGAAAGCGTTTCAATAGCTGTTTATTTTCCATACTTTCCACATACCCTAATCCTCTGCGCCTTCCAATTTTCAGGAATCTCACAACATGCACATCTTTCTTACAGGTTCTTGTTTGTTCGATAGTTTAGATAGTTTTGATAATTCGATGTTTCACCGAAGATCATGCAGAGTATTTTGCAAACATACGCTTTGGCACAGTATATGAGATTTGGAATGCTGTGGCTTCGGTTAGAGGTCTTGTGATAAGTGTGAGTACTTGTGTGTAAGTGTATGTTGGTATGATGTGTGTATGTGTGTGTGTATGTAAATTACATAAAGTATTTTAACTAATACCTATCTTTGTATCTAGATATATAATATTACTTTTAACAATATCGATCCTACATCTCCTACTCGCTCCCCCCCCCCCCCCTATGATACATACTTATATTAATAAATTCGAATATGCTTGTTTTCTTTTTTCTTTTTAATTTTTTTTCTTTAAATATTTTCCTGGTTCAGTAGATGCTTTATAGTATATATCTAATGCAATGCATGGTAACTTGCAATATATAAATGGCTACACTAGTGATATTCTACAATCTCTTATCATAAAAATCAAATATGCGGTATACATTTAGGCTTTTAAATAAATATTAAATTAAAATAATATGTTTAATTTGAGTAAGTAAAATTAACACATACTAATAACGTGCATTCGTGATTATTGCAGCTTTAAAAATACCCAACCAGCTGTTTCGACCTATCGTGTTGCTACCCGGGTAATCTTTTAATTGTTATAAACTATGTGGTGTAAATATCAATAAAATGTCATGCGAGCGCGTGAATAAACACAGGAACAAATACGATTTAGTTGTAAATACAGACAGATCAAAGAGATGGTACTACTTAGTAGACTTTTGTCATTTTAACCTTGTTATGAATCAAATTCGATAATCGAAATTTAGATGAATGAACTTTTAGCCCAGTTAAAAACTCTATTTTACGATTACATGTGCGCGATGAATCCATATTGCCCAACTCCAACAGGAACTTCCCTGAGGAACTAAAATTTCGTTACATTTTCTCATGTAACTATGGGATACGAATGTAATGTAAGTAATTCTAAACATAGTATTTTTTATCAAATTTTAGCTAGTAGTTGATAACTCTAAAGTGTAAATGTGGTTGTATTGAAGGACTACTCATATTTTACCTTTCCTGGAACAATCCAAGAGCTTCAACAGTTATTATTTTGTAATCATTTAACCGGTTTAGTTATAATATTTTATTGAATATATTTTCATTATTTTGACTATTGTATCATGTATAACATAATGATGTAATTTACATGAATTTCCTATTTAATATTTTTTAAAATAGTGTTGTTTAATATTTTTTAAATACTGTATAAGCTATAGTATAATGTTGTAGTTGTTACGCTATATCGCTGCGATCAGATGTTATACATGTTGATGATCAGTGATTACATCATTGTGCTCATAACTGAAATTTAAATTATAAAAATAACACGATAATACTTTGGGACCACGCAAAAACAATTTTCCACTCGAAAATATAACGTTTATAATTGTTGTTGTTCCTGGGACAATTTTCAGTGCTCGGGAGTTAATAAAATGTGTATTGTCGATGCGTATTCGTACAAAGTAGGCCGGTAATTTGTTCTTTGAGTTGTCGCCTTAAATTCCATAAACCTACGCGTGTCAGAATCTCCGATTCCATCGACATGCGGTCCAAGGAGGTCTTTAATAATTGCTAAGTGTAGGAGGCAGCTATGCAAGCTGAGGTGAGCAGCGTCCTTACAGCACGACCAAAAGAAAAATGTAAGTGGGACGAGAGAGGTTATAAGCATGGCACAGAAAGTCTTACTTTTGGAGAGATGCAATTTAATATCTTATTTAGAGTGCGTTTTTTTTCTGAAAACACGATAAAAACTTTGGTTTAAATGAAAGAATGGAAACAACCGGCCAAAGAATACAGGAAAGTGTAACAAAACCACAGAAACCAGACAGAGTTGGTACTGTTGGTAGAAATAGATCGAGAAATGTATGAAACTGACAAAAAACTAGACGCTCCAGTAAATATGCCTCATATGAGTACATTTAAGAAGTACGTATATTAACAAGATTAAAAAACACAGCTGCTGTTACAGAAAGTGAACTATTGTATTTATAATTATTTTTACTACGGTTTTTTTATTTTAAAAAAAATGTGGTTATTTAATTTATCCATATAGATACATTTATATTTCCGGAATGTACTAAATTAGACCTTTCATTTGACATTAAACACGATATATTTATGTTAATTTATTGACATTTGGACATTTAGACAACGACTTACTTGATATTTGGCCAGTTCAGGTACCCTATGACACTCGTGATGACATAACGATTCAAGCAATAACTATAAAGGAATAAAGAAAAGGAAAACATACATAGATGTACCCTGAACACATTACACTACTTTTTTGTTGGGCAGTCGTCTATAAAGACATTTGGCTGCGATAAGTCGATAAAAGATGCTTTACCTACTCATTAGTGTTTTACGACGTCAAAATTGTCAAGTACATTTTGACATTTTCAACACATTTGTCAATTATGTAAATTGTACTATACCTTAACAGAGTTAGCCAGGGCTACATTTAGTTCATATCAATTCAAAAACCTAAATTAAATAGTCGCATCAGAGTAATATCTAATGTTTGATGATAATGCAAAATCTGCTGGAAATATGGCGGCCTGCGAGCTTGATATTGGCCTCGATTGCGTTTCTTCGTGAACTAAAATCGGAAATAGTTCGTGCAAGCGAGACAGGCCAATAACTATAAAGGAATATGATACGAATGATTTTCACTTTTTCAGCATAAAACTACCAATCGAACATAAGGCGGCATTTTGTGATATCGGAACGAAATGTTTCCAAATTATTTCCGATGGTTTTATGTTCAGTAGGTAGTTTTTGTGGGAGAAAAGATTTTGCGAGCATTCCGCTCTAATGGGCCTTAATGGATCAAGTGCTTGCGATGATGCAAGATATGTGTAAAAAGATGTCTTGTAAAAATTAATCTTATAAAAAAAATACACAAATAGTTCTTTCGATGCTGTCACAACCACCGCGTGTCGCATTTAACTCAATATTGCCAACGATCAGATTAGCTCAGCTGATTCTTGCGACAGCCATCATCGCCTGCATTTACGACTCTGCTAGCGTGTCTTTACCGATTCTCATACACTAAAATGGGACTGCGGAGGAATAGCATCTATCGCAATTCAAAATTATCGTTATTTTACATCTCGTTATAAGATCTGTGTAATAGGCGCCACGACATTGCGTAAAATTTTATAACTCAGTCAAAATGAATGTTTACTGTGGAATACTGACGGGGTCGATTTCCAACGATGGACAGCCATGGGTAGAATAGGAACAATCCTATTACTATTTATGTCACGATTTGAGCAGTATTTCTAATGTACGGACCGGATATCACGTCGCACGACTGCGCGTCATGCGACGTGACGCAACTGCAGTGTTACAATGACGCAATGCCGCAAGGATTTGTAGCAATCCGGACTGGACGACTTTGTAGTTACTGCCAATGGTCCCGTACATAACACACGTAGCTGACGCAAGCGTCTACATATCGACAGTACGATCAACGAACAAAATGGCGCGGATGACGCTATGCAGTGCCGTCGCGCGACGTTATCTCCAGACCGTAGCTTACCGCCGCGGTTTCCAATCTTACCCAAGTCGTGGCTCCCTTAATTAAGAGAATTATAATTTTGTCACGGCACCCTAGTGATATATTGGGCCCGATTGCGTTTCTTTGTGAACTAAAACTAAAATTAGTCCAAGCGAACAAGACAGAGAAATACGTTAGAGCGGAATATGAAACGAACGATCGTCGATCCCTGTCGAACTTATACTCGTCCGAATAAATTCGAGCATATTTCGTGCGGTGTAAGATTTGACCTTGGCGGGCAGTTTTAAAGCGAAAAAGTGACAACCGCTCATCTCACACTCCGCTTTAGCGTATTGCCCTGTCCCGTTCACAAGGACTAATTTCCAATTTTAGTTCACGAAAAAACGCAATCGAACCTACTATGTATCTGTGTCATATATTATCTATCTATCTTCAACTAAAATGCTACCATCAAGGAATTGTACAAAGCAGATGCAATGTTGCTCTTCGTGGTCTCATCTGGTTGAAGTCCAAATTAATTTTCCTTTCATTTTTCTTTCCATTGATCGTTGAGATTCTAAGCCATGTGCTGGGTTCTTAGATTGATTGATGGTGTTGATGATTAGGACAAAGGAATCATCGAAAGAAGCTTCCCAGAATTTTCTCCGTAATATTAACCTTGTCCACAGCAGCCAGTATAATAAGTGCCTCAGGAATAGTGTAGTGATATTTGCAATTCCCTACTATATATGCCACCTTGAATAAAGCCATCAAGGCATTGTCTAACACTGACGCCTGCTCAGTGAAAACATGTTTTCTTGGTGCAAATATTTCATTTTTCTGCTAAGATATTGACGTGGATGTTCAACATACTTGGGTTTATGCTCTCGGATGATAGAATTTTAGGTCATACACATTGATAACATCTATTACAGAGAAGCCAACATTAAAGTAGCTGTCTTGGTATTTGCGTCGTTTGCGCATGCCACTTGCCCAAGCATAATCATTAGTACTTGCACTGTCCGTTTCTTTTACCAAAAGCAATCCATGTTTATGAAAATTAGTAGTTGCGCTTTCTTACACGGCTCACAGCCTGTGGAGATATAGTCTGATGACGCGACTCGACTACCTGCATGAATATTCAGGCGTCTCGAAGTTGCATACACTATGGGAACCCCTGGCTAAACAGTCTTTCGATCCACTTTTCCCACTTTTTGGATATATTATTCATTATACACAAGAGTACATGGGGAGCAAACCCAGCTACACTCAGAACCTCAGCTCTGGGCTTATGCTTCTCCGCAGCGGAATATGCCTCTCCAGTGTGAAGTGGATCAACACACGCAAAAACGTTCGACACCTTTATCCGCTCATCGGCATCGTATCCACTATCACCTTTAAGCGTTCAAAATTAGCCAGGACGTCACGACTATTGCAGGGGTGCAATAGTCGTGACGTCCTGGCTGATTTTGAACGCCTAAAGGCACCCACTGTAAGGCAATATCCGTCTATTCATCATTGATTAGATCGGTTTTGGAGTATGGATCAGTGATCTGGAATCCGCTTTACAGTGTTCACAGCGATAGAATTGAACGAGTCCAAAAGAAATTCACACGTATGCTGTCGAACAAATGTGGCCTCAGAAATAATCTGAAAGGTTATGTTGAGCGGCTTTCTCACTTCAACCTAATAGACTTAAATACACGTAGGACTATAACTGATATAACGTGTCTCCATAAGCTTTTGCACAATCGACTAGACAGCCCAGCTAGTCTAGAAAAAGTTCAATTTCGTGTGCCACCGCGACTAACGAGGAGCTCTCAAATATTTTCGGTTGTCGCTTGCAATAACAACATCGGGTCGAGTAGACCTCTTACCAGAATGTATCGCGTTTTTGATAAATCGTGTAAAGGATTAGATATATTTTATGATTCCATTAATAAAAGACTCGATCATACCTATCCTATCTCCTACTTCTTAAGATTTCACTAACTGCCATCCTAATGTACTGTATTATATGATTACTATATTATAACATACTATTGTATTATATCATATTATGTATAATAAATATTATTATCCAATTACTCATACTTCTATTTTGCTCTATTTAAATAACCTTATTATCAACTTATTCAATTATTATCTTTCTTACCCTGATATTATTATTAGCTTTATTATATTTTTTTTTCTGCTATCAACGTGTTCATGTTATTCTGTTAATTTGTAATGCAAGCATTGCAAAACTGTTCGTAGGATAGTAAATTTGTTTGGTTTGTATATGTTTCTAAAATACTAATACTATATATTTACTATCTGTAAGTTTGCTATAAAATCAAATAAAATAAAAATAAAATAGCTACACCGCAATCGTCTCAAATCGCGAAAGTCTTTCTTGAGCCAAACACAACCGCGCCAAGGGGATGAACCTTCGAACCGCGTCACTCGCTGGGGAGCTTCACTTGGCGAGAATGTTAAGGTTCTCCCCTATACCACCTGACGTATTCTCAACCGCCTGAGGGTGACAGAGGATAGCCGAGCCAAATTCATCCGCTGGGGCTACACAGAGAATCCAATATGCGACTGTGGAACGCTGCAATATGAAGACCACCTCCTATCCTGCTCGCAGTTGTCAACTCTTATCACACACCAGGACCTACAAGAGGCGAACGACAAGTCCATCCAGGTCGCATATTTTTGGTGAGACGTGTCTTCACCTGGCGCGGACACGTTAACGAACGAACGAATTGATAGATTGGGAAATGGCTTTCGTTATTACATTTTCAAGCAGATCGAAGCGTTCAATAAGACTAGCCGATGATTAATAAATTATTGGACAAGCAGCTGCTGACGTAATGATAACACATCGCCAATGTATGTAAATGGTGACCATTTTTTCGCTTCCGCATATAATATTATATATTTGCCGGCAACGCTGCGTATATCGTCAAGGTCATTTTTACGCTCTTTATAATATATTATCCATGTTTATAATCTGAGCGGCTGTTTGCATGTATGTTTTCCTGATAACCGTGAGCAAATAACCTTACTTTTAACCTTATTTAAACGTCTAAATCTCACTCAGTTTAGTTTTCGTGACGTGGCGTTGTGATAAATATAATAATATTAATATAAGCAGATAAGCGTCCGCGCGTTTCCTCCATTCATTTCAACGCTGAGTAATAAATGAATGCGAAAGGGAAAATTACGAACGATATGTGTATTACGATAGATAGACAAAGCGATAGTAGATATATATATATATATATATATATATATATATATATATATATATATATATATATATATATATATATATATATATATATATATATATATATATATATATATATATATATATATATATATATATATATATATATATATATATATATATATATATATATATATATATATATATATATATATATATATATATATATATATATATATATATATATATATATATATATATATATATATACAACCTACTGCAAGAAACAAGGTAGCTATTACAAGCTTTTTGCGATTATCTTACCTCTAGTAAATTTTTACCAAATAAACTTAAAAAACAATAATTAAAATACTAAGAAAAAAAAACAAATTATAGTCTCTAAGGTCAAAAATAATTTTTTAAAAACAATATAATCAAAATGGGTCTAATTTTATAAATGCGGCTTTTCAGTCTCTGTTGCTTTAAGTAATATAAAAAGCAATATAATCTGAGAATGAATCCATGAGTATTTATCATTTAAATGCTATCATTTATATGGGTTTAATGTTTGTAAGTCATGGCCCTCGAATTCGGTCAAATGATATAAAGGATGGCCTGTAAGCATCTCCTTGTTTTTTATTTATTTTACATCCTCCAGCTGTTTAATAGTGGTAGGGAGTCGGTTGTAGATTTTAATGCTGAGATTTTAAGTAGCTTTTCTGTATTTTTGGCAGACTAATTCAGGATACGCATAAAAGGGAGCTACCGCGGATATGGCGAGAGTGAATGTCGGCATTAGTTCCAGATTTTGTTAGGTACTGTCTTGCATACATTAAGCACTGGTATATAAACGCCGAAGATAGTATGTACACCAAACTTAATAGTAAAATTAGATTGAATGTTCACCAGCACTCCGGAAAATCGACAGTTTTGCCGGAAGCATTATCGAGCTTACCGTTTGTAGGGAAAAGTGACACGGGCCGATCGAGATTGGAAATTGTATCGACAAATAGGCAACGCGGACGGGTCGTGTCGGCGTCGTCGCACAGTGGTCGGCGTGTTCTTTCTCAACAAATCACCTTAAAAACAACACTTGATAAAATGTTTATTATTGCTTTTCCCGCTGTGCTATTTCGGGCGCGCGCACGCGTGCCCGCCGCCACGCCGACCCCTCCCCTCCTATCCCCTTCTACGAATCTCCTGTACCTTTAATCTCTATCTCTTCGATGTTGAAGTTCAAGAGTTGACCTTTCTTGGGGTTGCCTCAGACGGACACATAAAAAGGCAATAGAGATTTCCAGGATTTTTTTTTTCGTTCTATATCTTTGCATCACGGCTCGGTGATGTAGTGGTTAGGCCGCCTAATAAGATCAGGCGTCCTATTGTAAAGCCCATTGTAAGGTTCCGGGGTCGATTAGGACTTCACCCTTTAGGTGGTAACTAAGCGCAAAGGCACGGTCGTGGCAGTACGCCCTAAACACGGAAACGACAGGTGAACTTTTATTCTTGGTGTTATAAAATTTGAGAATAAGAATATATGAATATCATTGTGTTTAATTTCTGTGGATATATGTATGCTCAGACTATTGATTTTATTTTAAAGCACATACTGGGCCGAACTTTCTGTTATGTCCATTCTAATAGCACATCTAAGGTATTTTGTCGAATATTTGTTAAGTGTAAAATTATAAATATTTCAAATATGAACACTTTTATGTCTGTTGTATTGAATTCGTTGGTCAATTGAAATTTTATAAATAATTTGGAGATATCTATGTATATTGTTAAATAATTCATAATTATTACATTAGGTATTTTATCTGTGTAGTTCAATAACTTTTTTACTTGTTTTATAATTAAATTTTTAAAAAACTTGTAGCCGTAAGGTATTTTCCATATTTGCGCCTTATTGTATATGGTGGGTTACTAGGGAAAACGATCAATGTATTTTTTTGTGAAATGAGATACTAATACCGTCTTGTGTCTTGATCCATCTTTCCAAACGAATCGAAAAAAAAACAATTTCGAAAGAAAAATCATAGTCTGTCATTCTTTTCCTTCAGGTCCAGAGGTGGGAATACCTCGGTGGCCCTCCGGTTGAAACTGAGGAGAATCTGTGATGGAATACTGATCAAGGCCAATTCACGTTTTCACTTTTTCTGATATTTTTTTTTAGAAACACAAATATACTCGTATTTGGTTAACATACAAAAAAAAATTCTCACTCAAACCCTTGTTTAAATGTCGTTTTTTAAGTTAGTAAATTTTAAAAACGGAATTTCCAAAATCAAATATCGATGGAGCATTATTCCCCGTGACCCTTAATATTTTACTAGCACAAATATATTGTTTTGTAAATTACCTTTATAGGTATACCTTAGCCTTGACCTTACCCGTGATCCTTAGGTGGGTCAAAACTGTACTTTGAGGGAAAACCATCTTTATTTTTTTACTGTTTTATTTAAGCCGATGATAAACCTTATTGACCTTTGTGTTTTTTCCCCACAAAGAAATATTTTATAATTTTTCTTATGGGGCGGATCAACTGCCGTGCTGCTTTATCCTGATCGATCCCCGCTTCGAAACATTTGTTCGTAATCCTTGTCTACTCTACTATCGTTCTACATATTAAAGGTCTGCATAAAAATGCCACTCTGAATGGATCGGAAAATGATAAAAATTACATATTTCAAACTTTTTTTTGAAATATGTCATCTTAAGACAAATTTAACATGAAATAGTAAGTAGAGCTACATAATAAAACAAGTAATCACTTAAAAAGTAACAAAAGTAGATTTTAAATGTAGATACCTAATTAATAAATTACCATAATGTATTATTGTTTTCTGGATTTAATATTTTATCGATGTGATTCGTTAATAAGGTCTATCCAACGGCATAAAGAAAACAGTGAAAAAAGAAATTGGTTTCTTAGTTAGTCCCTAAAAGTACAGTTTCGACCCACCGTGCGCCGGTTAGACAGATAACAAATTATTAACAAAACAGGTATTTTACAGTTGAAATTGGTTTACATCGAAATTTGTACTTCTTCTCTACTTTTTTATAGGTTCCTAATTTTGCGAGATAATAAATTGACAAATTCCAACTCCCTCCTACCGCAATCTATGAATGAATTTGCTATTAAATTAAGACCATTATTACTATCATATACCTATCCGCAGAGCCATTGCAGGCGGATCTTTGTTAATGGCAGCACTAACGCCCGTAATTACTTGGCATTTATCATTCGATAAACATCCGGTTTTATTTTCGTTTCCCCACTTAATAGACACTCTTGCGTATCTCCTTGCTGAATGTTGGATACATTCGATAGACTCGTTATAGCACACATCATCGTTAAACGTACGCCAACGCTCTTTTCGCATCTACGCACGTATTAAACTACACGAGTAGGTAGTATGATTGAAGACAGAAATGAATAATATGAATGAACGAATGAAAATATGAAAAATAACTTTGTAGAAATTAAGACATGTTTAATTCCAAATATAAACAAACAGAGAATAGTGGAAAATTTTAAGAGGGCAATTTCTGGGGCCTTCATGGGGGGGGGGGGTTCTGACATTTAAATATACACTTCTATTAAAATAGAGACCTCGTTTATACATAAAATGAACATTCTAAAATTCTAAATAAAATGTACAGACTGATGAAAAACGGCTTCAAAATAAGCAGTAGTCGTTATGTTGGAAAAAGTATTAAATTCAAGTTTTTGTTAATTGGAATCGAATCCAAGTTAATTGAATCGAAGAATATGGAATACATGACAGGTGTACTCTTGTTTTTGGGTTATTTTTTTATGCATCACAAGAACGTATAAATATTACTTGGTTTTGGTCTCCAATAGTTTAAAAAAATCCTAGCAGCATCTTAGGCTGTATATATAGTAAAAGAAATTATTTGCTATCTATACAGCCATGGAGGGAACTCTTTGCAAGAATCAATAGTTTCAAAGTTATTTCATTTTTTGTGATTTTTTCCAAATCCAATTTTTTCACTCTATGACCTATTTTAGTGAATATCAAATAAAATATAAAAAGCTTTTTTTACCTGGATCATGGACCTCATAAAATAGTGGTACTTTATTTGAAGAAATAGTAATAAAATATGCGACAAAAAATAAATGCCAAGTGAACGAGTTGGCCGATTGGCAAAATTAGAAAATATGCATTCTTGCATATAATATAATTGCATAGGAGTATGTCCCCTAACGCCGGACGGCACCTAGCGTCGGACACTAATAGAATCTCGACAAGTCGCGGCGCGATCGATACAAAGACGTAGGAAAAGGAAAAACGTACACTTCCCCGCACCCTTTGTATCGATCGCGTCGCGACTTGTCGATAGTTTCCGACGCTAGGCGCCGTCCGGCATTAGGGGCTTCCCCCTATTAGAAAATATTCAAAATTAAAAATGCATGCATGCAGGCATCCCTTTGTTTCCTCGCCAAAAGTTGGCAACCCTGGTTCGAACGGACAATAAATAACAACACCATAATACGGTAATTATCATTCACTAAATAGATCATTAATAACTTTGTGCAACGCCCCGCTATAATGCACCCCATTATTTGAATATCATTAAACGTGTTTACCTCATTAGCAACATTCGTGTCTTTTGTTTTGTTTGATAGGTTCGAAAATTGCGTGAATACATATTGTCCGATATTGTTTCATCGCAATTAATTAGGATTACGATTATTCGCGCAATTTATTGTATTAGCAAACTATTAAATTTATGCAATGAAGACCTCGGTCGTTTCGCAAGGACATACTGTATTTAACAGACAGTGCCTATTCCGTCAATTATTTCAAGTTCTTGTGAGTTTGTAATGGCTATAATTATTTGATAATAACTTGTTGTTTTGATGTTCCTATTAATATATTAATTAAATATATGCGTTTCAGGAGGGGTACCACTCTAAACAACACATCGCATAATTGAAATAAAACCTATAATTTTAAGAAACTACCCAAAAATGATATACGAATAGATAATCTATACTAATATTATAAAGAGGTAAAGTTTGTGACGTTGTAGGAAGTAATCCCTGGATCTACTGAACCGATTTTGAAAATTCTTTTACCAATAGAAAGCCACGTTATTCGTGAGTGTCATAGGCTATATATTAATCCGAAAAAAGAAAAGACTTTTTCGTGGTAGTCGGATTTCCAAAGTAAATCGGAAAAAATGGTCGAAGGAAAACGTTTCTAACTAACGCTGCCTTAACGATGAGAGATATATGATTAAGTTTTAGAGAAAAGTTGTAGAGCTTGATAATGCCTACAAAAAAGTCAGCGACAGCATATGTCTAACTTTTATGTTTAAGTAACAAAAAGTAGTATTTTATATTTTAAAAATAATTTAAATCGTTAGGTCATGTTTATTGGTCATATTATCAACAATTATGAATAATTATCAAAATAAGTAAATGTATCGTCTCAAGTGTTTAAAACAAAAGACTTTTCCCTTTTACTGCATAAATAGTTAAAGAGATAATACGCTCACAATTAAGACACTCACAAGAAGACACTCACAATTAACGGTATTATAGTCAAAATGGCATACATACATATGCAGTAAAAATATAACCCTTCTCTTGACAGTCAGGAAATAAATCATAGCACTCAGTACTAACCGAACCACACTCATAATTTCATCACAGTGAATGATAAACGTCGAAACTTTCATGTGACTGATGTATTATTTACTTAATAATCTTCTATATATTTTTTATAAACCGCGGAGAACTCGATCAGATGAGAGTCTATAATGATTTTAGGATTCTGATTTTAAAAATAACGTATGCCAGCCTCAATTTTTAAATCAACAAGTTAAAGGATGTACTAAAGTTTTTCAGTGACAATCAGCAACAAATAAGAAACCGCAAATAAGACCCCAGTCTTCATAAAATTATATATCTATAATCCTAACAACGTTTTAGTATATAAAGCCGGGATTTAGACATAATTTCAGAAATTTAGAATATTATGGAAAAAAATATTTTACATCCTTATTTTTTTCATTCTTTCAATTCACACTGCTATTATATAGAATAATATTTAAAAATTATTTATTTTAGGTGATTTTTTAAGAAGGAAAAAGTATGATATATTCAATGTAAAAAAATGAGAAAATCTTACTTATTGTGAAGTCTACATTAAGAAAATAAAAGAGCGTATACTAACGAAGAAGATATGAATTCAATTTTGTTAACTCCAGGCGTATTTGAAGAAAAAGAGCTAAGTTTAAAGCCCATTACGTATTCAAACATTCCAAACTAAACGGTTAAAAAAATTGTAAATATTACTCATATTGGCAATTATTGTATACAATATCTTGTTTTTCTCTGGTATGTTTACTTTAGAAATTAAAAATATTTACATCTCATCAAAAAACCTCTAAGCGTAAATTTTTGGGGCATTGTGTTTTTCCGAATTTCATTAAAAACTAGTAAACTTTAAAATATTTCAAATTTATAGTGTATTTCAACTCTGCGACTATAAAATAAACGACCAATTTTTAATTCTTTATTTCTCGATTTTTACCGATTTGTCGCTGCATAGAAAATACTGCGGTATGACTGTTTGTTTATATAGTGTCTTGGGTATAGCTGTCTATCCATATATGTCTCATAGTAGAAACATTTTGAACAATGCTGACAGCACATTAACAATATCTAAAATATCGAAACCATCACTTCAGATACCTTTAGTATTGATTTTTAGAATTATTTATTTTATATAAATACACAGTTAAATGCACACACACACACACACACACACACACACACACACACACACGCGCGCGTCCCGAAGCGCTTTCGAGACTGCAGTCGGAGGAAGGATCCAGCCTGAAAACCTGGCGGAAGCTATGCTTTCCACAGAGTCAGCCTGGGAAGCAACCAGCACTTTTGCGGCGGAAGTCCTAAAGGACCTACGCCAAGCTGAACAGGAGAGAAACAAGGGCAAGAGGAAAAAGAAGAACCACTAAGAGGAAGGAAGCAGTGACTTCGACCATCCGAAGGAAGAGCTAAGGCTTAATCCTCCCCCCGCGCTGTAATGCCTACCGGCGATCCCACGGGGAACAGGAGGCAGGTGGTAGAGGATGTTTTTTAGTCGGTACGGGTTGCATATTCGCCGAGCCAATGATACATGTCGGGTCTCACCAACCACGGCGGCTCGTGGTCAATAAGACCTGACCAAGTCCGACACTTCACCCTGGGAAACCCCATCCCGGGTGCGTACGTAAAAAAGTATTTTTAAATCTCTACATACAAAAAAAAAAAAAAAAAACACACACACACACAAAGCAACACACACATTCTCACACCCTATCCCACACACATATACACACCCTCCCACCGTCTTCTATACTCTACCAGCAAACATACACAAATACGTAAGCACACAATTCTCAAGTCAATTGTAATTTATTTTGTATTAAAAAATGGGCAATAATTTACTAAAATTTACTAAGAATAAAATAAATATACATTTTTAATTTAAGGACATTCGTAACCGGTTTTATATTTTAGAATGTATAAAATTTTGTAATTCTGTGTTCTATGTCATACTGTGTGTTTTCATTAATTAACCTTTCCTTAACAGTATTTAAGGAAAGGTTGTATTTAAAATCGTAGAGACAATTTGATGTATCACGCACGCTTTGTGGATTTCGGGTTTAATTTTGTTTTTTTTTTTCACTTGAACTTACGGGATACGTTTTGTTGCATTCGAGCGATAATATAACGGACATATCACGTACGTTCATATAGGTAGGGCGGTTAATAAAATTAAAAAAACTATGTAAGGTTTTGAACACAAGAAACTTCATTTGATTTGACTGGAAAAGCCTTTTGCCTGCATTCCAATCTGCAAATTCGCAGATTCTCTGAAAGTTAATCGATTGTTACTATTTCATAGCGGCCCAGAAAATAAATAAACAACAGCGCCTGCAATATTGTCGTTAACGGCAAACGCATTTAATTGCGTAGGTTAATTAATATACGTAATTATAAATATTTGACAATTATTAATGTCAAGCGACGACGCGACGTTACGCAAACTGCCGTGTTTGATAAACACCATTTTGTGTCCAATCAGAAAATAGAAATTGTTCGGACTCGCGAAGCTGCCGATGCTTCAACGAGTTTACTATGTAAGCGCATCGAGTTTACTTGACAATAGCTTGAGACCGTGAGTACGATTTTCACTTGAATCGTGCGACTCAGAAAACACGATAACATCCTCCTGATTGTGTCGTCTGGACATTTCTGACGCTTAACAACTCATTCCTCATTTTTATTTTTATTCAAGCAACCTTTTTATCCCGACACGTCGTCGGAAAACTAATTTAAGAAACGTAATTAATATACCGAGAACAGTAATATTAAGGGTTTAGAAGGCCTTGTTTAGAAGGCAAAAAAAACATGTTTTTCATGTTTTTTTTAACATAAAGTTGAAATTCGATCATGAATCTTTTATATCAGTTTGATTAACATTTGAAAAATAGAATACGTTTTCAATAGTAAAGAAAAAATATTTGAGGGAGTGGTATTGCAAATGTTTCTACCCCTGCCGAAATGACGGTATATGTTTGCGCTAATAGCGAGCATAATTTTTCCTCAAACAAAAAACGTAAACTAAGATATTAATTTTTACATGTATATTTTCTAGATGAACCCAAAAAAATAACAAAAACCTATTATTGTTATAATTTTTCAAGTGTTTAAAAAAAATACATCGATTTTCGTCCCAAAATTTTGTGTTGAATTAGTAAGAAAAAATATATTAAAACATTTTTTCTATTTTTTTAAGTTGATACAGAAGATAATTTGATAATATTTAAAATTTTTTTTGGAACAACTTGATCCGTCAAGTAGTTTCTTATCATCGGCGCAGAACAGAAGAATATGGTTTTGAGAAAAACGCTTTTAAAGTTTTCTCTAAAGAACAGTAGTAAGTTTTTACACTTACAGCAATCTGCAACTAATAGCAATTCCAGAGCTAAAAGATTCAGGAATAGATTTCAACTTTAGGTTATCAAAAACACACGAAAAACATTTTTTTTTTGGCCGTCTAAACCAGGCTCTCCCCTTAAATATCTAGGTATCTACCCAAAAAAAAAACATTCCTAAGACAGCATAGGAAGCAAAAAAAAATCTTTTCAAAATAGAACCATTGATTGATATGTGATTGGTGTCTAGGTGATTACAGAGTTGTGTAATTACTATTTTTTCCAAAATTTTTGCTAAAACATTAGGTACTGATATTGGTCGATAATTTGAGGGATCAAACTTCGGTCCATATCTGTCACCTGATACTTGATAAGAAATATGTTTCGGTTGATTATGTTTAAAATAAATTGATAATATTATATTGAATAATTAAATTCACAACTTTATATGTGCATAGTAAGAAACCTTTTTAGGCTACTTAATTTATTGGTCAATTTAGTTATATATTAATTTATATATTTATTTATTTTACTTATCTATAAACGATTCGAGGCCGCATAGGCGGCCTCGAATCGTCACAGCTGAAAAACCGCCAATCGGCGGGAATGGCGATCCAGGGGTTAAAGAAGACAGTTCTTCGATACTAATGCCATTTGTGCCAGAGAATGGCTTCACAAAGACTGCGTGTGATCCCCGTGCGAATGATATCCACTCTTCCGTTTAATATCTATCTTAGAAGATAGAGTGCATCTATCTTCTTAAACGAAGAGGGTTGTACCCAAACGCGTTCATAATTACTCGGATAGAAGAGTGGATAGTACCAGTTCTGCTTTGAGTATGGCAAAGGAACTATAGAAACCGGTTTTGTACGTTCGCCAGCATGAGAATATAAAGCTCTTCATGTGGATGCCAGATGACATAATTCACTTTCAGCCTGCTTCTAAATATCGAGATATAGTCGATATCGCTGAACCAATTCAAGTTGCGAAGTACAAACCCGAGTACCTTGAACGATGAACCAGCAAGAGCAGCCACGGGACTACTGTATGAGAGCTGTCACTTTAGAGTTGTCAACTACTGCCGGCGATTCCGCCACCCCAGGAAGTTATAACGATATTAGATCGTTCTTTTATGGCGTGAAGTCAGAGACTTAGGAACAACGCAGTCCACCGCCTACGCGAACATGCCCGTCAGAGTTTAACGCCTTACCGCGAGGCACTGGGAAATGAACTCAGCGGGCCGACCTCACGCCCCCGTTACCAGATTTGGCCGGATTTATCCGTCTCCCAGTCTGATCGCAGGTTTAAAGTCGCTTGCGCGGCCTTTACCTGATGTTAGTGGTAATTCAGTTTCGAATCTTGCGGACCGTGTTTACACTTTGTCCGTCTCACATGAGATCGGGTGGCCAACGGGTCGTTTCAAGAGTAGCTGACATCAGGATCAACAGCCACCTCAGCTGCTTAGAAAACGTATAAGACCGTTTCCAGCCCCCCCCCCCCCCTCCCCTCCGGTTATTCGCCGGAGTGCACAGTCAATTGGCTTACGCCGCACGATGCGAAAACCCAGCAGCGCCCGAGGTCTTCTCCCAGAGGATCCGATCCACCTGTCCATGACACAGCCGAGACCAGGGTTCACGGAGTCCTTTCCGGGTTCGTCCCTCTTCGAGGAGGCTACCGGATGGGAGTTCAACCGTAAGGTGAATTAGCTAGCTGGCAGTCGGATATAACCCGGAGATCTGTCACTTCCGTCAGATGACGAATTCCGCTTTCCAAAATTAGTCATGAATTCATGGGGCGGCCGTCCTGCTGAAGGTCATTGTAAAGCTGAGATTGCCAGCTGCGTATCCTGATAAATAGCCACTGAATGAGGCATTTTTTTAGAACAACCATTGTCAGTCCTGAAATATCTAGGAGTTTTCCTAGAATATTCATTAAACTCGGAGTACGTTATGTATGATAATAGTTTTGTCCAAAAGGTATATTTAGATCTATATGTGCAAAGAGATGTAATGAGCTATATGTGCATAAAAGGAACTTTTTTTTACATATTTAATTTATCGGATTATTTATTTCTTTCAGTCGATTAGTTATTCAATTAAAAATAATCTTGTTTAGTTTCTAAGAATGAATCAAAAATCTGTGTCAAAGAAATAAGTATTATTTCACTGTTTTCAGTTAGGGATCAAACAAATATGATTTTTTTTTAAGTTTCTCTTGAGCAACCTTACACACTAACAAGTAGAAACTACTGTAGATAAATAGTATGTTACGTTCAGGCGTGCGTGATTTCTAATTAGTTGATCTCGTTAGTTGCTATTAGTCATCAACACGTTGCTCCCTCCATTTAATCCCATTTTCTCAGAGAGTAACCAACCGCCTCGAAGTCTTCTGCCAGCCAGCGTCTGCCAAACTGCATTGATGCGATTTCTTTGACTGGCTGAATACCAGGAAAGTCAGAATGGACTAACAATGGGCTTTTTTGTTCGGTTCCGGACCCTTTCCAGCGGACGGCCACATGGCGCTTGCCGCGAGGGTCTCCGCGCCTACGAAATTCATTCTTCACTCGTGAAAGACGATTTTTTTTTGTGGCGATGGTCGAAAAGAATATGTCTGGGCAAAATTAAATATCGTAGATCTATAAGATGTGCTCGTCATCAGCACTGCGAATATTGAGGACCCGTGTTATAATATCTGGTTTTTATTTTATTTTATTTTATTCGGTCAACAAACAGTGTTATCAGGTATCAAGCTCACGAGATACTAATCAATACATTCATTACTCATAACTAATGAAATGTTTACACTATTCGTCGTTAAATCTCCGTAGATTATAAATATTTCTTTATTAGTGATTTAATTATTTGAGAGAAAACAGAAAAAACTTAAAAATAATTATTGTAAGTGATGCGAGACAAAAATAAGTATTTTCCGTACGAAATTCAGTTTTAAATACGAAATTTAGCATAGAAATTGTAGCATTTATATTTATTTGGCACTAATGATAAATGAAAAATATATTATAAAAACGGTTTATGCGAATAATACGACATTAGATGATAGAGGGAGGGACCAAGGACTGAAAGGCTTTTTTAATCGTTTACTTGAAGTGACTTTTACCAGATGCGATAATATCAACGTACCTACCATTGTACGTTGTTATTGCCCTGTTTATCTCTTTGTATAAAACTTAGCAATATTTTAATTTACAGCATCGAAATTTGCAGCTGTAAAGCGGGTCTGCCGTTTTAGAATAATTCCCCATCCTCAGGTGGTTTAAAGGGTACCAACTTTTCCTAGGTAGATTAAACCTGGTACTTCTAGGTTCTAGGGAGATTAGACCTGGTCTTTAACCAGATACGAAGTTGCCATATCGACTTCCACTGGTATTTCTAATATTCATTGAAACAAAATTAAATATACGAAAGCTCCGTTGACGCGTTTTTTTTTAGTTCTATATGCAATCTACAGTTCAAAGAAAAATCATGGAGAAAATTTCATCCTGGATCGTGCAACGTTGCATGCTCCGCGGCGAGTCTCGAGGAGGTGAAGTGAATTGGCTACCAAGATCGTACGATTTGATCTAAACCACGATCAGCAACAAGGATACACATCTCATCTACATGTATGTTCCTTGACGAAATAAAAAAAGCAATTAAAATAAAATATTTTTTTTTGTTTTTTTTTCTACGCGCTTGTAAAATCTTTTCCGATATGTCTGATGATGATGAAGAGATTGCCGGTTCGTTAAAAGTGGATATTTCCGTCCCCATCTCGATTTTTTTCGCCGTGTTAAATGGCTGATATTAACCTTTTTTCCCACTTACGTTATTTCTTTTATGTTTCCATGCGTGTTGTAAACTTTTCATAGGATAGGAAATTATTTTTGTATAAGTAGGTTTTGCAAATACTCTATTATCTATTTACTATCAGCACAGTATACCGAGTTACAGCCACAGTATACAGTACACCAGTATACCGAGTAAAAATATGCCGGAAATGAGATATACAGTAATAATTTTATTTATTACATTATCTTTTAATATTTATTATTATTATTATTTTATTTTATACTGAAGACCACATTTTAGGGCAATTTAGTGTTATTAGCTTTTTACTAAAACTTGTACATTTGTAAGCAATCAAGCAATCAAGCAAACTTGATTGTAATATTAGAGTACTGTCCACCCTAGAACGGGCTAGTCCCAATTGGGTGACAGAAACAAATAAGTAAAAGGTTAAGGTTTTGCCATTCGGTTCCTGTTATTTTTGTAAGCTAATCAATGTTTTATAGTAATTAATTCTTAAATAAATAAATAAATAAATTCTAGCAAAAACATTGTTATACGGTATGCCTGAAACAGCTGTACTTTTGAACATCTACATCTTTCTTTGTTTTTGAATATCTTTTCTACTATCACACACGTAGAGCCACCCCTCCTAAGAAGGTACCCCCCCTCCCCCCACACAGATATTGTGCCCACCTTTTTTCTAAATACTGAAAACGCCTATGAGTAGCTTGCTGCTAATGAACGCCTCGCTATACTTGAGAAATGCAATGCATGGCTTACAACTAATATTACTAACTTAAGGACGAGGGATATACTAACTAGTTCTTTTTGCTTCGATGCATGCGTCAACCGAGTAGCCACAGTTTGAGATAGTTCATATTTCTAAGATCATCCATTTCTCTATCTATACCATTCATTGACTTACCTACCTATACTTGGACTATTCTCTGCTGCTAGTAAAGGAATAGGATGACCCTTTTCGTTAATGTGAATCGATTCGGAACCGGATATCCGGCCGGAAGGGCTCCATAGAATGGCGGATGAAGCCGGCTGACGCACCAGTTTAACTCAACTTTCGTCACACTTTTGTTCAAGAATGCGGGGGCGACGGACCGCTTTCACACCGCGCGCAGTCGCTCAGGTTAGTTGCTAACCAAAGGTTAACATTAACGCCTGATTTATGGAATTTAGGCTAACTGGTCGTGTTTTATTTCTTTTTCTTTATTCGAGTGCTGTATTGGACTGGAAAAAAATATTTATTTAGGAATTCCTTACAAAACCAAAATGTCGTAAAAAAATGATAGTTCGCCGCCTGAAGTCACACCCATTTCTCTCGCAGCTACACGTTTAAGCATAAAAACTATGTAATTGCATCTACAGAATTAACTTTAATTGACAACAACATTATTTAATGCTGACAATTTAATAATTAGCATTCGATAATATATTCGATATAATAATACTAACCGAATGTTGGCTAAAAAAACTCAAGCTCCTCAAACTCTGCCAGGATATCGAGTCTTCTTCACCAACTCATTGCAATTACAAAATGACGGTGTAGTTGTGTACATTCGTTCTAACCTGAACCCAGTAGTAACAGAAAAACAGGTAAATGATGCCAACTGCTTACACATCATCTTAGAACACAGGATAAACATTATTGCAATATACAGATCACCCAGTCAAAGAAATATAAATAACTTCCTGCAATCGTTAGACGATATTCTACAAGTTATTCATTCTGACCACGACACTATTCTAATAGGCGACACAAATATTAATATTATTAATAATAAACACAATCAGGCAGATGATTATCTTAACTTACTGGCGCACCATGGCATTCATGCTGCCATAGACGTCCCGACAAGAATCGACGGCCAACATGAGACTTGTATTGATCACATTATGATCAAAACTAAACTAAAATGTAAACCGTATACCTACCACACGACAATTACCGACCATAGCATGATTGGAATTGCAATGACAACTAATAAAAGAACAAAAAATCTGGAAACGAAAACTAAATCGTCAATTGACCGTGTCCTCCTTCTAAACGAATTGAGTAAACAAAATTGGGATAGAATATTAGGTGAAAACGACGTCGAAAAAATTGCCCAACTAGTTTTAGAGACTCTATCTAGCTGTATCAAAAGTTCGACTAAAGTAAACACAATAAAAATTCCTAGATCAAAGAAAAAACTAACTCCCTGGGTAACAAATGGATTGTTAGCATGCCTTCGGAAAAGAGACAAAATCCACAAAGACACGAGAAAATACCCAAATAATACTCAACTTCTCAAGTACTATAAATCTTACAGAAACATTTGCAAAAGGCTAATTCAAAAAAGCAAAGTTAATTACTACAGTCAGGAAATTAAAGAAGCAAGCGGGGACAGTAAAAAAACCTGGAGATTAGTTAAAAATATCGCATTCGGTAATAAGCAACTGATGGAAGTAAAGGAGATCAAAATAAATAATGAAGTGAAATCATTAGAAGATAATTTCGAAGAAATCCTGGAACATTTTAATAAATATTTTGTAAATGTAGGAAAAACTTATGCCAACAATATTTTGAACAATCTAAATACTTCTGAAAAGATTCTAGGTGCATCAGTAAATACGCAGCCCAAGACGAAAACAAACCCCAAACTCTACCAAACATCTAAAGATGAAGTCGTCAAAACTATTACATCGCTAAAAAACTATTCTGCGCCAGGAAACGACGGCATCACAGCAGAAATACTGAAAATGTCAATTGATTACATTGCAGAACCTATTTGCCATCTTATCAATACTAGCTTTGAAAACGGAGTTTTTCCTCAATGGCTGAAGTTTGCAAAGGTTAGACCACTACACAAGGGTGGAGACGAAAATGACATTGGTAATTACCGTCCCATATCGCTCCTTAACATCTTGTCAAAAGTAATAGAAAAAATTGCCAAAAAGCGTTTAATCTCGCACCTAGAGAATGAGAGTCTTCTATCCAGCAACCAATTTGGGTTTAGAAGCGGTTTAGGAACTAATGAAGCATTACTTACTTTCACACAATACGTTGTTGAAAACCTCGACAAGGGTAGTAAAGATTTAGCGACATTTTTAGATTTATCGAAGGCTTTCGACACGGTGTCACATATAATATTAATAAAAAAACTGGAACATTATGGAATAAATGACGCAGCATTGCAGTGGTTCCAAAGCTACCTTGAGGGAAGGACGCAAACAACGTCGATACATGATCGACAAAGCGCGCCACTTAATGTATCTTTCGGTGTTCCCCAAGGTAGCGTCTTGGGACCCGTATTGTTCCTAATATACATAAATGATTTATGTGATCTACCAATAAAAGGAAAAATACTGGCGTCGCGGATGACACCGTGTTACTTACGTCTGCTAACAATTGGGAAGATGCATACCGCAAAGCTCAATCGAACCTAAATCTGACGAAGCAGTGGCTCGACAACCATATTCTCACTTTAAATATTTCTAAGACTAAAGTTATACAATTTCACATCAAGGCAACAATAAATAATTCAGAAACCGAAAACCAACTAACAATGCACTCAACTTTTTGCTCTAGATCTGACGTCTGCAATTGTCAAACCATTGAAAGGACTAGGGAATATAAGTATCTGGGTGTCACTATAGATGCAACATTGACATGGAAGCAACATGTAAGCAACCTAGCCACAAGAACAAGGAAACTCGCCTACGTGTTTAGAGAGCTTCGAAATATTCTACCAAAGCCCCTTCTCAAAACTGTGTATATGGCGTTGTGCCAAAGCCTGTGGTCCTATGGCACAATTGCATGGGGTGGCTGTACCACACAAGTACTCCTTCCTTTGATCAATGCGCAGAAGCTGATTCTAAAGGTCATCAATAAAAAACCCCCTAGATACCCCTCAGCGAAACTCTTTACAGAATATGGAGTACTTGATGTGAGGCAATTATTCATAAAACAATTACTAATTGAGTTTCACAGAATCAAGGATCAGCAGACAAGAAGCCAACAAACTAAAAACACAAGGCAAGCTACTGGGTCGAATTATAATATTCCGATTGTAAAGTCCTCATTTGCCCAAAGGCATTTTTACTTCCTTGCGCCGAGATTTTATAATAATTTAAATGAGAGTTATAAGAATGCAAACAACTTAAATTCATTCAAAATACTTATAAAGAAGTACCTGCTTGAAAGGGGTCCAATGTATGCGGAGTCTCAATTGCTCTCGCTAATAATTTAAGTTGTTTTATTAAATTATATATTACTAACTAATATCAAATCTCGTGTATTATTTGCTATGTATATATATGTGTAGGTATGTATATATATATATTTATGTATGTGTGTATGTATGCGTATGTATATATGTATATATTCTTATGTATCATGCAATACAACTTAAGTTCAGAATATCAAAAGAGTCAGCTCGTCGATACAATTAAACAAAAATCAGCATCCCTAGATACGGGTCTCTGACCTAGTTAGGAATGCGGATAAACATTTTCACCATAGGATGTGCTCAATCTCTCCCAACTCAACCATATTATGTAAATGGTGTTTATATGACATATTATATGAAGTTATTGTAAATTAATAAATAAATAAATAAAAAATAAATAATTGTTGGGATGTACGTCATAGGCTCATTATTTTTGACTATTAATTATATTTTATTGTATCGTAGTATTTTTCCGACCATTAAATCGATTGCAATTTGTGTTTCAAGCAAGTAAATAACAGATTGACACTACTCGAAAGATGTTTATATAGATAGGGGTACCTAGCCTAGATGTCTCCAGATGGGGTTGCCAGATGAGTCATGTTAGGGTTGCCAGTGAGAGAAAAACGGAGAGTGCTGGAATGGAGAGAACTGGAGAGACGATGAAAAAAAACATTGTATTTTTCACTTCTATTTTGAAACACACTATATGAGATTTTAATTTCATTAATATTTCCTCCTTAAATTCCGTGCAGGTTGAATTTTTTTTTCTTTTATTTATTTATTTCCATAATTCAAGTTACAATTTACAAAAAGAAAATCCTTATCCTAACACAAACACATTTTATAATAAGTGTACATATTATACCTAGCTTAGAAAGGAAGTTCATCTTTTGACATATCGGTTTACCACCTCACTATTTTTATAGGTATGAACCTGTGTTGAGGTGGTACTAACATCGGTAACTTATTTTGAGACGAGAGGGCAAGTCTTATCTAATACGTGAATAAAATTTAAAAATTAAAGTTAAAATTAAAAAACTATAATAAAATTATACAAACTAAATTAAAATGTATGACAATCTACTAAGTTATATAAAATAATAATAAATTTTTATATATTAGATACAAACACATATAAATATGATATATACCATATATAAATATAATATTATATAACATATATATTAATATTATATATAAATTCATACATATAATATGATAGTATATAAAATAGAGTATAGAAATAGAGAATACATATCCGTTCAATAATTCAAAAGTAGCCCATCACAGTGAAATTTCTCTGTACATTGTACCTGCATTTAACACAGGTGTGTATGGAGAGCCGGGCAGCTCTTAAAATAGGTTATCCACTCCTAAGAGATTTTATATCTGTTCTGGGCAGTGTCGGATTATCCAATAGGCCACTTAAGTAGGCACCGGCCACTTCATCATCATCATGACGTGCCTTCGATTTTGTCGCGCTTGCGCATGCGCGAACGAGGTCATAATCGCAGGCAGGTATACTATAGGTAGGCCAATGTTTGCGCGCAACGCACAGCCGACCCCCGCGCTGCTCCTATTGTACAATACTTGTCATCCACGCAACGTGCCATGTCAAACTTTCTAATCTACTACATTGGGCCGCAGGCGCGGGCCGAGCCGCAGGGACGCCCACTGCCTCAAATAAAACGTTTAGCCCACTGCAGACCGCTCGCCATTCTATAACAGACGGGGAGCCCACTGCAGCGTATCTTACATCATGTGCTTCCTCTTCTACTAAGCAACGTTTGAACAATCTATTAAGAGACATTTACTTAACGCATGAATGCCCCCCCCCCCCACCCCACTTGTCCCCTAGCTCGTCCTTATATCGTCGTTGACAAATGTTATCAATTTATTTATTTTTATTATAACAAATGGAGGCCAAATTATATACTCAAGCATACATTTCAGTAAGTACTGATTTGCATTTTTCAATATTATTATACTTTTAAACTCTGCTTACAATTAACGTTCCAGGATTTTTATAGTAACGATTATATAAAAAAACTATTGATTTTGCTATTATCGGATTTTATATATTTTCTAGAATTTCAGTATTCAAGTTAAGTATATTTAGAAGACTTTATTCATACAAAATCTTCTAAATATACTTTACTCGATTACTGTAATTCTAAAAAAGATATACTATTCAAGATATTTTCATAAATTGTAATTTCCAAAAAAAAAATATCTCGATTTGTAATAGCATCATGTATGTCAGTATACATGAGTATACTCATATGTTCATAGACCACAAAATCACGATTTTTCTATTAAAAAACGGTGTATATTTTTTTTCCTCAAATACCATTTTCAGAAAAGTCTTCTGCGTATACTTAACTTGATAATGGCAATTCTAGAATATATATTTAATGTAAAGATACCAAGATATATAGTTTTACATACATTCGTTACAATAAATATTGCAGGGTCGTGGTAGTAAGCACAGTTTACAAGTTTAATAATTTTGAAAAAAAGTCATTACTACTGAAATTTAAGCTGAAGTAAAATAATTTGGCTACCCTCTGTATATTATTTAATGTAATTGTACTTACAAAAATTACACTTGTTATATATACATTTACTATCATAAACATTAAGTAACAATAATCCTGGCGCTTGGCAATAGACCCATCATGCTGTAAACTATTATGTTTTTCAAGCAAACAAACAAACAGCGTCGTTTAATGAATGTTGGCGACCAAAATACTATGTTACAAACATTTATACCGCAATATATTCCATAAAGCGAGAAATCCATGGTGGAAAATTGATAATATCGACATAGAATTATAAAATAAAATAAATGTGCGGAGTTTCTGAAAATTTTTGCTAAATTAACTGAAAAAGCAATAAAATTTTAAAGATTTCCAACCTATTGAAATTAACTTATTCATCAATCTATCGACACTGGGATATGTTTTTAAAAAAATGGAATCCATAAATCATTTAGCTAATTTCTAACGATATTTTTCTACATAACATTATTTATTAAATACAATGTTAGTAACATGAAACTTTAGACTTTTACCTAACTATTCGTATAGGTATCTGTAGTTATAAAATTTGTTTTTATATACCCTTTCTTTATTAAACAAAATGTTCAGAAAAGCATGACTGTTTATTTATCCTTATTTCAATTTTCGATGAAGATTTAAAAAAAAACTGAAGTTGGTTGTTAGTTGGGTACGCCTTTTTTAAATTTTTGATATTAATTTCTTTCGACTGTTTTACGCAATGACAAAAATCGCGATCGAAGCCGCGGAAAAAACGACAATTTCAACGTGTGAACATAACCGCCGTGTCAAGCCGGCTTAAGAAGAAGCGGCGGGAAAAAATAAAGCGACTTCCGGTACGCGTCGTCCGTCCCGCCCACACTTCCGCTCGCCGAACCCGCCATTCCCAATTGAAGCGAACCCACTTCCTGTCATGTTTGCCCGCCACTTTCGCCGGAAGACCTCAGCCGAAAAATGTCATCGTCCCCCTCCTCACCTCAACCACCCCTTTGCCACCCCCCCCCCCCCCTCCCACCCGCGACAATTGTTATTTTTCAACGTCCCGCGGAAATAGTAGAGCTGGCCGCGCCGCGTACGCGATTCATTCATAATGGCCGCCTTCCATTCATAAAAACGTGGATCGTGGCGGGGCGCGCGGCGCGCGGTAGCGGGAAACCCGTCTAGAGTTGTACTCCATACGATAAGGGCCATAGTCGTACGATTATCGCGTGTCACCAGAACGCTCTTTTAGCGTCTTTGGCCGTATCTTACCTATACAATTATGGTATTATAGTCGTGACGTCTCTGAATTATTATTTAGTATCTCCGTAGGCGACCATTCGTGGATTCCACTACTCAATAACGCGAACTTATAACAAATAATATAATTTAATAATACGCAAACTTATAACAAACTGATTCTTATTGATTACTAAATTGTGCCTGCATATTATATATATAAATAACATTAAGAATCCTTAATGTTAAAAATTAAAAATAAAATGTGGTAAACAAAAATATATATTTAATGATTGACTACAGAGCCGATGATGAAGTAAATACAAACAATCAGGCGGTTTGTTGTAAGAAGTCATTAATCCTTCGTAAGCCGCGTCAAGTACGCCTTTAACGCATCGCCAGGCGGTGGTTTCAAACGGCATAGACGTCATAAAAGGCTCATTTTTCCATGAAAAAAGACTGACCATTAATAGACCCCGGCGCCAGGCGAAATTAACGCACTATAAGGATGGCGTTCGTTTGCGTCTACATATGGAAGTCATTACGTGTAAAATGTTCTAAAATAGGATTTTAAAGACGTGCTAAACGCCATTTCATCGTAATCATTTAAATGTAGAAGAAGACCGAGCAAGCCAATTGTCTCAAATATAGTAAAAAGTAACATAATGAGGCCTTGTCCCAAACCGACGAAATATACATGGGCTAAATCAGAAAAAAATACAAAAATAATTTTTTTTTTATTAAACATTTTTTGGTATTAAACATTGTGTATTTTTAACCCTTGGAGTAAATGGGTATTTTAATGGATGCATCTGTCTCTTTTGAAGGATTTTCGGCGACATCGACCTTAAAGTACTATAACTACGAAACTACTACACCAATCATAAAAAGAACAACTGCACAATGATTGCATTGAAATTTCGAATATAGAATATTGAAATATCATTTTGTAAAACAATTAGATAATTATGAATAAATATGAGAACGTCAAAGAAGTGAAAAAAACGCGGAACCAGATCTGGTCGTATCATACTCAACGGATAATTGTTTCAGAACCAGATTTGGTCGTATCATACTCAAGGGGTTGGGAAAATTATTTTACACAAAAAACACAGTGTTTGGAAAGTTTTTTATTTAGGGCTTTTCTACCGAGGAAAATCAACTTTTATATTCTGTTATATAACTTTCCGATATTCTGTTAACAAGGGCTAAAATAAAAGAAGTGAAGACGATTTTCGAATAAGTTTTTTATTTTATTTTTTTTATTATATTTTATTTTATTATTGTTAAGGAAACAAACAGCTTTATTGAAAATAATCAAATTTGTTTTTTGTTATTCGTGTAGTTTTATGTGTAGAATCACCCGCTTGTCCAGTGTTCACTAATAAAAACTAACCTGTATATAACAGTGCGATTAAAAGCGCTTAGTACGATAGTTGATTGTGTATTGCACATCGCTAGAGGGCGATGGAATGCTGTGAGGGCGCGGGCCGGGGCGGGAGGGAGGCGCGCCGCTCCCGCCGCGCGCCGCGCCGTTCGCCGCCTCAGTGCGAAATCAACTGTCCGTCGGGGCGGTCGCGTCGTCGAGCGTGCCGAAGCGCTCAGCCAGTCGCCCGTTTAAAATGTGCATAAGGATAAGTGCGGTGACATCGCAAAGGATTGCCGCCGGCCCGGGAGCCAGAAGGATCGCGACGAGGTGCGCCACGCCAAGGAAGTAAGTGCGGGCGCAGAGTTTTTAGAGAAGTGAGAATGCGAGGCCGCGCGTAGGCAGCGGCGCGGGCGCCGCTATGGCCGCCAGCCACGCCGTCACATCACAGCCGCGCGCGCCAACGCCATCTTCTCTGATAAATAAAACCGCGATTATGTGAAAAGGAAATTATGGTGTTATTGGTGAATGTGCGAAATTGTTTGAAAGTGCGCCTGGTTGGATTGCCTCGTCGCTGAAACCATCATCTGCGAGTGCCGCCTCCGTGTTTGCCTATATCATCATTCTAGTTCAAAAATCTTTTACATAGCATAATAATCGGTCAAAAAGATATTCAATTAATTTCTGCTTTGGTATTTATGCAGTCTAGAAAACTCTACATTTAATATGTTCACTATATTCATCACACTGATTCCAAATCTGTAAAAATCTTAGCTCTATCTCTACACATAAACGAGATAATTATACGTATTTAAACAATAAGCGTCAAACACCTATATTTCACCTATTAGGTTGTTATTTTCTTGAAAAACATTTTATAAACGCCTGTATGGCTGTAAGCTTAGTTAGTTGTTTGAAAAACCTGCTTACACCTATTTGGCGGCAGGTTAATTTAGTTTTTTAAAAGAAATATATGGCAGAGTTAGCTAAACTGCATAAATTCCTCTGCTTTTTCCCTATTATTACGCAAAAACTCACAAAATACACAAAAACTAACAATAACTTTATTCCCTGAAATATTGCTTCAATTTATCCTAAATCGATTTTAACAACTTTAGCGTAGTTTCTGAGTATTGTGTTGGGTTTCTAAATACTAAATATGCAGTCCACTCATAGTCCAGTCAACCTAAAAGAAATACATTTTTTTGCGACACTAAAAGAACCTTAGATTTTTTGCTCTTAAGGTAAAATCAATAACTAAACGTATAGTTGCTGTATTCAACAGATAAAAAAAGAATCGTTCTAACACCCCTTTCTCCAAGCTTTGAGCTCATGACTACCAAACAATCATAAATGTTGTTATTTCAATTATTTTACTACATAATAAAACGCTAAATACAAGAGGAATATGAATATAAAACTACTAGACACATAATTCTATTAAAATTAGATCTTTTGCCCTGAATTATAATCACGACATTACTGAAAATAGTGTTTTAATTCAATAACATTTACAAAAGTTCTCATGGCGTAAATATAATCGCTATAAGAACATAGTTTTTGAAGAATTATAAGTTCATGCTGTTTTATCATATAAAGACCCTTTCAGTATTTTAATCACGGAAGATTTTTACTATGATTTTGATTATTATTATTTGGTTTTCTAATTTCCTTTATTATATTTAATAGAAATCATTTATTATTACTATTATAGGTAAACAAGCGCAATATTGATATCAACTATTTTAACATTACACACTTACTAAATAAGTAAAAATTTACAATCTGCTACCATAACAGGGAATTAAGTGACTGTCATACATTATCACCATAACTCGGACAATACATATATATTTCTATTTCTAATAAATAAATAAAAAAACTAGAGAAAAGACCATTTTGAATCGTAATGTTCTAAGGTTTCTACAGATCCGGCAATTTATCAACTCCATCATAAACATGGAAAGTAACCTTATCGCGACGGACAAACGTTTTGGATAATTTTCATTTTACAGTCCACCTTTTTGGAATCTGTCGCGCTGTTCAAGGTTTTTATTTCGGTCTTATCGATCAAACGTCTATCAGTCGTGTTGTTTGGTCAGCGCGTTGCCGTACGCGCTCCTCCTCCGTATCTCGCCACGAAAGTTCGGTGACCAAATGGTATTATCTACCAGCGATAGTGACTTATTTAGGTTGCTAAACGTCTCCGAAAACCGAACGAAATGCATCCTTCCGCAAACGCGCGGGCGCACTTCTCGCAAACTAAAAAAGCGGCGATTTTGAAACATGGAATTGTCGAGCAATTTGACCTTAATCGCGTCCCGACTTTTAGTGTAGCATTTGGAGCAAGGACACGGACTTTTAGAGTTCAATGGCAGACGAGTTTGTCACGTGCGCTGTTATCTCTCATTATAGCATATTCGGTACAAACCATTGCTAATTTTGGGATCATCCCTTTTGTATTTACAGTGGAGAGCCATTACATGAGGACCACCATGCATTTTCAGTACTAATTAGCAATTTCCAATATTCGAAAACGTATTTGAATCCTAGAATTCACGCATGTCACGTCAATATTCAAATTCAATCTTAAATTAGAGAAAAACGATCTTTTTATCTATATTTTATAAAATAAATGAGGTGGACACAATATAGCATTGCCACAGTATGCCGATACTGTGGTATGACAGTATAAATGTTGTCGAATATTGAAAATTGCCGATTACCTACTACTGAAATTGTATGGTGGTCCTAATGAGATGGCCATCCAAGGTAATTTAAGATTTAATTTGAGTCCTGCCATTTATGCGTGTCACGTCATTATTGAAATTCAATCTTGACGTGAGTATGATACGACCAAATCTGGTTCTGAAACAATTATCCGTTGAGTATGATACGACCAGGTCTGGTTCCGCGTTTTTTTCACTTCTTTGACGTTCTCATATTTATTCATAATTATCTAATTGTTTTACAAAATGATATTTCAATATTCTATATTCGAAATTTCAATGCAATCATTGTGCAGTTGTTCTTTTTATGATTGGTGTAGTAGTTTCGTAGTTATAGTACTTTAAGGTCGATGTCGCCGAAAATCCTGCAAAAGAGACAGATGCATCCATGAAAATACCCATTTACTCCAAGGGTTAGATAAAAGAAAAATGATCTTTTTTATCTATATTTAATAAAATAAATGATGTAGACATAAGGAAGTATTGCAGCTTAAACGTTTTCGAATATTGGAAAATGCCGATTAGAACTGAAATTGCACGATGGTCCTAATGAGATGGCCACCCACTGTAAAATAAAATTAATGATTTCATCACTAGACTAAATAGAATCTACAATAAACACCTATCTTTCATCCAATACAAGATTCGAATGTTGATTTTTAATAATTTTCACATTTATCAAGTTTTAAAAAAAACTGTTTTCGTGCGAAATCATTACGCAAGCTATCTTCAGTATAGATATTATACCAATCGCTAATAGACTTTTTTATGTTCGATAATTAAATAATTTAATTTTTAGTCTAGCTATGATAGCCATTGAACTGAATCTTCGAATGTTATCGGGGGATATTTTTTTTTATTCAACTGTATTTCTTTTCATAGCGACTGATTTGTCAATTCTTATAGCAATTGGGTAATAGGAGAATACGAGCCACGATTAATTTATTTTATTACTTCTGACCTCATTCAACATTATTAGGCGAAATTTCTTATTCGCTATAAATGGGCAAGCAATACAGTTAGTTGTACATACTATTCTAGATTCTTTGGCATTGTATCTCGACTATGGTACAAGGCTATTGATAAACGCTATATTTTTCAGGTAGCTTTTTAATTTATGATATATAAATAAGAATCTTATTCGATTTCTAAATGTCACATTATTACGGCAGATCCTTCATATTGTTAGTTAGCGACATTTTATCAAGTGTCTATAAGCGTAGTAACGATTTGGCACAGATTATAAGGAACTTCTTAATATAGAACTTATTTTTATGATCAATATCAATTATCAGTTTTTAGAATCAATATTTTTATATTCATGTGGCTATTTCTCTGTATGGATATTCGCACTTAGAGGCCCTGAGCACGTCCTCATTGTCATTTTTGGCCTAATTTGGGATCTCGTAGCAGAATTACTTATCCACAGCAAAAGGAAATTAAGCGGAGTGAATCGTAATTTTGAGATGGCTTGCCAATTTTGTATGTGCTATTGGTGTAAAACCTCCCACCCGGGCCAAATTTTGAGACTTTTATAAAGGGATGAAATCGCACAGCGAAAAGATTTTATTTAATGGGCCTTGATTATTGCTGCGCGACCACTGCGAAGCGCACTGTAGACCACAGTATACCAAACAGTAGCTTCTCTTAGAACAACATTGAAATCAAAGCGAATACGCTACGAGTCGTAAGGGCTCTGATATGGTCGCCAGATGTTTTGCTACTCGCCCTAGGCAGATATACGAACGCTTGAAAAGGTCGGCAGCCATTACCTGCCCGTAATGCTTACCGTTCGCGTTCGTCGTGACGAACCCCTCTGCCCACATGCCTCGCACCTTCTTTCCGCATTGCCTTGTAGCTTGTTATGTCCAAAGCCTTGTTATGTCCAAAGTCTTCTACGCTCACTGCACGGTCGATAGAACGATGAATCGTTAAAACGTCCTGCGGTGACGGGTTCGCCCGTTGTGGTTGACATCTCAATATGCCTTGTAGCTCGAGAGTAAAGCTACTGGGTGGTGCTTAAACTGTGCTGTAGACATCATTATTGATTACTACGATTGACGATCCGCGCAGACAGGTTGAGCCGAGGGATGCCCGGGTCCCACCCAACCCGTTGGGTGCGTGTTTCACGGGTTGCCTCTTTTGCAGAATTGCATACTTAATACGAGACACTATAATATTTTATTATTTTATTCGCTATTAGAAAAACAGAGCGATATAGAGGAATGTCGCAGTAAACATAATACAAACAAATATTAAGGCTTCAAATGTTGTAATTGTTAGCTTCAGATATTTTAGTTATGTTATAAGAAGCACTCGGCGAGAGATTAATGGAATTGTTGTCGTTGTTTCAGGTGGCGACGATGAGGGATCAGGAAGGAGACGGCCCGGAGAGCCGCTAGGAGTCGGCTACATGGAGCATTATGGCGGTCCGGCCGCGCCCCCCAGGCCGCCGAAGCCGGGCGCGGCGGGCGCGCGCGTGCACGCGGCGCGAGCGTCGCCGCAGACCGCCGCGCGCGCCGCCGCCGTGTCGCTCGAGCGGCCGCGGCCCGACGCCGAGCGCACCCTCAACGCGTACGTGGAGACGCCGGTGGCGGCGGCGGGCGCGCGGCGCGCCTCGCCCGGCGCGCTCGCGCGACACGCGCACGCGGCGCCGCCCGCGCGCCGCGGCGGCGGCAAGGCGGTCGTCACCGCGCAGCCGCTGCCCGCCGCGAAGGCCGCGCCCGCCGCCGCCGCGGCCGACCCGTGCGCCGGCTACGGCGACTCGATCCTGTGCCGCGCGTGCGGCCGCTGCCGGTGCGCGCAGTGCGGCGAGCCGCGGCCGCTGCCGTCGCGCTGGCTCTGCAACCGCTGCCTGTGCAGCTGCGAGTCCGTCATCGACTACGCGTCGTGCATGTGCTGCGTGAAGGCGCTGTTCTACCACTGCCGCTCGGACCCGGAGGCGTCGCGCGCGGACGAGGAGCGCGACTGGCGGCGCTGGGCGTGCGCGGCCGCGCTGGCGCCGCTGCTGCCGTGCCTGTGCTGCTACTGCCCGCTGCGCGCGGCGGCGGCGGCGGCGGGCGGCGCGTACGCGCGCGCCGCCCGCCGCGGCTGCCGCTGCCCGGACGCGGCGGCCGCCGACCTGCTCGCGCGCGAGCAAAGGTGAACGCAACCCATAGACTGTCGCGCGTCGGACGCGCCTGTACAGAATCCGACCTTAATTTATTTTCGTACCTAAGTACTGCGCAGTGTACAAAGCCGGCCGAGCGGACGCGGGACTCTCCAGTATTATCTAGTCTGGACGCCGTCGCCGCGGCGCCCGCTGCTGTTTTAGGCCGCGTCGACGCCGCCGGCGGCGGCGTCCGCCTCTATCATTATTATTGTAACCGATTTTTATATATGTAAATGTTACATTTTATCGAAACGAATGAAAACGTTTTAATTGTAGCGTAAGTTACGTGAGCAGATGGAGACGCTCGCGCGCGTCTCTCTCGCTGTATCTATTCGCATGTGCCGGATGTATATGTTTGTAAATACTGAATGTAATATTATCTAATATTAATAACAAAAGACCAAGTTTAAAAATGTCTTTCATTGAGGGCGTCGGTTGAAATAGGCGGAAGCGAGCGCGCGGCTCATGCGGGCGGAGGGCGCATCGCAATGACCCGCGAGACGTACGTTTCATACATGCGGACACCCGCAGGAAGGAGATGCAAATTCGAGGAGCGCGTCGCGTAAAAGCACCAGACTAGTGAAAAAGTGCGTGGAGCGTTTCGTTCGGAATGCGGCGTCGAGTCGACGAACCGCAGTTAAAGCGTCTCCACATCCCGGATGTTGTCGGGACGCGGGCGCGACGACAAAAAAAAGATGCGCGCGCGCACACATGCACCGCACGAGAGAGAGATCAAACTGCACACATCCTCCTCTCCCGCGCAGCGCCGCGCACTAAATTTGCTGGAAATTGGTGTTTTGCCGCGTGGGAAATTGAAATTGCGCTGCGCGGGCGGACGATTCCGGGAAGCGGCCGCCGGTCTCCGTCCGAGCTCCCGTTGCGTGTCGGCGGAGTTTTTAATGCCGGCCAGCCTGTCTCCCGCGCCGGCTAGACTCCATAGACAACCGAAATAGTGGCGGCTGACGATCGGGCGATCGCTCTTGCTCGCTCGCACGCGCCGCGCTCACCGTCACTCGCCCGATCGAGCGGACCTATAGCCTCGGGACGGATTTTGTGATCTGTTTACTTGCTCCTTAACCGGGCTGGGTCATCGATATATCTATAAGGCCCATGGATGGGGCTGAGTACGCTGATCATCTTTCTTTCCCCCGATCTATGGCACTATCACCCTACGCACAACACTCAAAGAGAGCGTAAAACAAATTAGCTGAAGTTGGAGTGGTGGACGTTGTTTAAGATGCATTTGCACTGGGGGATGTAAGAAAGAGTACAGGTCGATATTAATTTGTTTGAAAAACTTTATCGCACACACAATAGAGTACAACAAGATACTGCCACTTAGCAAGTGGTTAATTGCGTCAGGGTTAAATTGACTAAATGTTTATGTAGGCAAATTAATATATAACAAGTGTGATTTTTGTAAAGTAGTGGTCATAATAAATGAGCACAGTTACATAATCATTAAAATTAGACAGAAAAATAACAACAGTTGTCTACCTAATATCGAAGGGAGGAATGGGATATAACAACAAGCTAGGAGATTGGTGGGGGAAAGGGGGGGGGGGGTTATTTATACATTAAGTAAATGTCTATTAATAGATGTTTCAAGTGCAGAGCAGATAAGTAAGTTTTAAGAACAGCAATTACACGGTAGCTCTCCCTGTACAATCCCACTGACTACAATACAGGAGAACGCGTACTTTTGACACCATATCGTGTACTTTTGACAGTCTCACTCACAGAACCACTCCTGAATATGATCTGTAATGGTGCAAACGTAGCCACATTATAGATTACTTTCAGTTGATTACCGGTGTGATCGATGAACTTTGTAATACGGTTTTACGACTGCGAAATAAGGTTAACAGAAATTTATTAAACCCTTTTAAATTATTAATTTAATCGTACTTTTCTTTAAGTTTGTATGTTTTATGCACTTGCCACGTTTGGAAGCTGCCTGTTTTTAGTGTCAAAACTTAAATTGGTAGGGATTTTTTAAAACAAAAATACAATTTTCACAGTTGAAAATAAGCGGCTTTCGAGTGTCGAAAGTCCTCCAAAATTAGCCATGTTTTTGGACTTTTTAAATTTAAATTGATTTAGTCCGCCGATTAAAAAAGTTGCAAGTTGTCCACAATAAAGTAACGTAATTGCTACTGCAATTGCTACGTAATTACTATGGATCTATGTTTCTTCAAATGCCCGCTCTACACGTTGGCCAATGCTGGGCCACATCGCTACGGTGGAATTGAGTCGGCGCCACACAGTGACGTGTGAAAAAGGTATGGGAATGGGCGAGATAGACATAAACCATGGCACATATATTTGCACAGTGTAGGGATGGCAAAAAAGCCAAAAAGAGAGATGCTCAGCTATACCGCAATATGCGGACAATTGATTTATATTTTCCTTTATCTACCAATCGAATATACCAACTCACAAGATCTACAACGCCCAATAAATTATATTAAAAACATCTAAAAACCAATAAAATCCGAAAAATAACATTTTTAATATGATGAAATAACAAAGTTTGTCGAAGTTTATTGACAACAAGAAGTATGTGTTTTTAATAGTAACCGCAAGCTGTGATCAGGCGTGTTTTTTTGTTATTTTCAATCACATTTTTTAAAATGACAAATCAAGCAATATGGAAGCCAGTTTTCTTTTCAAATAGACCGACAGTACTGAACAATTCTTGCGAAATTACTAACCATGGTGCAACAGAGTGCACAAACCAGTTATTACACATTTTTGAAACATTTGCAAAAAACGGTAGCATCTTAGACAAAAAATTATACGTAACGAAAAATCTAAACTGGCAAAAAATACGCAATCGAATCTCATCTGACCTTGACCTCGTTAAAAAAACCGCAAAAGCGTACACATGAAATCGAAGTACATCCCTAGTGCGACAACTTCCAAATACTACCAATTTTCATAGTTGTGGCTCGCCCTATTATAAAAATGGGAAATCATTCACAAAAATCGCGAGTAATGAATGACAGAGCGGCCATTATTGAATGGAGGCGAAAGCCAAACTTTTCGCTGCGCCAGCGCGCGCGGATGTGGCTGTGTTGGTGCGCTGCGGCACCCACACCGATTCGACACACGGCGGCGGCGGCTGTTGGTGTGCGTGCGTGACGGACCGGCTGCTAGTAGGGAGGCGCATCGCGGCGGAAGCTGCAATCGAATTACAATTCAATCGAACGGTAAGTACGGCGAGAAAAGCCAAATCAAATATCTGTCGACGGGCCTTGCTATAGGCCCGTGACGTCTTCCCGTGGGAATTTTGCGTTTTCGTGGGATTTCGCGTGAGCCGGGCTCATTGGCCCGGCTTTCGGGATATAGCGTCGCAGGGCTTTGCGCCCTGCGGCAAGACTCATTGTTAGGTACTTAGGCACCTGTCTCCATTAGATTGGAATTAATATCAAATTATATACAAATATTGCTATTTGATACCTGATAATAAATACACTTAGTTGATTATGTTTTTGGATTAGATGGTTATGATTATGATAATAAATACTTATACGAACGTACGTGATACGGCTGTCTAAAAATAATGATCGCAAGTATTACAAAACTTTATATAAAATGCAAACATTTTCAGCTTCAGAAGAGAAAGATATTTATTACGTGTTTAGAAAATTTTAATTGTAACTTAATTTAGGGCTGGTTGTATTTTTTTTTGTATGATAATGATAAATGTATTTATTTCCAAAACAACCATAACAATTGTGTAGGAATGTCTATAAATTAATCTTAAACTAGTTACTCAATTTAGCCAAGAGATGATAATATACAATATATAACTTTAAACTTACCAATTAACAAAAATAAAGACTATATCATAACAGTTAACAACAATACAATTGACATTAAATGTGTATTAAATGGTTAGATACGATTCTACGTATTTTCACAATATTTTAAAAAGTCGTTATGAGCATACATGTTAATTTTAAGGAGATAAACTCGGATGGATCTCTTGAAAATATCGATGTTTTAAATCGCTTTTAATCTTTCACGCAATTTATTAAAAAGTTTGAGGCCTATGTATCGACTAGTCGCCTGGAACTATGCACAAAAAAAATCATTGTTTATTTGCAGCAACAAGAAACGATGAGTATTCTAAGATCGAAAACTGTTTTTAAAAACGACTAAATGATGAGTCTTTAAGCGCAGCAATCGGAAATATTCTCGCTTATCGTAGTTTGGAGTGGAGCTTCGCTGCAAGTACTTTATTCGCACAAAAGTCGCACTTAAAAAAAACATGAAAACATATAAAAATTATCACTGACCTTAGCTGATAAGGATCTCCCTAGGTATTGCCTCTTAAACAAATGTAAGTAAGTTGACCGCATTTCCGCTCCTAGCTGATTCGATACAACCGCCGAATAGTAAGAGAAGCTACACCTATTTGGGGATTATAGCTAACTAGCTGTGCCCAGCGGTTTCACCCGCTTGGTGATGGAAAATTGTGATAATGATGATAGAAAACCATATATCTTTATAAATTATAGCCTATGTGTTATTCTGATGTGTAAGCTATATTATTGTAAAGTTTCATCAAAATCCATTCAGTAGTTTTTGCGTGAAAGAGTAACAAACATGCATACATACATACAAACTTTCGCGTTTATAATATTAGTAGGATAGTAGGATAGAATTTAAATTTCGAATGTCAATTTCTTAGATTTTTTCCTACTTACTTGACAGTTATCGTTATATTTTAGATAATTTACGCTATATCTTTATAAATTATAGCCTATGTGTTATTCTGATGTGTAAGCTATATTATTGTAAAGTTTCATCAAAATCCATTCAGTAGTTTTTGCGTGAAAGAGTAACAAACATCCATACATACATAAAAACTTTCGCGTTTATAATATTAGTAGGATTATTGCTAATTATTGCTTATAGTTTGGGGTGGAGCTTCGCTGCAAGCACTTTATTCGCACAAAAAGTCGCTATTAAGAGTAATTCACAAAAAGCCCTTTCGGTATCCTTCTCAGCGCTGAGAGACCTGACATGTTCTTCGAAACGTAATGTAGGAGCAAAGAGTAGTCCTAGATTTATTGATGTAGACAATAAGGGTACATATCCTTAAGGAATTCATCGTTAATCTATAGAATCCATTGGTTTTCTTCTGGCTGGTTTAGTACCAACCTCTAAAAATAAAGTCTTCTATGATTGACAAGTAAATATATTAAAAGGAATAAAAAACACGACTGCCATTACAAAAAGTGAACTACTGTATTTATAATATTTTTTAAGGTTTCATAAAATATTTGTCCATATAGATACATATATATTTTCGGAATGTACTCAATCAGACCAATCATTTCGAATCAAATGAAATCAAATAATTTATTGTTTTAAAAACTAATTCATAGTTGTACAGACAGTTGTATTACATTTACGTTTGGCCGTGATATGATTGAATTCTTCATTAATGATCAAATTCTTCTATTAGGTATTAATCAAAACATAAAGGTTACTCGTAAGAATAAAGAACGTATTATTGTAAAATTAAATCGAGTCTCACCATTTATTTTACCAGATAAAAAAGAGTAAAATATGTAGAATGTAAGATATAGAGAAGATATGTAAAAATTAACTCAATAAGTAGTAATATAATGAATAATGTAATGAAAAAAAAGAAGGTTATAATGAACATAATTAATTCTTTAAAGTACCGATAAAAATAAGTTTTTTTTAGTATAAACTTAATAAATGTAATGTCAAAAATAACAAAAAAAAATGTGACGATTGTCAAAAAGTAATATAAAATGTCTTAGTGATTATATTGCAAATAAAAATAGTCAAGATATAATTAATATGTGTCTACCTAATAATAGAAATAGTAAATACAATTTAGTCAATTTGAAAATCGATTAAAAACCTATTACAGAAAGAGATGTAGTCGAGATGCATGCGTTAATGTCGTTAATGTCGAGATCGGTAAATTTGACATTAAACACGATATATTTATGTAAATTTGAACTATTTACTTGATATTTTGACAATCAAGGTACCCTGTGGCACTCGGGATAACATAGCGGTTCTAACAATACCACTTTTTTTCTAAATCGGTTTGAGTGTTTAGAAGTTGTAGAGGAATAAAGAAACGGAAAACATACTTAGATGAATACAGAACACATAACCTTCTTTCTTTGTTGGGCAGTCGTGTAAAAATAAAATAAACCTATTAGGCGATTCGGAAAATAGGTTTGAAAATTCTTGTATATTTTGGAAACACATCGTACGAATATTACTTACCACAATACTTTTTACCTACGGTACGTTCCGGGGCCTGAAGTACACACTGCATACTCACAGTGTACGTGATGTAATGTGTACCAACGTCTGTACAATTGAAACGTTGGACACTTCCGGTACGGACAGCGGATGGAGGCATTCAGAATAATAATGGTTTAGCGGACTAATAAGGTTAATAATATGCCGCGTGACTACACAGGGCCTCGTCATCTTTCGCCTGGCAGCGCACGGCTGCCTAAAGACGGCGTGATGTGTAGAATGCGGATTTATGAATACGCTTTTTAAGGCATGGATTTTTTGTCAATTCTAGATGTCCGTTAACATCGGGGAGATCAATTTCAAAACAAACGCTGCTCATCGAACCCCAACAAGAGCGCATGTTTAATAGTGAAAGGCCTAAGCTGAGAAGATATCTAGGAATGGAAACCTTCTTCTTAACTCATTGGTAGTTTCAAATCGTATAAATTACACATCTGAATGTTCAAATCCTAAATTTGATGCACTTTGGAGTTGACATCTACTATGGACGAACCCGCCACCCCAGGAAGGTACAACGATATATAATCATTATTTCATTCAACCGTGCGATGAAAGCAGGAGACTTAGAGACAGCACAGTCCACAGTCGAGCTCCGCCCGCAAGAAGCCAGCCTCCAGACTGGCTACGGGTCCGGAGTCGTTTGCGCGGCCTCTACCTGTTGTTAGTTCAGCGATAATTCGTTTTGAATTTATCGCGGACCGTGGCGTACTTTGCCCGTCTCTGAAATAAGGATCGGGTGGCCAATTGGTCGTTTCAAGAGTGGCTGACAACGGGTCGGTGTCCACCCCCGCTGATTAGGAAACCTAGGGAGTTAATGGGCCTCCCTAGGTCCACTTCAGGGGGACAGAACGACTAATCGTTAAAACTTCCTGAGGTGACGGGCTCGCCCGCTGTAGTTGGCAACTCTAGTTGCTTAGGAAACCGTATGTAGTTTCTAGACTCCCCCGGTTATTTGCCGCAGTGCACAGGCGATTGGCTGACGCCGCACGGTGCAAACCGCCCAATAGCGCCCGAAGTACATCCTTAAGGGAAAACACAGCGCCCTTCCCGGAGTAGACCCTCATTCGAGGGGGCTACTGGATAGGAGCTGAACCGTGAGTTGAACCGACCCTGAAAACAAGGTAGTGGGCCAAAGAGGCAGCAACTGCACGAGAACCGTTGGCTACCAATGGCTACCATTTGAAGCAACTAGAGCTGTCACCTACAACGGGCGATCGACATTATCGTTTTTATCAAATCCGGAACATGGTTGACGCCCGCCATAATCATTCACCCCCACAGATCACCGATCGACATTATCAACGAACCATAAACATAATGTCGCACGCCTCTGATAACAGACCAGCGTAAAGTTATTAAACAGTTAAACCAGTAGGTAACATAACAGCATTCACTGTCCGCGCAGCCAGCGTAATTTGAGATAGGCACGCAGTTTAACCCATTTCTTTGCGAGCGCGCAACATTTAACTGGGCAATTTGTGGAGACAACTTGCGCCGCATAAACTTTCGCTTTTATATCTGTTTTCTTATGTATCTAGAGTCAATTTCTTTCTTCAATCCATTATTTAACCTTTATGTTTAGATGCAGAACGCCCATCTCGTGCGAGAATCAATATAACAAATTTTTATTTTTTATTTTATTTATTTAGGTAAGTAACAGCATGAACTTATAATTAGATACATAATTCTTAAAAAACATGTTCTTATGCCGATTATAACTTACGCCGTTCGAAATTATTTGAAAAATATTTTTCAAACTAAATTATGAAACAAAAATACAATACATCCGTAAATATTTATTAGTACAGAGAAAACGGATCTATACCGCGCGGAAATAAACGACAGTCCTCCCGATGCATTTGTAGATGGCCAATGTAACTTTGCCGAAAATGTAACTTTGCCGGGAGAACTCATCGTTCAAGTCCACGCGGCAAGGACTCATCCCCACCAACCAAAAAATGACAAATGACCGCAAAAGTTGTAGTTAACCGCAAACATATAAATCATACTTATACAACATTCAAAATAAGTAAATGGGAATACATATATAAGTTATATTATATTTATACATACATATTACAAATCAATAATTACTGGCAGTTGTCGCTGCTGCTTCAAGGGCGGTTCGTACTGCCGATTTGAAGCTTGAGTAGTTGGAAAATGCTACCAAATACACCCTTCCTATGTGAGCTAACCATTTTTGGTTAGACGCTTTCCGCGCTGTGCTAACTGTAATATTTATTCATTATTATCTTAATTGTTTTACGAGATAATGTTGTAACGTTATAATATTTCAAATTTCAATGCGATCATTTTGCAGTTATTCTTTTTACGATCCGTATAGTAGTTTAAAAGTTATGCGCAAAACTATCCCGGGCAGAAATTTTTACCCCGCCATAGCGCCATAGGAGGGGTTAACAACATGCTGAGAGGACTTCAGTTAAACTGAAATATCCTCTTATAAATCAGACGAGGGTTCATCCTTATTTTTTTCCCTTGACCTGTCGGAAGCCACCCGTAGTGGGCGAAAAACTGGGCCGCAATTTTTCGGTCGATTTTGTAAATAAATACTAACAATACAGTTTTTTCATGAATTTCCTCTTGTTACCTATAAATGAATCTTGTTAGTCATGGATATTATATATTTATTTATCATACATATGTAACGATCCTTAAGCATCTTACATGCAGTCAACAAATGCATTGAATTCCAGTGAAATGCACTGACACAAATTCAGCCATTGTTCTACCTCGTGCAGCGATGAATCAGCACGATTTTAACTACTGTGTCAAATCAGTTACATAGAACAACACTTTTACTCGGAATATTTTGGATTGCATCATTTTTCGGCCTATATAAAGAGGCGAAAATACGACCAAAGTATCATTCCTCGAGTGATCACGTCCCCCAAGACAGCAGCGGCTACACCCGGCACCACTCTCACGAGTCAGGTCAACGGGTCCGGCTTCTTGGGTACCTTTTCCTTCCTTTCCTTATATCGAGACGAGACGCATCAGTCTACACTACCACAGACTCGAGCCGTGCCAAGTACGAGATACTCGGAGCACAATTGCAATCTTATCCATACACCCTCGTAACTTCAGGCAGATAGCCACTACGTTGGCGTCAATATATATCCTATTCGGGAAGCGTTATCAAACTGGCAATACCCAATCTCAATAAATACCTTCCGATACACTTTAAATTGACTTTTAATACGGAGATAACCCGCACGGTGACACCACCACCTCACCTCAAACAACTTGGAGTCTAGTGAGGGGTGGCCCGTCACACATAAATGAGGTCCGGCCGAAAGGGCGGATCTGTCAAACGACGCAAAATGCCTATAGGCATTGTTGGCGCCCGACCGATTAAACAACTTTCAAAACAAACAACTTTCAACCATAATGAGGTTTGGGTACCATAGCAGAAAAAGCTTTATTTAGACGAAAATTTTTAATAATTGTAAAATAATAATAATAGTGCATTCATTAAAAAAAACATTCAAATAGTTTTCATTGCAGAATCTGCCTGACTAGGCCCCAGCTCGTGCTAAGATAGACGCCATGTATGGCGATGATTTCTTCATATGCGTGCACATAAAATATAAAGAAAAGATATTAAAGAAAAAAAAACAGGTAATCGAAATATGGTAATAAAATAAAAATTTTAATTATAAAAGAAGCGAAATATAAAATGATGTAATATGAAGTTTATAGAATAAATAAAGAAATAATGTAAAATGTATTACATTTGGCAATAATCATGAAAAGATGTTTATTTCAAAATTTAACTTAATAACTTTTCTACCTCATTTCTTTCAAGTTGAAGAGTTCCGTAATTTTAAATTTAATAATAATAATAATAATAATAATAAAACTCTTTATTCTCAAGAAAAGGCGAGCTTATTGCCTGCAGGCAATATTTTAGAGCTAACCTATGAATTTAAATTGAATTGACTTTTTATTTCAGCACGATTTATAGAGTCTTTAAGTTTGTAATATTCATTTGCCCTATAAAGCCAAAGCGTCTTTGCAAAAAAGAAATTCGAGAAAGGAAAACGACTAAGCATAGAACAATTAAAAAGAACATGATAAATTGCACCAGTTAATTAAACGACAATCATAACAAGAGGCTCTCAGAAATGGCAAATCGATATTTGGTTAAAGGTATTTTCTTTATAGGAATACAAAAATATTTAACATACTTGATGACACGATAATAATATCATGCTATCTTTCAAAATAATTCAGGGATTTGTCTAAAGACAACGATTACCTCTGGAGACGATTAATAAATACATTCACCCCAGGGGCGGACCGTAAGTTTGTGTGGCCCTGGGCTAATATTACTTAGGGGCCTGCCTAATTGATCGACTAATTGCCATTTAGTCAAAAAACTGTTTTCAATAATGATGTCTAGGTCACTAGGTATACGGTATAGGAAAAAAAGGACAATAAAATATTTTATTTATTTAATATGTCAGATACACAAGCAACAACTGTAAGACATTTTACTTTTCATTAAAAATAGACAAATCGATTCGTAATAACGAGCAATAGCAAACGCCGAAACAAGCTATCAAGGCAAACTAAGTAAAACAATACAAATTATTATTATAATAAAAAGAATCTTAGGTGCACAAATTATTACCATATTTTTAAACATATATGTTAAGTATATTTTAACATTCAACTAACTACCAAAAATTATTTGACTTTGACAATGAATTATACTTTTTAGGCAAGGTATTTTTATATTAAATCCTATATTACTTAACATATATTAAATATTAATGACTGTTTCTTTCTTTTCTCACATATAACTTTATTATATTATTTAATCGAATTTTATATTATATTTATTGCCGATTAAATAATGAATTACATTTTATTTATTATATTATCTTTTATTATTTTTTTTATTATTATTTTTTTTTATTTTATTCTGAAGACCACATTTTAGGGAAATTTTAGTGTCATTAGTTTTTACTAAAACTTGTACATTTGTAAGCAACCAAGCAATCAAGCAAACTTAATTGTAATATTGGAGTCCTGTCCACCCTAGAACGGGCTAGTCCCAGTTGGATGACAGAAACAAATAAGCAAAAGGTTAAGGTTTTGCCATTCGGTTCCTGTTATTTTTGTAAGCTAATCAATGTTTTATAGTAATTAATTCTTAAATAAAATAAAATAAATAATAAATAAGTAGTTAATATAAGTAATAGGAAAAATTTCATTCAGTGGTTAACTATTAAAGGAAGTACGGTAACTGAAAGTATTCTCATGACATTTAAAAAATACCAACACATTTCCACACCCTCACATCTCTAACAATATAAATTGCCCACATATAAACAAGAGTGAATTCAGCTTTTTATTTTTAAAACATAATAATTAATAAATGTACGCCAGTATGACTAGTAATTTTAATAAACGATACGCATCTTTCAAACACTTTTCCCCGAAAACAGTATCGTAATACAATATTAAGTTGATCAATGTGAGACAGATCTGGGGTTGAATCCATCACAATTGACTAGTAATCTGTGTCTTCGTTATTTATTTGAGTTATAATTTGTTTAATTATCTGTTTGCCCATCCATAATCTCAATGATTTCCTCATACACAGTTTTTGATTAATACGATATTATCGATTTTGTCATTTGTTTTCAATGGGGGCTGGGGCCCCTTATGTCCACGGGGCCCTAAGCTGTAGCCCAAAAAGCCCTTAATCCGCGGCTGCATTCACCCTATTCGATAAAATTACTTTCTAAAGCAGTGGTCGGGTGTGCCGCGGTGCAATATTGTGCCGTGAGCATCCTCCTGGTGTGCCGCCAGGTTTGTGAGTTATTCTTTATCAGGTAAGGTAACGCAACTTTTACATTTGTGGACTTCGCAATGAAAGTTAATGCATAACGTTGGCTTTCGTAACGCATTTCTTTAAGCATCTTATTAAATTAAATGCAAGTATGCAGGGGCGAAATGAGAATGTGCTAACATCATCCGATGAAATAAAAGGTTTTACCGATTAATTAATTATGTGGAAAGGCAACATTAATAATGACAACATTTCCATGTTCTATTTATACAAGGTGAGCTGTAAACTTGAAAACAGTGTCAGGCTGTAATAACGACTCATTTTTGTACTCTTCTCATAAGTTTGGAATACGTTACAGTTATATTTGTTCACAAAAAAAAACCATAAATAAGGTTACGGCTAGACGAAGGTTATGGTGAAATCGAAGACATTAAATAGGTTACCATAAATAGGATAAAACGAAATTACCGCGAGAAGTTTGTAGCACCCGACGTTTTGGCGTCGTTGCAGACGCCGTTGTCAAGGGTAGACTAAATTACTGACAATCGTCATCCGTTGTCACCTCTTCTTAAAATGGTTTCAATGCCCATCGCCGATCGCAAGGACGTGACACAGGATACAGTGAGTGTAGTGTGCACAGCGGCTTTTTAAAATTCGCGCGAGCCGAACCCGCCGCCCCACCACCGCTATAATTTGCGGAGTAACAGCCGCAGTTTGCCGCCTACCCGCAGAACAACAGATGGCGATTGACAGTACTTTAGTTGACAGTAGTTCAAGTTTTGCAACGACTAGAAATGGTTCATTTTTGTTTTTTACAAACTCACACGTGGCCGGAGTGACTCGATTAAAAGTGTGCCGACACCGAGAGAAGGTTGAAAACCACTGTTCTACACTAACTATATATTAATTATTATTAATAATAATATCTAATTTATTATTTTTATGTATAACTATTGTTTATCTAGTATTTTATGGCTACCATTGATAATTTGGACTGTAGATTGATTATTTTTACATGACTAAAATTTAAATTGGAATATTTGCATTTTGTTACTTTTAGTAACAGGTACGAAATGAAAATATATATGACTAGATAATATTTTAATAGCATTTTTAACTACAACAAAGTGTACTTCATTAAAAAAAGAATTAAAAACGAAAAGGTGCCAGACTTAATATTTCACATAGTGCAGCACCGTCATCACTGCTGATATTCCCATCGACTGTGCTGTAGATAAACTGAAATTGTAAATTATAATGAAATTGCAATTAATGAAAATATATTCGTACTAACTTTCGATATACTTTATAAATAATAATAATAATACAAAAAAAAATAGTAAACATCTTTAATATAATTAAGTAACACGGAAAGATTCTCAATATTCCGTCACCACTTAGAAAGCATTGATCTCAGTAATTGTCCTCGATTAGCACACTCGCTGCCATTAATAATTGAACTCATGTGACGATGTTTAATCAGTCGTAGGTTAAAGAAATGTTCGTCGAATTCGAGAATAAATGGAGAAGCTGCACTGATCAATGTCTAATATTTTCTGGAACGGCGATTATGAGTATAAAATATGAGAGGTCTTGATCGATACTAAACATGGAGGCTATCTCTGCAGTATTTTACATGGGTATACTATATCTTCAGATGTCCTCTACTCTTCGCAGGTTAGAAATAGCTAACCTGCGAAGAGACTTTTGATGCATGTGCTTGCACCGATATATTAAATAAAAACGTGAAGGTGAAATTAAATATTTTTTTAAATAAAAGGTTAAATAATAATTAAAAGGTTAAATAAAAGGTAAGGTGAAATTAAATAAAAAATAAAGTATTTCAGTGTTCCTTATTTGATAGCCGTGAGGATTTGAGATGCTTTCCCCAACCTTTGGAGTACCAATTAATAATAATTAAATTTATCAGTCATTATGACAACCAAGCCTGGACCAAACCAGCGGGGTTAGTTGTAGAACTGACTTCATCTATCCTTAGAAACGACCTGTTGGCTCTGCTCCCGTGTGATATTAACGCGTAAAAGCGCATAAAATTAGAAATGAATTACCGCTAACGTCGGGGAAGGCCGCGCAAGCGACCTCAAAACTAGAGGATGGAGAATTCCGTCGAAATCTGGTAGTAAGGGAGCGAGGTTTGCTCGCTGGGTCTTGTAACGGACCTAAAGTCCATTACATGCGATCAACAAATGTATCGATTTCCAGTGAAAGCCACAGACACAATTCAGCTGTTATTTTGACTCGTGCAGCTATGAATCAGCACGATGAAACAATACTTTTACTCGGAATATTTTTTGATTGCATCATTTCACGGCCTATATAAACCAGCGAAAAAGCAACCAAATCATTCCTCGAGTGGTCATGTCTCCAGATAGCGACGGCACACTTCGGTGTCCCGGCTTCTCGGTCACATAACCTTCCCCCAAGGTTGCGACGGCATTCGGCACTCTCTCTCACGAGTTAGGTCAACGAATCCGGCTCCTTGGTTTCCTTATCCTCCTTAAGTCTAGAAGCATCAGTCTCTTATCCCACAGACTCGAGCCGTGCCCAGTACAAGATACTAGGAGCACACGCACAATCCTCATCCGTATATCCTCGTAACCGCAGTCGCGCATCTATACACTCGCGTCAACGTAAACTATTCGGCAAGCGTTATAACTGGCAATATTCAAACCTTCAATAAATTCCTTCTACTTCATTCAAAACCGCCTTTCAATACGGAGATAACTCGTAAGTTGATACCACCACCTCACACCGAACAACCTGGAGTCCTGTGAGGGGTGGTCCCTCACAGTCTCTTCCCAGTGCCTCGCGATACAGCGTTGGACTCTCACGGACTGCTGGCGTAGTTTGGATGCGGATGGTACTGTCTAGTAAGTCTTTTACGTTCGCTCAATGGGATACACAATGGCTCGATGTCGTTTTAACTCCCTAGGATGACGAATTCGCTCTTCGTAGTTGACGACCCTCAATATACCAAAATAAAAGGACTCACCCCAGTACGAAGTTCATGCTAATAGGAGTCCCCGAATGCATCCGGACTATGTCTAAAAAGTGACGAAGAGTTGGGCATAGATCAGGAATCGATGGCTTGAAATTTGACGAGAAATCTATCGGATACCGGATTGGAAATCGATACCGGATTGGAAAATAAGCATTTTTAGATGGCCTAAGAAAAGATACGAGATTCAAGTCCTAAGCAGCTTTCATTTCCGAAAAGACCTAATAAATCTCCTATATATACCTAATATTATAATTCAATTTTTGAAGCTACTACACAATTGAGATGAAATTTGGTATGCAGGCATCATTTGGTCATGGAAAGAGTTGAAAGATTGTGGTTGAAATCCGTCCACCAGGGGGCGTACTAGTCATATATCAATCTCAAAATATTGGACTTAGAAATAAAAATAAAGACTTGACATTTGGTACCTTGTTGGGCCAAAATCACATTGTGAAATTTTGGTTAGAATATCTCATATTCTGGCTGCATTAATAATATTTACATAACTGACTTAACAGCTTTGCATTCTCGCTGCCGTCATTGCGGATATGTCAACTTCATTTCCGAAGGGACATCACACTCAAAATACTTTCATAAGTCCTTGGCTACTTGCCGGGAAAGTTTTGGGGTGACACAACCGTTTTTTTTTACCACTCTGAATCATGCATTATTGGTGTAATGATATATTATCCTTGCTTATATTTAGGTAATGCCAAATTCCACAACAGGAAATAAGTTACTTTGTAGATACCCATCATATTTTGTAGATAGTCAAACTAATTTGTAGATACTCATCCTCCAATATCCATCCTCATTCTTCTTCTTCTTCTTCATCAGCGCGCATTCGCCCACCGTTGGGCATACGCCTCTCCAATCACTATCCATCCGGATCGGTTGTCCGTTTGCCTAATCCAGACTGGTCCAGCTGTCTCCTTAATGTCATCGGACCATCGGGCCGGTGGTCTACCCACACTTCTTCTGCCTAGCCGGGGTCTCCACTCCAAAACGCGCTTGCTCCACCATTCGTTGTGCCGTCGGGCCACGTGGCCGGCCCAAGCCCATTTCAGCTTGGCCACACTTTGACCCACGTTGACCACCTTCGTGCGCTGTCTGATGAGCTCGTTTCGGACTCGATCACGCAACGATATGCCGAGCATGACTCGCTCCATGTTACGCTGCACCACCTTAAGCTCGTGTATCATCCCAGCAGTCAGTGTCCATGTCTCACAAGCATACGTCGTAGCCGGTAACACGCACTGATTATACACCTTTGTCTTGAGCGATTGAGGAATTCTGGACTTCAGCGCGAAGCTCAGCTTCCCGAAGGCTGCCCATTCCAATTGTTTTCTTCGCTTTATCTCTGCCATCATCGAGTCCCGGCCGAGCTTTATGTGTACTCCTGCACCTGCTCCAGCGGTTGTCCATTCAATGAAATGGGATTCGGTGTAAGATCGGCTTTCGCCATAACCTTTGTCTTGTCCATGTTCATCTTAAGACCCGTTCGCAGGGACGCGTGATATAGTTGCTCCAGCATGAGTTGTAGGTCTTCGGCACGTTCAGCGATTATAACTATATCATCCGCATAGCGCAGGTGATTGCGATACACGCCGTCAACTTTGATTCCCTTGCCACTCCAGTCCAATTCTTGAATATATCCTCCATAGCGTTGGTGAACAGTTTAGGGGATATAACGTCACCTTGTCTGACTCCTCTTTGGACTGGTATAGGATCTGTTAGCTCTTTCAGCTGTACGGTCATTGTTACCGCTTTGTACAAGCTCTTCAGGATCTGTACATACCGGTAGTCTATGTGACATCGATGTAGCGATTTGGTGACTGCCCAGTGTTCTATGGAGCCGAATGCTTTTTCATAATCAACGAAGGCTAGATAAAGGGGCCTATTGTATTCTTCGGACGCTTTAACCGCGAGATATGCGAAGATAATTTTCAGTACTCGGAAACAACCCAGTAGCGACTTGCGTAGTTGCATCGGTGCCGGCGGAAAGGCAGGGCGAGAGGGGCATTCGCCTAGGGCACCGTGTCCGTGGTTTCGCCAGCTTGTTTGATAGACAAAAACATTTGTCCTTAAAAATTGTACAAATGACTTGTCATATGTAGAAATTTAATTGATATCTCTGCAACCTCAATAGAAGTACTGAAAACCACAAAAAAAGCCGGCGTAGGTTAACTATTTCAATAACACTTAGCGTTGCTTTTCAATGCTAAAACATTCAAAATCACTTGAGAAACTCCTTGTCTTTTACCATATCTCCATCGTTTCAGCCTAACAGGGCAGACGGTATCTCACATCTTTCACGACTACATAATGATTGAAAAGGAAATAACTGAGTTCCGTATAATATGCAGCCAAGACAACATGGTCATGGAACTATGCAGGGGTGATGCAATATAAAAGAACATCGGAAGTATTTGTTAAGTACGTGATATATTTTGTAATGAAAGTAAAACTCTGAGTGGCGGAGAATAAGGATATAGATATAATTGGTAAATAAGATTATTGTTAAGTAAGTTACCTTCATAAATGTCAAACTTACCTAAAATCTTGACATAAAATCGAGGTATGTTTTCATTAAACTCCTACTTGAAGTGGCTTAGCCTCAATGGGAAAAACCATGTCTCGACGGCGTTGACTAGTTTACCTTCTTTGAGTTGTACTCGAGTCGAGTTTGTGTCTCTAAAATCAATAGAAATCGATTTTTTATTATAGAATATTTCTATTATCAGTCATCTTTAGTTTGCCATATCTCTAAACAATATTTGCTCATTTTTTCCGTTTAGCGGTTATAATAAATACCATTAACTAAGCTATGTACTTGTATGTATAGCAGAAAACATCGTTCTCTCAAAATCAGCTTACCCGTTCTCTAGTTATTATCTAACCAATACACGCTTCAAATTTTATAATGTGTTGAAGCGTAATAGTATTATGTACACACCCGAAATATATATTTTTACATCGTGTTCTGTGAATATCATATTTTAATGACTTTCTAATTTCCGATTTTTCTTTTTTGCTTTGTAGTCAATTCGATTAAAAAGCTTAATTATATTATTATAGGTTTATTTCAGGTATTTTTTATCTTGCTAATCTGACAACATTTATACAGAAAGTGTATATGCTACATTGGGCATCTCTGTTTGTTTGATTGTTCGAAAAACTTTATTTGTTCCTGATCCGTCGGTGAACTAGGCGTCCGCATTGTGGCTTTGAAGCCAATGCGGATTATCTCAGTCCTACCTGGTGGGGATTAGGACTTTATAGGATTTCTTTACCAAAAAATTTTTTAGAAGTCGATCCTGGGTCAGGGTGAATTGGCTTTTGTGGAGGAGGTTTATCTCAGGGTGATTGGGCCCTCCTCAATTCCACTCGCCCAAACACTTCAGTCTGTATGCTGTAAGTCTGGCTAAGTAAATTATAAGCTTGTCCAGAGGCGGGCAGCGGAGTGCCACCTCTAATCCCTTTGTTGGGGTGGTCTTCATGACGCCAGTTGCAGCCCTCAGGTATACGGCGAGAACAGTACCATACGGCGTTCCCTGCAGTAGAACCATACGGCGACCCTAGGTTTGAACCGCAGGTTTTTTCCACAGCTCTATTGCACGTCCACAGGGAGGCATATAGGCTTGTTTTATTACGCTCGAGTTGGTGTTTCCAAATAAGCTTTCCAATAGACTCCAATTTTGCGTATTCTATCTCCTTATCCCAGAGCTTAAGACGCTCAGCGGGTTCGAGTTTGTAGTTATATTCTAGTGAAAATCATGGCCTTGGTCCTGCTTGGATTAGCAGACAGACCCTTGGCCCGGCATCAGTCTTGAGTGGTCTTAAGTGTCATGTCCATGAGTTCCTTAAGTATTGTTAGGAAGTTTCCTCTTACCACTATAGCCACGTCTACAGCGTAGCCGTAGACAGAGAAGCCTTGGTTTTGTAGTTCTGTTAGGAGTTCGTCAACAACGATGACCACCTTGAATCAAAATACATTACTAGAGAGCTTATCAAACATTTCTATCTTCAGAGCACCTCAAAATGAGTCAAAATGATAGACAGGATTAAAGGACATATTGTAGACTACTGAATGCTTCTTTTCAATGTTTGCTCAAACCGAATTACAGAGCATTTTGAGTCCAGCTGACAGCGTAGACGCAGAACGCTTCTTTGGTAAATATATTGTCCTCGTTACGGACACTAAACGACTCTAAAACAGCCAAATGTTTTCAATTACAACAATGTTAGCTTTTAATTAATATTAGATATAAGTCCTAAGACTTTTATGCATCTAAATGCATAAAAAAAAAAATTATTTAATATAGGTAGTTACTTTTTATTGAATATAGGTAGTTACAAATTTTAGCGAAATAGATTTTTTATTTTTATAAAGTAATGTACAAAAAAAAATACATGGACATTCATACTGTTATATATGCAGAATCGCCCAAAATAGACATTAGTATAGCGAAAAAACATAGCTCTATGCATATAAATATGCTGGCATATCCGAAATGAGGGGAATTCGCACAACTAACTAGACCTAGAAGGTCTGTATCTGGCTGTGCTGTTGTCATTTCTTTGTTGACGCGCGAACTGACGCATTGGATTTTAATTTTTAGAGATTTTTAAAAAGCTAACAATGGACTTATTCTAACAAATGTGTTTTTACACAAATTAAAAATAAAAATAAAAAGGATATATGCAATTAAAACTAAAAAAAAAGTTATTTATAGTTCAATCCCAAAACAATATTAATGGAAATACAAAAATATCAATAACCAAAAAACGAACTATAAAATAATAATCAACACTAGAAGTAATACTAAGATAACAAAATACAAAACAAAATTATTTTCCAAAAAATACTCAAAAGGATATAGAAAATCAATATCATATTATCACATAATCCATATCACATAGAATAGATAATCTATATCGCACATCCATATCATATTAAAAAATGTTTATTCAAGAATAAAGAAATAGATTTGGTAGATATTATATTTATCTTTTAAAATCTAAGACAGCCTTGATAAATTTATCCAAATTATAGAGAGCATGCATTTTCATGTTTTTCTCAGGTAAATGCAGCCTGTTCGAGTTTTATAATTTGTGATTTATTGCGATTGCGAGGCAACAAGTAGCCTGACAATAAATATGATTTTTGTTATAACACAGCCACACTTTAGGATTTACAATATTATTTTCATTGCCTGTGATGTTCATGTAAATGAGGGCTTTCCTGGTTATCCAAGTTTGCTTTCACATAAATTAAACACACATAAATGAATTCAGATTTAAAAGTCATTTTTTAAAAATATTTTTAAAGGTTGGAAAACAGAATTGCCTTTTTTTAATCCAAATATCTTCCTGATTTGTAATATTTGTAACTAAATAATTATAAGAATTTAAATAATTAAATTTTTATGTTAGTGAGTAAATGGCATATAACAGATCGATTCAGAATTATTGATTTTAGAAAATTAATGCAATTTTATTTTTTTTAAAATTTGTATTGATCGGTATGATTTAAAGTCTAGTGTGTTAGCAATAGAACACAGCTATCACGATGTCCCACATATTGGAGTAGGTATATCACCTTTCTGGGCGCAAGAAATAACTGCAATGGAAGCAGGTCGCGCTTCCAGCATCTTAGCAATTCGGCACCGATGCCATCACCGCAAGAAACTTGTACTTTCATCGTGAAATAAACGGAAGAGATCGTTCAAGACTGAAGCGGGCGCGGTAAAGCCATTTATACATAAAAAGCGTAGATATGTCGTTGTATACAATAGCGACGCGGACGGCCGCTTATAATAATATGTCTTTTCGACCAGCAGTATTCAGTATTCAGTATTCAGTATTCAATTTATTCATTCAGAATATACAATAAAAGCATGAATTATCAATTGAAGCTAATTATCGCATATTAGAATTCGAAGATAAAGCTAAACTGTGGTAAAGGAACACAATTTCCTATTTAGTAATGAGTTTCGTAACGAGATCAACATATCTGATGTACTCATATGCCTCGCCCTGAAGAGGGAATTAAATCCACGATTTCGTTAACAATATAATGATTTGGGTAATAATGATTTGGGCGATTTTAAAGACTTTAATTTTTAATATTATTCTATATGATTATTCCGTGGCTAATGTACCGTGTCAATACGGGAGAGGTTAAAACAATCCCTACTGATAAAAGTACATTTTTAACAATTCCCTTGAAACGGCGACCGACGAGCAACGTCAGTCACAGACAGCTAATGCGTGGGGTTTCTTTTAGACCATAGAGCACAAACATTTTGTTTAAAGACAGCAAATATCCTCTAAACCCTGTAAAAGGAATGAAGTGGATTCGATGTAGAAATTAATCCAATTGCATGACGGTCCCTTAAGTGTATACTCACTGAAGAAAGCACTTAAGTAACGACTTTATAATAGAACAGGATAGAATAACCTTAATGAATATTACATTGGTTTTATAAAAAAAACACAATTTATGCACAAATGGCGGACTTATAGCTATAGCGATATCTTACAGTCAACCATTACTACGAATATAAATTTTGAGGGTGTTACTTGAGTGTCACTCGAGTGAGGGTTGTTTAAGGTGTATTTAAATATCGACTGTGAATACGGCTGTTAGATCGCGATAAACTGAAGAACCGCTAGACAGAATCTAATTTAGTTATCAATATTTTTTTAGTTTTTTTTTCGTAGAAGGTTAATTTATAACGTAAATCTATATCTGTAAAAAAAGAGGACTTAGCAGTGACAAGTTAAGTTTATTGAGTCGATAAAAAACGATCACGCGTGCGATTTTGTAACTTTTATAACTTAATATCTAAAGACACGGCTGCTATTGGACAAACTTTACTAGACTACTGCCTCGACACAGACCTAAGCCTAGTGAGGCAGTATAATCCACATGAGGATGTACCTTTTTTTAAATTAATGATTAGTTAAGTACTCAACTATTTTAAAAATATATATATAAATTTGGACGTCGATATCGGGTGTCGTCGACATCATCGATATCGAGTGCTTTTGGTATTTCCTGAGATATGAGTAAAAACCACGATTTCTTCCTCAACAAAACCACTTTAAAATAAAATGTATTTTTCATAGCAACCTATTAATACTTATAAAAAATGCTTTCTTAGGTCAGGTATCAAATGTAGGTATAATTCTTTGTTCTTCACAGTACTTCATCTCACTCCATCTTCATTGGTTGAGTTATTTTCGTTGATAGAATTTGCAGCAATACATTTCGTTGATAGTATTTGCAGCAATGCACGAGCCTTATAAAACGTATCGTCGATGTCTCTCTCTTGGGTCACTTTACCTATCTTGACGTGTTGGCATTAAGAGTTAACACGGACAGTTTATATAGTATACTTAGAAATGTTATTAGTGGAATATTGCCGAGGTTAAGACGAATATGCCACCCGTACCAATAAATGTGTTCGTATTCCTTAATTTGTGTATTCAAAGCATTGCCCGGAATTCGACAAAACATTTATTCAACGTTGTGATTTCATCCCAACCAATAAATTTAAAATTCTCTCCGTGCGAAACCGGAGAGGGCAGCTAGTATTTCTATGAGAAACTGGGTTGCTCTTTAGGTTTTCATGCTAACCAGCCATGAGTTCAACCAAGTCTGCCAATTTTACACACTGGTAGCGTCCATGCAAGTAGGAGCCATACCATCTCACCATTCGCTTCACACACCACAAGTCGCGCAAGGAGAAGTTTAAAGTCGACAGAAATAAATGCGCTAATGAAATCAAGCAGCGTGAGAATAGTTATTTTAAATTATACATAGCGCAACTAATGTCGTTTGTAACTTTGAGTAGTACAGTGGTAGCTCTGTGACCAGGGCGGAAACCAAAGACAAGGGGATCTAATATTTAATTGTTGCTGTCTACGTGTGATTTATTGGACCAGGTTAGATGCAGAACTGGAGCAGATTGCAAAGAGCTGCCACAATTGTTTATCTAACCGAAATTAAATGCCTAAAATTCTCTAACATCCTGGCCTAACGCTACTAGATTTTTTGAGAGAATACATATAGGTATGTTCGGATCTTAACGCAAGGAAATGTTTTTGGCATTAGTAGATTCATTCAGTATTTTTTATTTTTTTTATTTATTTATCCATATCATATATAATTTCAATTAATTAATTACAAACTATTGATTAAAACTAGTAGTGGAGTAGAAATAATTTGAGTACTAAACTAATCATTAATAAAAAAAGGTACAGACCCATGTAGATTATACTGCCTGTGTCGAGGCAGTACTTTAGTAAAGTTTGTCCAATAGCAGCCGTGTCTTAAAAAATATATAATATAGTTATTATAATAGTAATATAAGAGTATTATTATTATTAATAGATATTTTTAACTTAATGATAATTATAACATAAATATATACGTATTATAGATGTGATATTAATAATGAAATAGCATTATACTAACGTATTACTGTATCTAATAAATTAATTAATTCAGTAATAGTTTTTTAGATTGTCAAGTCACACAGCGAAGACACTAAAATATTTAAGGGAAACACATTTGCACGATTTGGTATACCAAACACTATCGTATTGGATAACAGAGCTGGCATCACGTACCATGAATTTGCATTATTTTGTACGAACAACGGAATTCATCATTTAATTTCCCCACCGTTGGAGAGCGGAAATATCGTTAAGACCGTCAAAAGAAGGTTAAATAAACTTTTGTTTGACATCCGAGTCAGTACAGTGACAGCGTTGAGTAGATTTTTGATTACCTATACGAATTATTAAATACTTTAACAAAAATGGCAATGTTGGAATAGACCTCTCGTCGTACTGCCCGATGACGCGGGCAGTACGACGAGACCTAAAGACCTAAGTTCGCAGACCTGTGCCCTCTCATTAGTCCTGGCATACTTGACGTGGCATAGGATTGGCCGTGCTTGCGTGGTCCGATCTTATTTTTTCTCTCTGTTGGATGCTGTCCGTGGGCCCGTGGGTCGGCGTGCGGACGTTGCCGCGTAGAAGTGTGCGTGTTCATCATGGTGAACGTGCAGCGGCCGGACTATTTTAACTTTAGACTCATTCCCATTTCCTGTCGACTCGACACGGCCGGCAAACGACAACACGGCGCTGAGCTACCGACAGACCGACCGACCGACCAGCGAAGCTGGACGCTTTCACTCTGGACACCCTCATCACATCACATCACCCGGATATTATATGAGCGACATGGGTCAGGGGCAATAGTTCGCTATAATCTTCTTTGGCGGTTCTTTCTAGGCAAGAAAATCTAAAAATAATAACGAAAACTAAAATAATGTTTTATTATTGTCTATTACCGGTGGGGTATACTGTGGTATGCATACGCAACGTATTTACTTTGAAATAAACTTTTTTTTTCATTTGATTTATTAAGATGGTGTAAAAACAATGTTATTTTTAGTAGGATTTCCAATTTTTTACAAATCGGGACATTTTTACGAAACATAACAAACATTATTGTTAAAAAAAAACAAACATTTTTGTTTCGTATCGTTTTTGTTTTACTTCTTTTTTTTTATTGAGTTATCTTATGAAATCCAAAAAAGGTATTGTTAATCCATAAGTAAAATCGCATTGGTTTAATCATAATAAGTTTATCATAACATTATATGGGGAGAAATAACCGCACATTGGTTACAATAACACAAGACGAATTAATGTGAACAAGTAATAATTTTCCAAAATCATTTATTAGCTATTAAAACTTAAATCAATTAAACTGGAAAAAAACATGTTCTCTAAGAGTAATAAAAAGTATAAAAACTTATTGAAGATTTTTTGGCGTGCAGTCTGAGAGTCTTGCAATTACCAATCATTTGGGGAAGCCCCGAAATCATTGCGAGTTACGTACTGCCTCTACGTATTTATTATCTATATTTAAGCAGCCTGTCAAACCATAGACTTCCAAATAGCCAGAATTCCATTTTTCCATTAGAATTCAATTAATATATATTTGTATGATAGTAGAGCAAAGGATCAAATGATACACACAAAAAATATGCGAAAACAAAAACTGCATTGTTCGCCTTTAAATTTTATATTATAGCTCATTAGGAAAATAATTATTAGACTCATTTTGCATTTCAGTACTATTTTGAATTTTCAAAATTACTGCGTCAGTTTGAACGTTTACACACTTTACTATTTTATGACAATATTTTTTTGCATAATTTAGGTAAGTGCAGTGTTTTTAGGTGACCACTCGATATCCAACAAACGAACTATTTAAAGAGCTGAGACTTTTGGACATTAGACAGATTTATGCAACAGTAACCCTACTTTATTATCTCAACAATCCGCACACACACAACATCACCGACCACAACATTCTAACTAGAGGTTGCGCGTCAGAAAAACATCTGATTAAAAAACCAAAACTAAATTTGCGCATAGAGACACATTAGTTGTGTAGCTCCTAAACTCCACAATTACTTTCAGGATAAGTTAAAACAATGCAAAAGCTTACATATGAAAAAGGGAAAACTTACTTTGTGGTTGTTTGAGACCGGCAGGGAAAAGGTAACTGAAATGATTACACATATCCTCGTTTAAAACGACAAGTTATCATGTAATATTACAATTATATATTACTAATAAATACGTGTATGTAAATGCAAATGTATGTAGATATTACAAGTAGGTAAATGTATATATTTACTAGCTGCGCCCAGCTGTTTCACCCGCGTGGTGATGGAAAATTGTGATAATGATGATAGAAAACCATACCTATATCTTTATAAATTATAGCCTATGTGTTATTCTGATGTGTAAGCTATATTATTGTAAAGTTTCATCAAAATCCATTTAGTAGTTTTTGCGTGAAAGAGTAACAAACATCCATACATACAAACAAACTTTCGCGTTTATAATATTAGTAAGATATATAAATGAGAATAATATATGTATAATATTTAATATTATATAAACAGTAAAATATTACCATAGTTTATTTTTGCAGTATAAAATTACTTGCGAATCTTAATTTAAAAGAAAAGAATCTACCCTAGTACGGGCATTAACCTAGTTGGGTAATTTTTTAGACAATAATTTTTATACTTCTTTCTCTTAAACAAAGCATTATTATTAAAAAAAAGTGTTTGAATATCTGTTCTGATATGTCAATATTCAGATATATTTTGTAAACAATGTTTTTTTTATTGATGCATATAGTATTGTTTAATTTTGGTAATTATTTCTAAATTTAACTTTTATTTTTAATTTATTATTTCAAAGTTTTATGTAGCTACAAGGGTGTCTACATATTTTTTGGTCATAGAATTGCTAAATTTAATATTACGAATTAGAAAAAAAGGTTTTCTTTTGTGAAATCGATGTTTTAAATTAAATATTACTTCAATATTGAAGTACATTACAGTAATTCTTGAAGAAAGACAAATCCAAAATGGCAAAATACACTTTTTTCAAATAAATTCAAATGAATTCTAAAGACGCCTAAAAAACGTCAACAAGCTTCAAAGTTTATTAATAATTTTAAAACATGCGAATTAAAAATGAAATGTCTAATAATGTGAGCAGTGAGCAGTGGAATAAGTTGGTCAATGCTTTGCCCACTGCATATGTGTCTCGCTCTTTCCCATATATTTTACACACGTCGTAGTATTGCCGACTCTTAGCGATGGGCCATGCAATGGTCAACGTGAAGAGCGGGCATAACGAATAGGCCAACTTTGCGTTATTTTCGAGTATGAGTTCCATAGTGGCAATAATATGTACGAATACATCATGAAAAAAGGCACCCTGCGTTATTGGTTCGATCGCTTCTGTTCTGCAAAGGCAATATCGCCCTCACGATCTAGCCCCGTCGATGACGAGAGTAAAGATGATGATGAAGAATCAAGGGCAATGTAGAAGCGGATTCGACGAAACCTAGATCTTATATAATAACCGCAATCTTTCTTCAAAGTGCTTGAATTGAGGAGATGCAGTTAGACAAATGTCCAACAAGCAAGATCAGTCAGAAGAAACTAACGGTGAAGTGCCGGTGTTATCTATCTATTACAAGTTCTTTCGGTGTGAAATTGCAATTAACGCAAATGTGTACTGTTGAGAACTGCAAGCAATAACCGAGAAGCTCGCGATGTTTGACCAAAACAATAGTACAAACTGTACGACAACGCACTACTTCTACACGACAACGCACGACGACACGCTTCACAAGCAAACAGTCGCAGGAGTTGCGACTATATAGACACTGTTTTACACCTACCGTATTCGCCAGATAAATTCTTCACTGCACATTTTAAAATAAAACTTTTAACAAGAGGACTAATTGCTTAATTGCTTACATTACAATCTCTGACATCCACATTTGCCGAAGTGAAAGAATTTAGGTGCCAGTAGAGTAAAATAATAAAAAAACAATAATGAAGAAGAAGTAATTAAATAATAAAAGAAACTTTTTTTTAAATAATTAGGATCTAGAGAATATCCGCAAGGAGCAGAGGACAGGAGAGGATGGGATGAGACGTAGGATAACGAATAAGACGTACATGTAGGATAGGAATTTTCATAATCTAGCTGCATGAAAGGTGAAGGAATATGTAGTACCTAGTAGTAGTAGTAGTAGACGGAGTGGGGGGCTTGTTTCCAGCCCTTGATGTCACCTAGATCTATAAGATCTTTTGTAACTACCCACTATGTCGTTAGGTCAGTGGTCAGCTAGTAGCCCAGTACTTCTTACCAGTCCAAGTAGATCACTGACCTTCAAGTTGGGCAGATCGCTAGGTTCGAGAAAGGCTCGTTCCAGTAAACTGTGTCTTTTAGGAATATGTAAATAAAGATGAAATATTAGTGGGAATCACAATTTTGCTACCCTAACTGGAACGGAGTGGAAGACCACAACTTCCTAAGTGAATACATTTTTCGGTTACATAGGAGCGAGCAGTGGGATTGTTGAGGATGTTATAAAGAATATGCAGGTTTCTACGTTCACGTATTCGAAGCCAGAAGTTTGCTTCTATACTCAGAAAAGTTATCAAATTTTCTCGCATTATAGATATACCTAGTGCACACATTTCAAAACCGCTACAACTTGTCGAGGATGGCTTCGGTGACCTAAATGTAGAAAACGTCAGCATAGTCTAGTATAGGCAATAACAGTGTCAGAACTACAGTCTTCTTTACCACCACGGGTAAACATCTTTGCAACCGCCGAAGACTATGAAAATTGACAAAGATGCGCTGCGCTTGCTGATCTACAAGTGCCAAGAGAGATACGGCGTCATTGATCTACAAATGCCAAGAGAGATACTGATCAACACAGACATCCATTTTTTTTAACAGTCTTTGAATATGGTATAACATTACTGTCGATACGTATTGGTGGGACAGAATGACAAGTTTTGGCCAATTACACTAAATTGGGATTTAGACGGTTTAATTAAATAAAAATACCTTGCTCGTTGAATGTTGATAACTTTTTACAAGACGACCTTCAAAACATTCGTCGATTCCTGTCCATGAGAGTTTTAATATGTAATTATCTTTGTCCTTAATTTCATAAGTACCTAGGGAAGACCTATGAAATAACAGATTTTATTTATTTATTTATTATATCACCAAAAATTACATCGATAGTATTTACATTAAATACAGTTTGTCTCGCTCCTAACTAGGCAGAGCTTGTTTTAAGGAGAACATCAATAAACCGATTTTAAAAATAAATATCTTCCAAAATAAATTTCAGGATTAAATTAGGTTGAAAATTAAACTTTCAGCCAACAATAAATTCACAGCTATAAACAATTAATAAACAAAAATTAATAATAGGTAATATAGCCAAAAAAAAAACAGAAAAAACATATTTTAAAATTATCATGAATGTTTTTCTCCGTCTCTTCTACCATGGTGAATTAACCGTAATGTAAGATGATATTTATTCTGTTTCTGCTTCCTGCAGATGACCCAGCCCTTTGCTCTTTGCCCTATACAAATTACAGATGTTGCAAATCTAGATGCTTCAACATAGGCTGCAAATCACCACACCATCCGTTCTGCAAAAAGCAAAAATGACGGACTCTTTATTTCATTGAAAAATGCTTTTCGTCACATTTTAGTCGCGCCCGTCGGTCGATTCGTCAATTGACGCTGTCGAATCGCCAATTTTCGTCGCGGCATTCGGGGAATTCTCGCTTTGTGACACGAAACAATTAAAGTGGCTTGTCCATTCATAAAAGTGTAGTGACGACGAACGCCGCTGCCGCCATACCGGCACATCTAGCCGCGCGTGTATATGTCGCTTATCAGAGCCGATGGGGCCAGTGGTGGAAGTGGCGTCAGGAAGCGATTTAGCATTTAAGCGAGAAGTGGCACTATCCAGTTCCTGCCTCCTTTTTTAATTAAATAAAAGTAATCAGAACGTCGCCTTATACGCGAGACCTCGTACACGCCAACAAGCAAACTTTCAGAAAATGAAAAACTGTATAACTTTATTCACGAGATGTTTTTTTTTAATTGTGTTAAGAACTGTTTTAAAAAAACATTTTTCATCTGTGTTGTGTAAACAGGATAAAATTTTCAAAATATATTACTTTATCGTACTAACAATTAAAAGTGTCCAAGAGTTAAATTGTTTGCGAGAAATCACTACTAAGCAGGTAAGAGGTATCAACGGATAAAATCATCAACTAATGCTTACAATACATTACAATACAATCAACTACTCCAGTAGATAGGCATTCCTACACTTGGATGCGTCACAAAATTAAATGATTAAAAACATAACTATCATGATAGTTGTCATGGCTGTAATATTATATTCATTCAATATTACATACATACTAATAATCAAAATTTTCTAATGTGAATTCAGGGAGAATAATATATTAAAATTGAAATGCAAATTTTATGTAAAATAATCAAAGTACAATTATTTTATTTTCAATCCAGCAATATGCCTAAAGGATCAGCTATCATAATACCATTATGTTAAAAAATTAAAAATTTTACAAATCATCAGCATGGAAAATAAATTCAGAATTTTCAAACTCCCTCATACCATAAATTGGATTTTTTACCAAATTATTTACAATTATCTTTTTAAATTGGTCCTTTCCGAGGCTTTTCATTTGCTCTGGAATCTTATTATAGTAACACAAATTTTGGTAAATAAAACTGCATCGCACTCTGTTAAGTCGCTGTGGAGATTGGATTTATTCCTCGTATATTGATGATGAAAATCACTACTCACCTGGACTTCTGCTAGGTGTCTACGAGCGTACATAATATTTTGCTAGATGTAAGATGAAAATGGAGTCATGATTCCTGATTCTACGAATAGCGGCTTACAAAAACTTTTTCGAGAGAATCTATTTAAACTGAGTATCGCTCTTTTCTGGAGGAGAAAAATTATTCTTGAATTTGGTACAATTCCCCAAAACAGTAGGCCATACGTTGTTATGAAGTGCAAATATGCAAAATAAACGGATTTAGCGGCTTAAAAACCACATAAATTTCTTATCTTTTTAATGGCAAATATGGCACTGCACATTTTTTTACTGAGATAATTTAAGTACCGTCCGTAGCCCCGTTTACAAGTAATTTTTGTAATTCAATGTAATTTTTGAGATAATTTAAGTAATTCATTGTATTTTTTTTATCAATTCCTAAACCGATGAATTCAGTGGAGGAGACATTTTCTAGTTAGTCAGACCCAACGTATACATCCATTTCATTGGAATCAGACGGCCGCAAAGAGAAGCATATTGCTTTTGATTTATTTACACTAAGTGACAATCTATTTACTTGGAACCATATACTAAGACTGTCTATTGTTTGTTTTATGTTTGGGCCAAAGTGTCTATTTTTATTGCTAAAAAGGAACACTGCGTATTACGACATTCCACTGCAATGACAATTACAAGAAAAGAAAACACTTTAAACCCTCGGGACATGGATAGAACGATCTGTAGCGTGATTCTACACCAATAACAATACGAAAATTAAAATTTAGGACGACAGGTAATGATTTCAAACATCGAATGAGGTGTACCGCCCTGAACATCATATCGCATTATCAAAACAAAAGATAAAATTACAAATTATTTTATTACAAATGTTATTTAAATGGTTAGATAATGAGTTAAAGTTTCATATTACTAACGTTTTATTTAGTAATATCCTAGAAGTTATGAAAAATACACCGATAAATATCGATAAAAACGTTTCAAATGGCTATATTGATTTTCAGATTCCGATTTATAATATATCATGTCTTATTGTCAATTTCTCAATAAATTGATAAATCCTCAAACCAATTTGTTTAAAGTATTCTTCAACTCTTTGATTCTGAAATTACCAAAAGGTTTTTCATTGTAAATCTCAATAATGATTATTATGATCCTGACAGGAGAAGCCGTTTAGACTATTTTTACCCAATTTCGTCCGTAAATTTCTCTCTGCATAGATTTACTAATTTATACTGCGATGTAAATGTCTACCTACATCATACCTTGCATCTTCGACTACCTACCCATAAACTATTATCCTTTCGTACAAGATTACCGAATATTATTATTATTATTACATATATAATTATAATATAATTATTCTTAAATAAATAAATATAAAATTATAGCAGAACCATTTGTAAGAATGCTAATATCATTCTCACGGTAGGTGCCTTTTACCTTGAATATAAACTGTAGTATTTTTTTTTAAAGGAAAAGTATTAATTAGTAGGTATTTTAATCATTTTATTCACAAGCTGTCGGCACAATAGTATTACGTACTATATAGCGTGTAATAGTATAATGTGTATTGTATACGGATTTTTTTCAGAATTTCTGGAATAAAGCTATTTTAATGAGCTAATTTTAATCACAAAAATTGGTCCCCCTTCTGAAATATCCCCACAAATAATTGAAAATCAAGCCGCACGCGTACCTACTTTCACAGACGATTGATTTTACATGGTTTGTGCAATTAATGTTATCTAAGGATTTTAAATATAATAATAAAAATAATATAAAATGAAAGACAAAGTTTTTTTCACAGTAATTTAACCCATAATTTGTAAACTATGTTTACTTTGTTAATGTCGTTTCAAATCATATTCGATAACAATGAATTTAAATCACGACGCGAAACGTAACAAATTTACACCGCTTCATTCTGATACACGTTGAAAAAAATAAATAAAATATCTGGCACACCACTTCAACCACTGGCAGGATGTACAGCTCGTGACGTCACATCCTCTGGCCTGCCCCCTTGACTCGAGTTATCACATGAATCTCGCCGCACACATAGCCGTCGCCGTGCACATGCGCTGATACACCGACACAGGCAAAGGCCGGTTGCTGCACACACACAGCGGCAGCGAGCGATCGCCCGTGCGTGTGAGGCGCGGCCTCAGTGCGACGCGACGAAAATTAATGATTTCATTTATTTTCGCGTTGCTTCACGCTGGCTCTGAACTTTTCAGTGTATGACTTTTTCATTCTTGTTTTTTGCTGTGTTGAAAATGAAATATTTCTATTGCGCGAGAAAGAGACGAAGCGAGTGCACTCTGCTTCGTCGTTTAGTGATATGTTCACTCTTTTAATTGAGCTTGTTTAGTTCTGAGGAGAGTTTAATTAAATTTAAGCGCAGTTCGCTTCGAGTTAAATTTATTGTTAGTAGGTACAATTTCATTTTGCACTTAAGGCGATTATACTCAACGAATAATTGACAATAATAAACGTTTCAAAGATTCCGAAGCAATTTTGATTTGAAAGTACTGAATTTTCCTTTAAATTGAAATCGAAATATATCATTGATGAAGTCAGTGGATGAAGTGTTAATTGACAGTTTTGAAAACATGGACTATAAAAGTTAGGCGTGCCAGATGTCCGGTTTTCTTTTCCGGCCGATTAAGAAAATCTTGGTAAACCAAACAATAAAAAAACGTGTATTATCTGGCCCTTGCTCTTGGGCCGACAACCGACAAGTAGGAACTAGGTTTGTACAATCGTAGTTCCTTGTCTACGCTGGAGCAATTGATTGAGTTTTACTCATTATCTCCATGGAATCAGCAAACTTCACCTAGAAACATTTATAAGGCACTGGCTGCACTTCAAAGTTTTATCTTTTCACTTGAAGGCTTGATCACTTGAGGCCTCAAGGCCAAGTGATCACTTGATCACTTGAGGCCCTTAATATGTGGTGCAATAATGAAGTAGCACCAAGTGTGTTGAAAATCGTGCAGTATGTGTGTAGTATTCCTATAACTAAAGCTTTTGTAAAACGAATCTTTAGCGTTATGGAAAATGTATGGACAGATGAAAGAAATCTTCTCGCAGTGATCTCTGTAAGAAGTGAATTGTGCGTTTTTTTCATGTAAGTGCTAGTTGCACTGAATTCAAAGATGCTATCTTAGACAATAAACCTTTATTGAAAGCAGTGACATATAATGCTAAATATAAAAAAGTAGATTAACCGTTAACTTAGCATTCAATATCATTTAGTAGAAAATTAGTTAATAACTTTCAGCTTTTTATTGACATTCAGTATCAGCCAATAAAATTTAAAAAAAAAGTTTTTTTCAACATATCTGTCAAAATTATGTAGATATATACCACCGAAATATTTTTTTAGAAGGTTTTACGGGACTGGCCAGTTCATATAGCTGTACTAATGAAGTTGTTAACCCTTTAAGCCCCGCGACTTCTATATCGAAGTCAACTGAACGCGACTAGGAAAAATGATTTGATTGGGTTTTTCGTGTCATTCCGTATTCAGTTATATTTTATTTAAATGCACTTGCATTTGTATCACCGTGCATTTAAATAAAATACAACTGCATACGGAATGACACCAAAAACCCAATCAAATCACTTTTCCTGGACGCGTTCAGTTGACTTCGATATCGAAGTCGCGGGGCTGTACTTTATTTCGAAGGCCTTTTTAATACTTTGTAACGACTGAATATTTTATAAAAAAGACGCATTATAATATAACACCTTCTTATATAAAATATAGATATATAAACCATTTTATTTAGACGACACCCATATATTTTTTTTGCTGGATCTGAAATATGAGGTTTCTAAGCTCCAATATTTTATTATATACACACATTTAATATTTATATTCTAATAGAGGACTGTATATTCTAACATAAAACTGCATTTTTTGGGTATGGTTATAATGTTACAGAGCTTAAAAGTAAGAAAGTAATTTAAAAAGTAATATTTGAAACTCAATGCTGTCTTCTCAGAATTGTGTTTTTATTTGAACTTCCATCCACTCATTTCCTAAATTATTTTACGAATAGGAAAATAATAAATAAAACGTAGCCATGTCAGAAAACTACAGAACTGTCATCTTCGTGCACTGTGGTTTATTTTGTGACGATGCTTACTATTATAACGGAAAGACGCCACCTGGAATAATTTTCCTATTTTCTAATTTCCTATATTCCTATATTTCCTTTTTTCCTATATTCCTATATTTCCTATTTTCCTATATTATTCTACTTTTATTTATAAAATTCGGTGATAGATGAAATGACAAGAAGATCTTTATTGTTTGCGAATTTAAAGAGGCGAGAGGAGGGCAATGAGAACCAATTGTTTGTTTCTTTCTACTCTTTTTTGTAAAATTTCCCTTTTTTTTTTAGGTTTATTACCATACGACAATCCCTTACCATCAACCCTACTAATATATGTGCTTGTAATATGTGTGTACGTGTGTCTCTTGCAAATGCATTCGATCGATAGAATTGAAATCCGATTCCGTTAATTTTATCCCAATGACGACCCAGCCGGGAATTGAACCCGGAATCTTATAATGTAAGATCAGGTGACCTAAACACTACCTATGCCGGTTCAGCAAAAATCAGCACGCTTCAAAGTTTATCAATATTTAAAAAATGCGAATTAATACTGAAATGTCTAATAATGTAATAAAGAGCGTGAGGCTATTATTATGATAGTTATTATTAATGTGAGAAAGTGAAAAGTCATAATAAACAAATCCAGATTTCCTGGAAATTAGACTTTTCCGCAGTACTTATTATTTATTCAACAAAGTTGTAACAGATTTTAAAAAATGCTCATTTCTTCTCAATATTTATTAGCCCTATTGCTGAGCAGATAAAGTCTTCTTACTACCTTAATGTCGACGATTTCCAAATTTACCTTCACCCAACATCAGACAACAATATCTGCTGTTGCGCTTTGAACTCAAACCTCGCATATGTTCTTTAGTTCACGAAACATGTATTATAATGGCTATTGGTAAATCCGAAGAAATCACAAGCTATTGCCATAGGAAGCCAACGCATCTTATTATCACTGCGTCGAGGCACTCTAAACGTATCCCTAGGGAACATTAAAATATTCTATACAAAAACTGTGATGAACCTCGGCGTTTTGCTGGATGGCATCTTTCGGCAGCCTCATATTAATCAAGTGAGCCAACTTGTATTCCACAGCTTCCTTAGTTCCAGCGCCTGAAAAGGCTTCTTCCACCGAACGTTTAACGGTGTTTGGTAAAATCACTGCTACTTCCAATTTTAGACTACGTCGACGTCTGTGACTTTAATGCCAGACAAGCTCAGCTAGATAAGCCCAGTCGGCTGCAAAAATCATGCATTCAATTTACACAAAAATGTCTTGCGCTTAATCGATCTCAATCTTTACAATCATCGCTGTTTACTCTTTAAAAATCCAAGTTACTGACATTTTAAGACCCGTACACTTTTGAAGTTTTCCATCTGTGTCCGTCCCGTGGCTTAACGGTGCTGCCGCGCCGTTTATGACACATTTGGATGAATAAAATGACATACCTATAATATTTGCATAGGTATGTCATATATATTGCATATTTGTATATAAATATACAAATATTTAGGAAAATAATATCACCACTTTTTAACTCTCAATTTAACTAGATTTTTTGAGTTCTGAGAAACCTGAATTCAAATTTTGACATTCGTACGTCGTAGTCTGTAGCTGCCTTCACAATACTCGTTGGCGATTGATCTGTAGCCATGTTGTAAAGATGAGTAAAATGGATACAATTGCATTAAAAAGCATTCTTTTGACATACGACATATTGCAGTACCAACGTCGATATATTCCGTTTTTAGAGTAACAATGCTGATTCATTATGTCCATGTATGCCAGTTTGTGCGGATTTCCCCTATGTGGATTACGGAAGTATGAACCGGAAGTATGACCTCCGATGGTTACGGATTCGCGAGCGCCAAAACTGGCACACCGGCTCTCCTATTCAATTTACTCGACAATGAACTGGCTTTGTTTTACCCGAGAGAAATGTCATTGTTCATTCCGCTTGCGTCACATGCACTAAGTCTGCGTCATGCACTAAGATCCAACAGTGATAGTTCTCTCGCTATCACTCACATCACTCATCACTGTTCTCACACTCATTTGCAGTACTAGCGGCTAGACTCTGGAAAATGATTCTGTTTAGCATTCAAGGTTGCAATTCAGTAGCAGTTAAAAGAAATGTCTGTAACAATAATACATTTTGAAATAAATTATACAATCCCTACCCGATGTCTTCCTTATTCTCTTCCCGCACCTTGTTCGTGTTGGATTTCTTTTTCTTGAATCTATTTTTAGTATTTGTTTTTCTCACCATAGACTGAACACAAGCTCACTTTGTAACTGCGTTGGCTGTTTGAGATTACCGAAAGGTAACAAGCGTGCTCGTTTGGCAAAGCATCCATCTTAATAATTTATTTTCTAATATTAATCTGTTTTTCCTTATTGCACAATCCTCTGTATGGCGTATTTTTAGTGTTCTATATTTACTTCTACTCTGTATAATATCACATTGATATTTCCTTGTAAGCTGCAAATGTCAACATAGGCGTTACTTTACAGTACGCAATGAATTGTTAAGAAATTTCTGTAATTTGTAATGTTTATCGAAATAAAAATAAACTTGAAACTTGAAGCATTGTAAAATTACAAAAGATTACAAAAAATATTAAAGGAAAGAAAACTATTTTTGTTTGAAGAAAGGGCACACGAAGAAAACACAATACGATACGTTGGTATATTTCGTTTGTCTAGAATAGAAAATCCCCATTTGACGAAACAATATTTGTCAGGAGAGCCACCTGAAAATTTCGCTATTATAAAAGAAAAATAATGTAACATATTTTTATTTTATAAAACACATTTTCATTTAAATTATCGGAGTGAAACATTTTAGATAGAACTATAATGTGATGAATAAATAAATAAATACCATATTTAGATAGTCACGTCTAACTCGAAATTTAATAATAATAATAATAACACTTTATTTTAAAGGAAAAGGTATGTACATAAGCAAAATAGGTATTTAATAAAAATTACCCAACTAGGGTAATGCCGTTGAGGGTAGATTTTTTCTTTTACATTTCAGTTTTTCTGTACGCATGTATCTTTATAAATCAAATTAAAATCTATGGTAATATTTTACATATATATTTTTATTCCCATCTGTATTTAATTTATACCGATTTTAATATTTACACTAATGTTTATTATTTCAATATTACGAATATTATATTTTATGCATACGTATTTATTAGTAATATATAATTATAATAAATTAAATTGATATTATCACTAACTTAATATAGGCTTGTCGTTTTAAACGATAATATGTGAAATCGTTTCCCCCACCTTTTCTCTGACGGATTTAATCAGTCACATAGTAAGTTATCCTTTTTTCATTTCTATACTTCTGCATGGCTTTAAGTTATCCTGAAAGTAATTATACAGTTTAGAAGCTTCAAAACTACAGTTCCTGTGCGCAAATTTAGTTCTAGTTTATTTAATTACATGTTTGCTGACGCATAACCTCTTAGAATTTTGAGGTCAGTGATGTTATGTTAGGGAGATAGTAAAGTATGGTCACATTGTTGTTTATTGTAGGTCAATTTAATGTTATTAGTGACTTTCTGTTACTATACGCTGTCAAATGTTGTGCTGTCATCTCGCTCTTACATATACGATTGTCTCTCGCGCCACTGAGTGTGCAACGGTTCAGTCTCCTATGGGACAAGCTTAAATAGTCGTCTTATTGAATACTGAAAGTTTATGCAACAAATCATTAAAGACTAAATGATCACAGCGGTTGACCTAAAGTGAAAGTATGAGTATAAAATCATTATTGCAATGATTCCATTATTTTATAAAACTCGTTAATGCTAATAGGAAAAAACCTTGTGAATGCCAGTCAGTGACTTTAGGTCCAGAAAGTATATGAAAAATTAAGTATAAAGTCAATTCAACCCCATTTTCGACAAAATGTGACTTTCTATTCTAGACCAATGATTTATTTGGTTATTATATACACTAAAATGAACTGTCCGCACTTTCAAAAGGACTACAGGAAATACATAAAAAAATTAAAGTTAAAAAAAAAATGGTTTTTCTAATGAATATAAACCGATTACCAAGAAATATACCTAAAAGAAATAATGCCTACCATATAATTAAATGTTTTAATAATTGACAACATAAAATTGAATGACGCCAATCAATCAATCAATTACTAATTTAAAAATTGTAGACTAATTATTATTGTCACATTTCTTGGTATCTTAAATTAGACTAAATCGAAAAAGCAATGCTGTATGCATACCAGAGATAAACAAAATTTGAAATGTTCAACGAATATTGGACAATTTAAAATTATTGGTACGGTAGTTTGACCATTGAAGGTTGTCGATTACTATGGGCGGACCCGCCCCTTCAGGGAGTTATAACGACATCAAGCCTCTCTGTCACCCATGGAGTGAACGTATTGATTGAATAGACAACACGATTCACAGTCAAGCTACGCCAGCATCCCGTAATCAAGCTATGCCAATAGTCCAACGCCTTACTGCGACTAAAAACTGGAAATGCACCCAGCGGGTCAACCTCGCGCTATTACTACCAGATTTGGACGATTTCTTCGTCCTCCATTCAGGCCACGGATTCAAGGTCGCTTAAGCGGCCTCTCCATGAAGTTAGCGGCAATTCAGATCGAATTTGTCGCGAATCCATCGCGCCCTTTGCCCGTCAATATCCCGATCGGGATCCCCAGCCCGCCAATAACCCGATCAAGATCAGGTGGCCAACGGATCGTTTCTAAGGATATGTGACGCCAGGTCCAACAGGTACCTCCCCTTTTTATAAAACATACGTTTCCAGACTCTTCGGTTACTCGCTGGATTACGCAAGCTAGGTTGACCTAGCCCGGTACGCAAATCGCCCAACTCCGTCTGAGTTGTTCCCCCGGACCAGCACTTCCGATTCCAACTGTCTTCGACTGCAGGTTGCAGAAGCTGGCAGAGTTCACGGCGGTCCTTCCAGGTTAAGTCCCTTTTCGGGGGGCTACCGAATGCGGCGAGCTGAGCCGTGAGTTGGGTCAACAAGAACACAAGCTGCCCGGCACTATTAGGAATCAAATATTCCGACCAGGCAATCGTTACACACAAGGGGCATATACCTTTTTTTTAATTCCGCTGTTAGCAACCCCACACGAACTGATTTCTTCATTAATATGGGACACTTATTAGCTTCGTTAGAAAGTTATTTTGCAATATGTCTTTGTTTGAAGTAGAAAAAAACGTGTAGCATGAACGTGCAAAATTGTGGTATATTCAAAATATACAGGATGCTGCTGTATATTAGACCCAATAAATGTTGATCCTTAATTTAAATATTTCGACATGACATTACTGGCATTGATTTATTCCTATGATCGCGGATTAAACTTTTAGGGAAAAGTCTATACTGCCAAAAGCAGCGTTACATTTACTACGGACATTTTTTTATATTTAGGATACAAGCAAATAAGGATATTTTGTACTTTATATCATAGCTTTGACTTACTACTCACTAACTACTAACTCACGAGCTTTGACTCGACTTCGCTACCGCCACGGCAGTAGCCTTAGCAGGAAACTGGATATTGTATGCTTTTATATAAGAAATAAAGAATGTAAAAACATACACTGATTTTTAAATTTTAATTTAATTTGTATCTAATAATCTACACTAAAATGGACGACAACATGATATGTCACTGATAACTGATAACTGATAACATGATATTTTAATATCGCCTAACTATGATATTGTCCTGTTCTAAGGCGGACATTAAAAAAAATATTAATATGTGTATATCCTAAATAACATCTAAGTAAAGATAAAATGTAATTTTGAAAGAATGTATACTATACAATAATAATAATTTTTAATCCTTATTACATCGACAATCAATGTAAAATTGTTTGTATAGAAATAATATTTTTTTACCAATGTTTAGTTTCTTTTAAATTTGTGACAATAAAATACCTACCTATATAAAAATCTATCTGCCTACTACCTAATCTACTTACCTATATATAAAATACATACAATTACCATGTATTCCTAATATGTTCGCACTAACGGATATAATAGGTAATTAGAGCTGAAGAACCATTCTTAAGATTCTTGATATGTCCGTGTTTGTCTGATGAAAGTTTCGTAAAATATTGTCATAGACCGAATTTAATTTAAAATATCTTGCCCTACAGTCACTATTCGCTGGTCAAACTATATACGCTATTTTTGAATGACATTCCCTTTCGTAATCATATGTAGTACAACTGTAGGAAGTCCATAATACTTTTAGATAACAAGTCAATGGTTGTTTTAGCTTGTTTTGCTACATCAAGTGATGCTGTAAACATTTTTAGGATGCTTTTCTACGGTTACCTGGTCAGCAAAGAGTCATAGAGAAAGCATCGCACGTCCCGACAAGAGATCTAGAGGTGTGTGCTACGGTATTGCCATATTCACGCTATTTTGATCATTCAGCAGCCAGATATAATGGAGTTTAATATATTAAAAAAAACTGATCAATACATATTTACAATGTTTTGAAATCGCTATTACGTAAATATTGAGCGATTACAATTTGGCCCTTGTTTTAATATCAGCTGACCTCAGCTTCATGATATACGGTCAGGGCCGCACTCAAAACGTATATCGAAAGATTTTTCAAAGACAGACTTATATTTCACTAGCCTTTTAAGTTGATTATTTTCTTGAGTTTTAGATTCATCTTATAATGATTATGTTATTTTGTTAATATGATAGATGCATATACAGAGGTATATTACCGTTTGTGCACCGTGTCATGCACCATGATGTCATAATGACGTCATAGTCATGTGACGTCCCTATGACGTCATACACATGTCATATCTCAGGAACTAAGAGACATAGGAAAAAATAAAACACAAATTTAAGTTTAAAGCTCATCTTTGTGGCTTGGAAAAATATAAGAAATAGGGGTTTAAGCTAACGTATGTAAAAGCTAATGTTCAAGGGTTTTGTAAAAGTCAACCAGAGCTCAAGTTTTTTAGACTTGACCCGGGGTTAAACTGGGATTACCGTTTTAGTCGTTTTAGAAACCTTATCTAGCTTAGATAACTTGCTCTCCTAAGGTAATTGAGAAACAACTAGTGGAATTTGCAATTTAAATATAAGACGGTATTAGTACCGTCTTATTATTTCGTTAGCGACATAATGCGATACGTATTCGATAGTTTCGTAGTACTGAACCCCTAAAAGGGAGTGAACAGGATGTTGAATATGCGTTAGAAACGCCAGCGAGGTACAGTTTATATTTTTAATATGATTTAAATTTTTAGTCGTATCATGGTGCTAGATTATGAATAATATAAGATTGCTTTTTTTTACAGTTTTTCTGTTGCGATATTCTAATTATTGCATAGTTAGCCAGATATATCGTTTAGTTATTAGAATTATAAACGATAACAATAATAACATTCCATTAATAGTGCCATCTACTGCATATTTTTTTATAAAGGCTGATTACATTACAGAAATAATACCGAGAAATAGAATGCTTTTTATTAGTGTATCTGAACATTAAAGTGCGTAATTGAAACGTATTGAAACATGTAAACCAAATTAAAAATGGATGTCTTTATGTAAATAATATTTAAGTAATAAGAGCTATGATTTAAAAATTCGTACGTATAACAATTTTATTTCGAGGATTCCGTATAAGCGTGTTTAGATGGCCATCTAAAATTCGCCACCATACTGGTATACCACGACCTCCGTCATATTGAACGTAAGAGAATATTAATTATTATTTGGAACTCTCAGTGCCATCTACTCGTTGCGTTGTAAATTCCTAGCTGCCAAATCGTAGTACTGCAATGAGCAATCTAATTTACTATATAATCAATGTCCGTAGTAAGTGTGAAATATACTTTCGGTTTTAATTTTCGTCGAGTGCGGCCCTGCCGCAGCCAACGGCGAATATTCCAGTACAACGCCCAACTGTCTGGCGTATCTCTGCTAAGAATATTCGTATTATATTGTAATCAGTTTATACGCTCGCATGAATTATTAGGCGTCGGAGTCGCGTCCATCTTGGTCGCGGCGATGACAAATGACGGGAAGTCCTCTACAGACAAACAGACAGACAGGACGAAGCGTCACGTGAACATCGGCACTTTAGTCCATGCTAAAGAAACAGTCACTTGATATCCGTGGTTCGTTGGTATTTTAATTTGAATATTATGGAGTTTGTGATTTAATATGTTACCTATATGCAAAACATCAGCAAATGATTAGGCCACATAACGCACATAAATACCTACTCACACACACACATACTCACTCACACAGCATACGCACACAATTCTCAAGTCATATTTATTATGATTTGTATTAATAAATGGTCACAAATTTAATAAAAAATATAAATTTGTAATTCACAGGAAATCCATTACCACTTTGATATATTTGAACTTCCTTTATTAAAAAAAGAAAAGGTATAGGTCTTTTATTGAATACTAGCTGACCCGGCGAACTTCGTACCGCCTAGAAGTCAATGAATATCATGTTACAGATTAGTTCATATCGTGTTACAGATTAGTTCAAACATTCTACATCTAGAGGCAGAGAAAAACGCATTTAAAGCATTCATGATTTCTATCCGCGACAATTTTACAGCGGAGATATTTATTTACCAACTCCCATTAAAATTGCAAAACTGTATTCTTATTCTCCGTCGTTCCCTCATTACTGAAGATCGTGGATACTAGACAACAGTTTGCCTACGAGGCTCCTCCACTTCGACCTATCTTCTGCATGGTGGGTTGCAGATTGTATTGACCCTTTTGTAACTTCTTTGATGAGGTCGTTCCATATGGCCGGTGATCTGCCTCTGCTTCTTCTTTCCTCTACTTGACCCCCGGAAAGCATTTTCTCCAGATTCTCTGGGTTTCTCCTGGCAACACGACCGAAGAACTGCAGGACCCTTCTCATGCATACGGTGGAGAGCCTCACTTGGATGCCGAGTTCTTCCAGGACAGATTTGTTGGTGCGGCGGGCTGCCCATGAGATTCCTAGCATTTTACGCCAACACCACATCTCCAGTGCATCGATTTTGGTGCGTATCCGAGCCTTCAGGGTCCATGTCTCCGATGCATAGAGAAAGATCGAGAAAACCAGAGCTCGAACCAGCCTGACCTTAATCCGCTTGCGTATACCCCGATTCTACCACAGCCTTTCTAGCTTGCTCATGGCCGATCTGCCATCTGGCATCTGCGTGAGACCTCCTTTTCGCAGTTTCCTTCGTTGCATACCATGGAGCCCAGATAGGCACCTATGATGGTCGTGTCGTCGGCGAATCTTAGGTTGCTGATTCTGAGACCTCCAATGCGAATTCCACCCTCCCATTCGTCTAGGACTTTTCTCATTATATGTTCGCCGATCAAATTGAAGAGTTTCGGAGATAAGATGCACCCTTGTCTGACGCCTCTCTCTGTTTTGAAGGAATTCAAAAGCTCATCGTCCAACTTTACTCACGAAGCGCCTTCAATGTACAGGCTCTGAATGAGAAATATAAGGTGGTTTGGGATCCCCATATCGCGCATAACCTCAAACATCTTCCCCCAGTCCACGCAATCAAAAGCTTTGGCATAGTCGATGAAACAGAGAGCCATTTTATATTAAATTTATTTACCAACTCCCATTAAAATTGCAAAACTGTATAGATACGCCGAAAGGGGGTCAATATTATGAATAATTAAAACACATTTTTCATACAATTGTTTTTGTTTTAAATTTCTTCTATAGAACGTGGTACGTAGGTATTATTATAATAATAAATAATGGCTTCATATGAACTCTCAGCCCCTAAAATGTCATATTCATATAAACTTTTCATTATCAGTTATTGATTTTGTTTCAGGAATTTTGGAATATCTAATCTCTGTGTAAACGATTATATTAATTTTTTGATTATTTTTGACATTTTTAGATTAAAAAAAAAATTATTTTGTGTATTTATTTATTTATTTATTTCAAACATAATTATAAAACACATTAACATGGTCATACCAAGTAATGGTGCGAAGAAACAACGGCCCACGTTCACATGACCATGCTCAGCGCATACCCAACTAGGCCGAATATAGCCTGTATCTGGGCATACGACTTATTTTCTGACTTAGGTAGAGAAGCCTAACTGACGTAGGTACTAACTGACGTGGTTAGTTTCCCTGGGAATCAAACCTCTGGCGCTCCTGGACGGTCTGCGCACCGTGCGGCGCAAGCCAATCGATTGTGCACTCTGACTAACAACTTGGGTTGTCGACTACAGCGGGCGAGCCCGTCACCACAGGAATTTTTTAACTATTAGTCGTTCTATCTCCCTGGAGTGAGCGTAGAAGACTTGGGACAAAACAGTCTACCGTCTAGCTACGCCACAACCCGTTAGAGACCAACGCCTTACCGCGAGATAGCCAGTAATGTTACCTGGCGGGCGACACTCGCGCCTTAACTACCAATTGTGACCAGATTTCTCCGGTCTCTCGATTGGTTCCGAGTTCGAGGTCGCTTGTGCGGTCCTCTCCCTTACGAAGCTGTACTGTTTCCTATAGAGCGGGGGTGGTTGCGGACCTTACGGCGACTGCTCTTGAAATGACCATCGGCCATCCGATCCTGGGTGAACATCCGGGCAAAGGACGCCGTGGTCTGTGATAGATTCGGTATACACCGCTTTACCGCGGTGCGCTTTACCGCGGTGCATATATATATATATATATATATATATATATATATATATATATATATATATATATATATATATATATATATATATATATATATATATATATATATATATATATATATATATATATATATATATATATATATATATATATATATATATATATATATATATATATATATATATATATATATATATATATATATATATATATATATATATATATATATATATATATATATATATATATATATATATATATATATATATATATATATATATATATTATATTTTGTAAAATGGATCGAAAAATAGTATTCAGATTAAGTATCACATTTACGCAAAGTGGGTGGCTGAAAGTCTAAGTAGAAATTATCCCTCAATGAATTACCACAGTCTTATCCGATATTCTTGATATACCCACTCAAATTTTCGTAAATACTAGCGAAAATACAGTTCGATAAAAAAGACACTCGGAATATACGTTAAGTTGTTTGGACTGCTTCAACTTAGAATCAAAGAGTGGGCGGCTGGCTTTTGAAATAGCGCAGTAGGGTGACCGTATTTTTATTTCTAGCTTAGAAATACATACACGTAGAGTAAAATAAACAATCCTACTCTGAGACTCTTTACAGTCTGGTTCTGAGGGTTGTAAACTTTTCGTATCATATGATTATTCGTTTCTACTAAGTGCAGTTAGTTTAAATTTATTTATTTATTTCTTACATGTTTATTACATTCAAATGCAAGAGCACAAAGAAAAGGATTTTATGATCTAGATACATCCCGGTATATGTTCTAAATTAAGGTATACATCTGTCCGAGCCCAGGTTGAACAGAGCATAAATTACATTTATTTTATTTATAAAGTAATGTACAAATACAGGTACCTACCCGACATACAGATTGTTTTACAAAAACATAACCTTACATGCACACCAGTTACAGACAAGCATTAATGGTAGGTAAGTAAAAAATATAGCTCTATCCATATATTTATGCGAGCATATCTAAGGTGAGGTGAAATGGCACAACCAACTAGACCTAGACGGTCTGTACTGGCTGTGCTGGATGTTATGAGTTATTTTTATTGCTGCGCGAACTAACTCACTTAATTTAATTTTACATGGTTTTTTAAACCTAACTAAAAGGTTAATGATTCTCACATGTGATTTTTACACAAATTGAAACTAAAAATAAGAATGTATAAATACATATGTTGTATAATTTGGAATACCATAATATAATCTATATATATATATATATATATATATATATATATATATATATATATATATATATATATATATATATATATATATATATATATATATATATATATATTTTCAATAATATATAAAATTAGATTCATGAAAAGTTACTTATCTGGGGTCCTGGTGGACCAGAAACATTTAAACGATAGTTAATGTCCTCTTTAAATACTTAGGGCAGCGGCACCTGTTTCCGCAATTGATAACCTATGATGTTCTTAGTTATTGCAGCCGAATTACTGTATGCCCTTGGATGTAATACGTATAGGAGGATGGTTTCTGTAACAGAAATGGATGTTAGTAACTTATTTTAGAAGAAATTATATGATTGAGAATATTTCGACACTAGTCGTATTCATCTCTATGACATTTCTACAATAATTTTACAATAACTAAGAACATCATAGGTTATCAATTGCGGAAACAGGTGCCGCTGCCCTAAGTATTTAAAGAGGACATTAACTATCGTTTAAATGTTTCTGGTCCACCAGGACCCCAGATAAGTAACTTTTCATGAATCTAATTTTATATATTATTGAAAATAATTTAAAAAAATTTACACACTTAAAATATCAATATATATATATATATATATATATATATATATATATATATATATATATATATATATATATATATATATATATATATATATATATATATATATATATATATATATATATATATATATATATATATATATATATATATATATATATATATATATATATATATATATATATATATATATATATATATATATATATATATATATATATATATATATATATATATATATATATAAAACAAAGTCGTGTTTTGCCATACAAAATGTAAATCCGTATTTTTCTCATGGTCAGTTGCACGTGGAATGTTCACGTGTCGGCAAATCATCCGCTTAATTTGTTCTTGCGCCTGATAAAAAAACGAAAAAGGTCGTATATCACAATGTGCTTCAATAAAGAGAATTAAACCGAATGCATCCCATAATGCACCCATATTTAATTTTTGTACTTTTATATTTATTTTTGTGTTATTATCTTAATAAAGTAGTGAACTTAATATTTATTTTGTATTCATTGTATTACTTTCATGAAATCATAAATTAAGTTCAGCTAATCTGCATCACGACATTAATTCTGTTAGGCGGTACGAAGTTCGCCGGGTTATATAAAGAAATGAACTAGTTATATAAAGAAATGAACAAACGTAAGTGTTTGATTTTCTAATATGCTTAGTAAAGTGCAACAAATCCCGCCTTTGTTCGGCGCCCCTGTGATAAGGCGAGCTCACTTTTTGAGCCACGGTTATGTCCAAAAAAAATCCTAGCTATGTCCTTTCCCGGGCAGTTTCCATATACAAGTTTCGATCTTAACGTGAAAGTAAACAATGACAAAATACCGCGACGATTAGATGTTATCAGGTAGGAGGACAGCAGTTGACGCGGCGAGGATTGCTTGAATTGGTTGTGGTAAACGTTACAATCACTGCTGACGGTGTATACTAAGATCGTAAAGTGATGTTCCAGCAAGAGATCGGAGGTATCAAAGGAAGTGCGAATATCGCGGTCTTCTATTTTTTTTACGTTTAAAATGTTGAGTGACTCTCTGCTGCTCCTACACCAAGAGACGGCGAGTGAACTCGAATATTAATTTTTCGGAACGATCATCGTTAGGTAGATTAATAATATCCTTTATTTCTGCTGTCTGTCGTGTGTCAAGTTGAGATAGGGCATGGTTATATCTATTACATTTTGTAGTAATGCCAGATAGGGCCAACTGCGCTTCAGCAAACCAACTTGATGGTTTGTCCGCCTCAAAGGGTGGCGATTGTACTATTTGTTACTTTATTAACTAATATTGCAAATGTCCTTGTCCTTATTGTACTGATGCTACACCAGCAGAGCTGCATTGTGGGATTTCAGATTTAGTAGGGGCGTCGCCAGTTCAGGGACCGCATGAAATGAAACGCGAAAGTTCACTTACTGCTCACGTTCTGTAATGTCTGAGGTGAAATTGTGGGCGCGGTTGCGACGATGTAATTAATTACAGTACAAAGATGAAAATGAAAATGTGTTTTAAAAGATGAAATTAAAATAGACAGAATAACATGACACTGAACCAAACTAGAAATAAACAAAGAGAAATAATTTTATATAGGATAATAATTATTATGAGTATTTCTTGAAGGATAACTTCAAGGAATAACTTCAGTCATTCACGTGCAACTGCACTCTAATGATGCAAAAGTATAACAACGTGTATGGTTAGCGACGGACACAAAAACTACGGTAAAAAACTATATTAAAAAATCTAATTAAATTATCATAAATTGCTAAATGTCAGAGAACTTTGCCTCCAGGGCAACGGTTTATAACATATCTGACTAATATGTTGATGAGGCTGAAACAAAGTTTTTTTTTTAAATTCGACATTTATTAGCATATTTTAGATTTCCTTAAAGGATATGGGTTTAAAAAATGTCAATTCATCAAAAATCGATATCAAAGTTCTTTGGCATTCTTCTGTATCTCCTGTAGTTAAGAATTTCTTCATAGTGGTCCTTTTTAAAACTCATATTGTATAATATAAAAACTGCTTTAAAGGATATCGTTCTCATGCATTATCATTATCAGGCAAAAAAAAATAGATACCTATTCAATATTTCCAGGGGAGATCCACACATAGGATATTTTTGCTAGCATTCATGGCAAGAAGTGTTGTGAGAAGCAAAAATGTGTCACCCAAGACTTTCCCAGCAAGTAGACAAGTACTGATTTCATCTGAATATTCATTTCATAAATAAAATTTATGAGCCGGCCGGCAGACGAACCCGGTTGGGTTCCATTGCAGCTGCCTAGGGCGGCGCGGTTCGTTTTTCGGCTAAAGGTGGGATTGGGTCAAGCCCCAACAGATCGCGTTAATATTTTCACAGTGTAATTTCGGCTCAACAAGGCCGAATCTGTACCTAATTTTAAGTCGCTAAATTAAATATTTCAAGATTGAAATATAAATAGAGTGCCCCCCCCTTGCAGTCGCCTAGAGCGGCGCGGTTCGTTTCTCGGCTAAGGGCGGGGTTGGACGAAGAACCAACAGATTGCGTTAATATTTTCAGTGTGATTTCAGCCCAACAAGGTCGAATCTGTACCATATTTCAAGTTTCTAAGTCTAATATTTCAAGATTGAAATAGGAATAGTGCGCCCTCCGCAGCCGCCTAAGGTGGCGCGGTTCGTTTCTCGGCTAATGGTGGGGTTGTGCGAAGCACCAACAGATCGCGTTAACAAGGCCGAATCTATAACAAATTTCAAGTCTCTAAGTCCAATATTTCAAGTTTGAAATATGAATAGTGCAACCTTTTCAACTTTTGCCATGACCAAATGATGTCTGCATGCCAAATTTCAGCTCAATCGGATTACGCGTTTGGGCGCAATCGTGGATAAATACACACAGACAGACACACATACAAACCCATTTGGAAATGGTCTTAATCGTCGCAGGGGGCTCAAAATGGATATTTCCGTCGTCATTTTGAAAAAATAATGCGCGTTCACAATACTTTACCTTTGTCGGTTTGTGGGCCGGGAAATTAAAATATCCTTATTAGAAATTGCGTGGTGTCAGTATTTAGTCGCACAGTGTGCCGGTGGGCGTAAGTGCGTCGCGGTTGGCCCATTGAAGAGTGGTCGTGTGGGCGGCCATCTAATCGCGTCATCACGACAATGTCGGCCACTAATTTGACAGAATCGGCTGAATACTCCGTCAATTCGCCCTGGATGAATTTGACGAATCATTTATGGCATTTATGCCAAAAACCTCACATTCGAGATATTAATTTGTCGATTGAACAGGCATTTAACTAATCTTCGTCCATGCTTCGCCATTTTGCCGGACGCCTAATAATAAACCGGCCCAACTCAAAAAATATGACTTTGGAGTTGATTTTTTAAAATTTAATCCAAATTCAGAAAAATGTGGAAATCTGTCGGTGCAAGGTACAGCTCGTACGGCGGGTGAAGCAAGTAAATATATCCCAAAAATTACATTTTGGTAACACTGACCGATCGAAATTACCCCAATCCATAGCTATCTGATATTTTTAAATGACATTCAAATATATTTTTTAACAAGATAATTACAAAAAAGGTAGGAAATAGAACTTATCTAATAGAAAAAAAAATGGAATTCTGGATAAGGTAACTCATGTAAACAATAAAAAAAAACATCTAAGATCAAAATACAACCTGCTACTTTCTATCCCTAGTCACAGAATTGACTTCTTCTCATTTTTTTTCACCGTGCATGGAGCCCGTCTTTGGAAGGCTTTGCCGACAAATGTGAGAACCGCGCCAAGCATAACAAATTTTAAAAACAGACTCAAAGAGCATTTGAAATCTTCCAGATAAATTCCCTTTTATCTCCCATCCCCTCCTTTTTAAACTTTAGCGTCCTTATAGGTGTTAGATTATTTTGGTGTGGCAAATCCTGTGCCCACAAAGAGTTAAGTATATATTTCTTTCTATCCTTTTTTATTTTATTTGTCATACTCTTTATATAGGTTAAGTTATGTAGTCGACTCGCAAATAATGTTCATACAATAGTATAGGTTAGCTCTAAAATATTATATTCAGCAAATAAGTTCACATTTTCTTAAGAATAAAGCGTTTAATTGTTATTATTATTATTAATAATAATAAATGCATCAAAATAATGCGCTAACTATAATTCAAGCTTGATTCACACCCAAATTAAAAAGTTTTTTTTGACGCCGGATTAGACGACATACGAGTATACAAAAATAATTGCCAACTATGCATTCTTATAAATGTACTTTTCAATAAATAGCGACCACATTATGTAAGTTATTATTAGATGGAATAGGGGTAAATCCGATCAAATGACTTTGTTATGTAAAACTTATGTATTTTGTTTTGTAGTTTATATCCGTCAAAATGGAAATAGCAATCCATAGGTTGATAGTTTTATTACGTATGAAAATGATTTTGGTTTGCGCAAGACAAATGTCAATTCTATGGACTACATTGTGGTTATTTGATATTTTAATTGAAAGAGAACGAATTATTCCAGCGTCGAACTAGACAAGAGTTTTTCCCGACGCTACGGCGAAGTTACGTTTGCCGTCTTCACGGGGACAATACAAATGCGACTTGTTGGGCGGGTAGTTCAGTTTCTACCGCTGCGACGCCAGTTAACGCAGATCGTAAATATTTTAGCGCTAATTTTGAAGTCGTCTGTGAACACATCCTGCGTAACGTTCCATCCTCACTACGTCCTGCGTAACGTTCCTGCTGTCAGGGGTTGGCAATAAGAACTTATTAAGAACTACTTAGTTGAAGGGTTCCCCGTGTGGTGGAAAGTTAAAAACCTTCATCTCGATTGAAGTTTTACGTTCTTCAGATTTCGATTGCTTCCCCACTCGTTTTTTGGAAATAGAATTCGCGGTAAATAGAACTGCATGCAACGGTTCGTACCACCGCTCAATATGTTCGTTCGAAATTCTTACATTCTGGCACTATACTTAATTTCAATGTGTAGAACTGCAAACAACAATGTCTAGAACTGCAAACAACAATGGAGGAGCTCGCGATTAAATAACCGAGCCCGATTAATCGCTCTTCGCCACTGCTTATGCACGACATTGCCCGACCACACACTTCAATGTTGCAGGAGTTGCGATCAAACAGTAGCAATGTTGCAGGAGTTGCGACAGGAGACTCTACAGTCATTCTAAATATTCTGAGATCACGTGTTCAAAACGTTATAGCTGGTTAATATACCTAACCTACAAACAAATATTGAAAATTTTGCGTTTTGTCTTTTTTCTCACCAATTCGACTATCGTATTTGGCAATGTTTGATTTACTAACTCGATGCCGATCCATGGAAAACCATGTAGAAATTCTCGAGATATTAAAAAAGTGACATGCGTGGGTACACTTTGATAAACACCTTTTTATTAGCGTATTACACACTTACATAGCCCACTAATTTTACTTTAAACACTAGACTGAATTCTGTGAGTTTGATATGCGTTTCACGATTGAATCAGTATTCTGTAGCGATCGCTAGCTATTCGAAAGCAGTAGATAAGCAGTCGACTTAACGTCAAAAGTAATTTACAACCGATTCGTCGCTGGTCGACTTTCTATTGGTTATAACTAAACATACATACGTCGAATACGTGACGTCACAGTTTACTGTAAATCAGATCTCCTTCTCGGTGTGGTAATTTTATTTTTGTAGTTTGTTGCAAAATTTAAAAAAATCCCGCTATAAATATTGAGGTGGCCGCATTAACAATCTTGAAGATCGGGGTTGTAAAATGGCATAATCATAATCATAAGTTTTTTATTCAAAATAGTACGAAATCGTAACTTTTTGACGTCAATAATGCATACAAACATACATAATTGATAAAAAATTAAGATATTGTGACATTATAACAAATTATTGTGATATATAACGTGATATTAGTCATCGAGGTAACCATTTTATTTCCAAGGGTCTTTGTCGTCTAGATAATCATTTATTTTATAGTAGCCCTTTGAGTACAGCTTCTTCTTAATAAATGACTTAAATTGTATCACAGATAAATTTTGCATGTTTACTGGGACTTTATTGTAGAAGCGTATACATTGCCCTTTGAATGATTTTGTATTTTTGGAGAGTCGACTTTTATGGTCAGCAAGTTTATTTTTATTTCTAGTATTGACACCATGCCTATCAGAGTTTTTTAAAAACAGTTCTTTATTTTTATGCACATACATTAAGTTTTCATAGATGTAATGAGATGCAAGTGTCAAAATATTGATTTCTTTAAATTTTCCGCGTAACGACTGTCTAGCACCCAATTTATAAATAGCGCGGATGGCTCGTTTCTGTAGCATAAATATTTTATCTGCGTCAGCAGCATGACCCCACAGCAAGATGCCATACGACATCAAGCTGTGAAAATAGCTGAAGTAAACCAGCCTCGCGGTGTCTATATCTGTTAAATTACGAATTTTTTTACAGCATATGCCGCAGAACTTAGCCTGTCGGCCAATTTCTTAATGTGTGGGCCCCATTGTAGCTTTTTATCTAAAGTGATACCAAGGAATACAGTGGAATCCACCAGTTCTAGGCGCTCATTTTTTATGATTATATTTGGCCCTATTTGCTTTACGTTTGGAAGTGAGAATTTTATACATTTTGTTTTCTTTTCATTTAGTAGCAGATTGTTTGCTGTGAACCATTCCACAACATTCGAGATAGAATCATTCACATCGTCATAATTATTTTGTTGTCTACCTACTTTGAATAGCAAAGAGGTATCATCTGCGAATAAAAGTATCTCACAATTTGGTTTTACTGTGTAAGGTAAATCATTTATATAAATAAGAAAAAGGAACGGTCCAAGTATTGAACCTTGCGGTACTCCCATGTATACTAACGAGCCGGATGATCTCTCTCCGCCAACATCAACCTTCTGAACCCTATCATTTAAATAGTTTTTAAGAAGGGCTAATGAGCTACCTGTAATGCCGTAGTGTTCAAGTTTCCTAACCAATGTGTCGTGCTGTACGCAGTCAAAGGCCTTGGAAAGGTCACAAAATATGCCGACTACATCTCGTGACTCCTCCCAGGCATTAAAACTTAATAAAGTTAATTTTAAATTTGAAGGATAAAAATGAAGGATCGTCGATGCTTTATGAAGGATAATCGAGTTGTGGGTTCATTGTTTATGTCTGCGAATACCCAAATACAAAATTTCCTAACCCGTTAGGAAGCGTTAGAGGGTTAGGAGCGTACCTCTCTCGAGGAGCGTAGAGAGATTGCAAACGATGAGTAAGCAGATTGCAACGTAAAGATATTTAGGAACAATGTTTTTTATTGTTTTTTTTTTACAAAAACACTTAGTATAATTTTTAAATGCCTCCGTCGGTATTTTTAGATACCTTAAAAAACAAAATAGTTATATGGAACGCCTAACCCCCCTACCCCGCCGTAAGTAGACTGAACCCATCCCAAAGCAAAATCCTGGATATCTGCCTGATTATAATCATAATTAATCGTATTTCATTGGTGCAATAAATTTTAGTAATGACATAGATTATAATTGACTCCTCAGAAGTCACAGTACGTGTAGACATCCCATCTGCGCGGGCAACATGTAGGTGGCGCTGATAACATTGTCCATCGAAACTAATAGCAATTTATTTGGCTATCTATAATATAATTTGAAATTGAATGATTTTTATAAAAGACTGATTGATTATAAAATACCAATAATGTAACCAATGATAACAATAAAATTATATTAAATTGAATTATAAGTGCCATATATCTCATTTTTATATAGGCTGATTACATCACAGAAACATTACGGAAAGATAGCATGGCATTTATTAGTCTATATGAACTCAAAGTGCGTAATTATTACGTATTTATACCTGTATACCAATGTAAAATGGGACATATTTCTGCAAATAATATTAAAATAATAAGAGTTATGATTTAAAAACTCGTTTGTTATTATATTATTATTTTATACTGTATAGGCATGTTTAGACCGCCATCTACAGTGCGCTGCCAAACTGTTATACCACGAAAGTCGCCAAATTTAAAATAATAAAAAAAACAAGTTTTGGAACTATAAGTGCCATCTATACGTTGCGTTTTCTTAAAAGACCTACCTGCCAAATCGTAGTACTGCATTGAACAATGTAATACGCTATATAATCAACGCACCATCTTTAATATCCAGGATATTCAGGATATCCGTGATATCCTACAACTCTTGCAAAGGTTCCTTCCAGAAAATGTTAAGCAGACCATTTAACAAACCCTTTTAATTCCTAATCCTGATTACGTCGATGTATCTTAACTTCATGCGTTGGCATACTAAATTGATACATCTAATCTACATGGATTTATTGAAATCTAAAAGCGATTTATTGAACACCGATTTGCTAAAATCAAACAGCGATTTATAGACATCGCTGTTAGATAAATTGGAAAGGCTGCACAATGTCTGCATCCGCTATATCTTCAATATTCTAAAATATGTCAACATTCTAAAATATGACTCTCGTACCCGCATTCAGTGGTCTTGAATCTGAGGATACCACATGCTCATTTTAGCATTGATTTTTAAATTGCGTAATAAGCCCCCATCACTTACGAAAGATATTTACAATTCTGGGAAGTCATATGGTATATCACTCCGATCAAGTCGGAACACTCTTGGTATCCCACCTCGTCAAACTACGTTTTTCACTTACTCTTCTTGCAGCCCGCTTATGGAACCAGCTCCCTCCAGATATTAAAGCTTGTCACAATGACTCATTTTTATACTTTTTTATAAGTTTCGAATATATTAAAGTTATTGGTATTACTGGTTTACAAGAAATAAACGATAAACTGTGTCGATTGGAAGTCGTATTTTATTGTTTTTAAACTAAATTTTTCGTAGTTTTTATTTTAAATGACTATAATTAGCGTTCAAAATAAAACACTTCCAAGCATCGCGAGCTCTTGAAATTAATTTGGCAGAAATTTATAAAATCATTTATTCGATTGTAAATATGTCCTCCAAGATATACGACGGCGGACATCATTGGCCCCAGTCAATGACGTCCGCTAAGCTTTCAGATTTTCTGAGAGAATGATTAACCGTACGGAGCCAATCGCGGGAACTTGTTGGATAATCGTGGAAAATGTTGTTTACGTCAAAGTTTCGTCAGAGGCCTTGGGGAGGTTCACTTTAAGAAAAAGGTACAGGGTATTTTGACTAAAAACCCCATTTATAGCATTGAGAATTTCGACAATATCAATTTTTCGCAGCTCTATTGACCTACTTGGCTATTTTTATTCCTTATTCTTTCTATTATTGACTATTTTACAATTGCGTTTTTTTTTCAAATGTTAAGCAGACCATTTAACAAACCCTTTTAATTCCTAATCCTGATTACGTCGATGTATCTTAACTTCATGCGTTGGCATACTAAATTGATACATCTAATCTACATGGATTTATTGAAATCTAAAAGCGATTTATTGAACACCGATTTGCTAAAATCAAACAGCGATTTATAGACATCGCTGTTAGATAAATTGGAAAGGCTGCACAATGTCTGCATCCGCTATATCTTCAATATTCTAAAATATGTCAACATTCTAAAATATGACTCTCGTACACGCATTCAGTGGTCTTGAATCTGAGATACCACATGCTCATTTTAGCATTGATTTTTAAATTGCGTAATAAGCCCCCATCACTTACGAAAGATATTTACAATTCTGGGAAGTCATATGGTATATCACTCCGATCAAGTCGGAACACTCTTGGTATCCCACCTCGTCAAACTACGTTTTTCACTTACTCTTCTTGCAGCCCGCTTATGGAACCAGCTCCCTCCAGATATTAAAGCTTGTCACAATGACTCATTTTTATACTTTTTTATAAGTTTCGAATATATTAAAGTTATTGGTATTACTGGTTTACAAGAAATAAACGATAAACTGTGTCGATTGGAAGTCGTATTTTATTGTTTTTAAACTAAATTTTTCGTAGTTTTTATTTTAAATGACTATAATTAGCGTTCAAAATAAAACACTTCCAAGCATCGCGAGCTCTTGAAATTAATTTGGCAGAAATTTATAAAATCATTTATTCGATTGTAAATATGTCCTCCAAGATATACGACGGCGGACATCATTGGCCCCAGTCAATGACGTCCGCTAAGCTTTCAGATTTTCTGAGAGAATGATTAACCGTACGGAGCCAATCGCGGGAACTTGTTGGATAATCGTGGAAAATGTTGTTTACGTCAAAGTTTCGTCAGAGGCCTTGGGGAGGTTCACTTTAAGAAAAAGGTACAGGGTATTTTGACTAAAAACCCCATTTATAGCATTGAGAATTTCGACAATATCAATTTTTCGCAGCTCTATTGACCTACTTGGCTATTATTATTCCTTATTCTTTCTATTATTGACTATTTTACAATTGCGTTTTTTTTTCTTCTAACTATTGGTTATTGACTATAATTATTATTACTGATTTGTTTGTGTTTTTTCCTTAAAATATCTTCCCGTATGATAATTTGTGAAATTATCCTATATTTATTTGTTTATTTAGTATTGTTGTCGATATGAAAATTTTACGAAATTATGTAAGAATTTTGATTGAAAATATTGGAAAATGTTGTTTCCTCTATATAACCTAGAAAATCTGCGCTTGGATGTTCAACGTACCTACTTGCAATACGGACGTTCATACCTTATACCTTAATAGGTATTTTTTTTATTTATTGGTCCACAAAAAAAATTACACCGTTAGCACTTAACATAGATTGTGTTGCTCCTAACTAGGCAGAGCCTGTTCTAAGGAGAACAACAATACAAATGATTATAAACTACATACTTCCAAAATTAAAATTAAAAATTTGAATCAAATCAAGTTAAAGTAAAATTCTCACTACACCAAATAATATTAGAACTATAAACAAGTAATAATTAGAACTAAATAATAATGTATAATAATAATAATAATATATAATAGCAATAATAAATAATCATTTATAATAATAACTAATAATATATAATAATTAGTAAAAATAAGTATATACATAAAATATATAGAAAATAAATATATTTATTTATTTTAAAATTGTGATGAATGTTTTCTCCGTCTCTCTCCTACCAAGGTTTATTAACCATAATGTAAGGTGATATTTTTGTTGGTTGCTGCAAATTTCCAATATGTTCTCTTTACTCATGATATTGACCATTCTTGGAGCAAGAAAGCTGTAATGACGTTGTCCAAAAGACGTTACACGTTTCGGCACTTCAAAGTTTCCCTTATAACGACCTGATCTCACCCTGTTTTCCGGAGAAACACAATATTCGTCTTCATTGTTGTTTTTAAGATGAAGTATTGATTTGAGGCAATACAACTGCCTCAAATCAAGCAATTGTGCCTCATGGTCAATACAGGTCGTGAGAAGGTTTATTTAAATATTATACTTGTTATTTTTGTTAGTTTTGACATAACCAAGTGTAGGGATTCCTATCAACTGGTTTGAAATAAAAAATAAATTAAAAAAACTGCCTCCTACTAATAACAAATAATCTTTCTTCTAATCCTGTCTCCTTCCAATCCTTCTACCACTGGGCCAAAGATCACTGTGACAAGATGCCAAGCCAATCTCGTCCGCTGGGACTACACAGCGAATCCGACAAACGACTGTGGAACGCTGCAGGATGAAGACCACCCCCTACGCCCTACCCTGTCCTCCGCTGCTGTCAACCCTCATGACAAACCAGGACCTGAAAGAGACGAACAAGACAACCCAGGCCGTATGTTTTTGGATAGACGTGTCCTAACATGGCCCGGGCACGTTAACTAACTAACTAACTGCCTCCTGACGTAAACGGAAACCGTTATATCCTAGCACGCGGCAAAAACTGGGGTGGGTAGAATCGCGACACTACTGTAAATTTTGCTTGAAAACGTCTTTAGTAGACCCCAACTTGACACTTGATGTTTTTTTCTGCTTAGTTCACCTTTAGAATCCTCAAGCTCTACCCGACGATCGCAAAAATCACTTGTGCAACACCTTCTTGTTTCGGATTTGTGACTGATTCTTTACGCGTTTCATCGCGCTTTCGAGACCCCTATCCGACCCTGCCCCCCTTCTCGATGACGTAACCAAAAAAAATATGCAAGTTGAATATGGTTAATCGACGGACCTTGGTGTTTGGCACGACCTGTCTAAAACACCACTTTCCACTTTACAGTCTCCGAGTGCCCCACAACGGTCGTGGCTCTTTCTCTCCCTAAAGAAAGCTTTGGTCTAATTCAGGACCGTGGGAAAGACTCACCCCTCGGTATAGTGTTTCAGGTGGATGTAGTGAGTAGCGGTACAAAAAGCGAGGGCGGATGCGGCAGCGGCTGAATCGGCACCGCAGGCCGCCTCGCGCCGGAAGCGGAAACGAAGCCGCAGAGCGCAGGCGCAGGCACGGTGCACTATGCCGTGCCCCCACTACTGCAGACACAAGCCATGAACCAAGTGTCCCGACCCCGTATTCCGTATTTATAACAGGAGCCCCTGTATATACGAAATTTTCTCCCATATAACCGAAGGAGGGCGAAAAACGGAATTATTCGACCTTCCGCCGGTTAGAAGTAATTATGCACAAAACTGTTACATTTGTAGAGTTTAGGGTAAATAATATTTGTAATTCGCAACCCGCCAATAATGACTTATTCAACACGTCTTCTATTGCTCTCAAGAAAGCAATGATTAATGACGGTGTTGACATGCCATTGAAATTGCAACATAATAATAATAGTATATATTTATGAATATACATATTATGTATGTATGACTATAATTTGTATTATTTATTACAATTATTATGTATTACATGTATCTAGGTATATATGAGTATATTATGGAACGTATATTCAAATTAAATTCATTTACTTATTATGACTCCTCCCTTCGCACCTCTCCCTATGTATGTCTATTTTACAGAAAAAAAAATGTTTAAGTGTAAGCCTACTGCGGTTCTTAAATGACACGAGGCTTAGCGCAGAACTATAGTAGGTGGCGAACAAAATAGATCTGCAATGGTCGCAGTGTTACAAGGCTCATAAAGACCTTAGAAAAACCCCACTCAACAAAAAAAAAAAAATTAAAAAATCTAGGTATGTATGACTATATTATGTAACGTGTATTCAAATTAAATTAATTTACTTATTATGATTCTTCCCTTCCCACCTCTCCCTACTTGTGTTTATTTTTCGGAAAAAAAATGTTTAAGTGGAAACAAGTAATTTGCTTTGTCATTAATTTTTAATATTTTATATCTAATGTATTAGACACCTGAATAATACTACATAGAATAAATAAAATAAAATATAAGTTAGGACGAAAACTTATAGTCTGCACATATTCTACACATATTCTACACAATACGAGCTAAACTGCTACAGGTATTTTGCTTTTTGACATTGATTCACTTGTTCTTAAAATGTATCAACAGTCTTTAGTCTAAATCGTAGATAGCGAAAGCATAGAATAGAATACAATGACTTTATTGTGCTATAAAAACATTACTTTATTGTGCTATAGAAACAAGACAGTTTTATAAGAACAAGACAATTTATGCACAAATGCCGGACTTATCGCTATAGCCATATCTTACAGTCAACCATTCGCCAAACGAATTCCTAATTGTCACCGTACAGTAGACACAGAAGTAGTAAAGTTAAATTTAAAATAAACTTATACCAATATATGTCAATAACTTATGCTAAGGTTGCCCATGGAGGGATAAAGGAGAGGACAAGGCGAGGTATTTGTTTACTTAGTTGCTGTGTAAAAATAAATGTTTATTCGACAACTCTTTGAAACTGTACAACGAAGGTGCATGCCTGATAGAGTGATGGAGCTGATTCCATAAGCGTGCCTTTCTAAAAATCATTTCCACATTCAGTCACTAGCTATTTGTTGCTGCGGCCGACTGTAGACCGTTTGCTGAACATATGGACATCATTAAAATACTTCCTAATTGCTGAGCTTGAACCGAAAAATATTTTATATATGTTATGTAATAATGACAAATGACAAATAAATACTTAAAAGTGTTTAAATATTTATTGCAGCTGTTTGAGAGTGCTGTTGTGATGTTTGATGTTGTGGTAGCCCGCATTTAATTTCGTATTTTTCAGCCCATTTCGGCAAATTCCTTAACTCTCATGTATAAATTGAAAGTGCCGTGCTTTTTTTGCAACATGTCATTTCCTACGCCCTTCATCGCATGCCATTCGGACGCTGCGCACCTTGTTTGTATCATAATATCCCAATAACAATCTGTCTATATCGGGGTCACCGATGTTGAATGGAATTGAATATATTTTATTTGCACTTGAAATTTAAAATACAAAAGGCGAGCTTATTGCCACATGCAATATCTTTTAACTAACCTAACCATACAGTGCAGTGGTAGATGCGCGCATTGTGGTAATTAGAAGAGCAAGTACATAAACATTTCTCCTTTGGCACACTGGTATGACTGGCAACTAGACTGACATGACTGGCAACTAGACTGGCATGACTGGCCTAACTACAATATTGCGTGGCTGTGGTCCTCGCAATTTTCTTCAAACCACATTTTATAATTTAGCTTTTCTTAGGACGCATTTTTTATACTCGAGAGATCGTGCTGCACGGCTTGTTTTCTTTATTTAATAGCGGACTATGAATGACTATGGACATCGAAATTCGAGACGCGGATGCACGACTATTTAGCCGGTGTCCGTTGTTGCCATTCGTGGCGACGCAACGTATAGCAACAACAGGATACACCGTGCCATGGCTGCGGCACCATTAATGAGCACAATGACGGCCAATGATGGCGGATAAACTCATTTCAGCTTCCCGCATCGCCATCACACAAATTGAGAAAACTCGACCCATCTGTAAGGTATCTAATCAAGACAAACGTCTGTAGCCTGTCAATCTTGTCTAAAATTGGTACTTTTATATTGAGATAGCGACGTGCCAGCATAATCCGGAAGAAATTCGAAGGATATGAACACATCGAAGGCTCATCTAAAACTAATGACCACTTTGATGTCTGCATTCGCTTTAATTATGACCTATGAAAGTATGACCATATTACGGAGGACAGAAGGAGACTTCACTGGCAGACGACCCGAGAAACGAGAGATACGACAGTCCTCGGTTTGCTCTTCCGAATCTTGGAGGGGGCCACTCCGAGCTATCTCATAAGTAGGTTTAAGGCGACATATCTGAAGAATGGGAACGACCTGGGAATGGGAAAAACCTGGGAACGACCATATCTGAAGAATTTTAGTTTTATGACTTTTTTGAAAAATATAAGCATTAATTAAAAAAAGTTTCTAAGTGCATCCCTCGATAAGGAACCAATTTAAAATTTGGACTCGAAAACGTTGCTTATTGCCTTGGACATTAAGGCTTTAAACTGACTTCGAAAACTTTCAGGCGCGTTTACTCCTACAATATAAGCGGTGAGTGTGTTTTATTATAATTTCAGGGCAGCACTTAGCCCCATTTTATATTGAGGCTATAAATTAATTACAATTAATTAAAACGTGAGAGCGCTCTGAGAGTTACGCTAAATATGCTTTGCCATTAACACCCTTTAACCACCACTGCGTAAAGATAGTTATTCTGTGCTAGCGCTGCGATAGAGCATTTAGTATGCGTCTAGTAGCCGGCGCGAGCGGACTTAGAATCGGCGCTTGACGCTTCGTCAAAGCTGCATTTTTATTGGTCAAACCCAACAAAATTGACCCCGCCTATTTTGTCGCATGTACGTCCATTTCGGATATTTTTCTGAGGCCTCATGTCACCTCACTGCTCGATCAGCTCACGGGCGCCCTCTATAATCTGAAGACAACCTACTACTCTCGATCCCTGGTCACAGTAGTGATTTCTGATCGCACTCCTTCTCCGTATATAGAGCTCGTCTCTAGTATGCTCTACCCTTACATAAGGACAGCGCCGAATTTGTATTTGTTTGTATTTTCTTTAAACGCAGGGTCAAGGAACACTTTAACACGCGCTCATAAATTAATCTCATCATTCCCCTTCCCCTTCCCTGCGTCATTATAGGAGACCAAAACTACGATGGCTGGACGATATCAGAAAAGCAGTAGGGACCAACTGGCTGAGGGCAGCAGCTGAGAGACAGACATTGAAGAAAAAGGAAGAGGAATACGTCCAGGAGTGGACCAAATCAGGCAGAGGAAGATGAGGAAGAAGGAAGAATATTAAATAAACCAATTTTGAAATCACAGCTCTTATTATTATAGTAGCTATGATTTAAAAAATGTTTGTTATTATATTATTTTATACCGTATAGGCGTGATTACAGCGCCATCTACAGTGAGCCGCCATAATGGTATATCCCAGAAAGTCACCAAATTGAACATAATAATAGCTTATTAATCATTTTTTAAACTATGAGTGCCGTCTACACGCTGTGTTTCGTAGTAAAATCCTAGTTGTTAAATTGTAGTATGATGTTGATCAATCTTATACGTATATAATCAATGATACCGCGTATCAACCAGATTTTTTCTTGCTAAACTTCGTCATTCTTGTAACAGATTGTAGCATATGTAGCCTAAATGATGATGATGATGTGATACACAACAGGAAACCGAACAGCCCTACCTGTAAATCCGTAGCCCCAATAAAATCTGACGACCGACAGATGACGGTGAGACGCTGTGATTCTTCGAACGAGGGCATTAATTAGCTACATACGAGAAGCGGCTGCGTTGACGATTTCCGTCCTTTTTTTAAGCACAAAAACGCCCGCGCATCCCTTCCTTTCCGCGAGGGTATCTTTCGATCCCCCAACCCAACCGTGGGTAAACATCAATCGAAATCAAGGAATCTTTATATTTTCTAGGTTATAAACTCCCCGAGTTAATCTACTCTCTTCTGAAACATATCTTCTATTTTATTTTCATTTTACTTGCAGCCTATACTTAATCCAATAAGTTGTTTAAAAACAAGAAAATTAATTCAATTAGAATAATATTACTGGTTTGTTTTAATTCATTTCGTAATTCACTATAATATACAGTTATATGGACGACATCTACAATTAAAATGTCGACAAAAATCCAGTAGCAAAAAAATGATAAACCAACTACCAAACCAATAACCAAATACCAAAAACTGTTGCTAGTAATCGTATTTTAATATCACCTTACTAGGCTATATCCTGTTCTAAGGCGGACATTTTAATTTGTGTAAATATGTTTACAACTTAAATAAAATGTAAGTAAAGAATATAAAATGATAAATTTGAAAGAATGTTTACACTAATAGTTAAATTATTATTAATCCTTATTAGATGAACAATCAGAGTAACATTGAAAAAAATGAATTTATTTTATTTATTTCATTTTACATGTCTTATCATAACATAGGGAAAAATAGTATCTAATTAACTAAGCGACAAATTGATTCATCCCAATCCTGTATATAGAAGAACAAAACAAAAAATGCATTTTATCTAGGAAAAAAGACAGATGTGAATAGGTTTATGAGGGGAATTCGCTTTGTTAAGATACAATTTTTTTTCAACGACATTTAAAAAAAGGAATTTGAAGTCACTAATATAACAGATCTAGTTCCAAAGATGGACTACATGAACGGCGAAAGAGTAAGATCCCAATAAAATGAACAGGTTATGGATGCCATGAAATAGAGAAGTCTCTTGTAGTTAGAGATCAAAAATTGTCGTTTGTTTTTTTATTTCTTTTATTCGTTAATAATAGAAGTTAAAAAAATAGTAAACAGTATTTTAATTGATTGAAGCATACTATTCAGGCATATTTAGTAGAATACTCACAACAGGCAGACCAAAAAAAAAGTGGCACGTCTTTGGTGATTTTCATAGCCTCCCAATATAATTTCATGCAATTATTTGTACTTATTTTTGTACCCTTCTTTAAAACTTCAGATCAAGGTAACAATTATACTATTTCGTTGCATCGGCCTACTCCTTATGCTAACTCTTTTTTCTATTCAGCCTCCCGTTTGTGGAATTGGCTCCCATCCAATATTTATTTATTTTATTTTATAAGGAAAACATAGAGTATGACATAGTACAGAATATTACAAATTTTTCTACATTCTATAATATAACCGGGTATGCATTTCCTCTAAATTATAAATTTATATACCTATGTATTTCATTTCAACTAAATGTTCGTAGTTTTGGGCCCGTTTATTTTTTACAAAACATAATAAATTTGATTTAAGAATTGTGTGCGTATGTGTAAGTCACGGATACGGTGAAAGGGTGTGCCTGTGCATGAGCGTGTCTGTGTGTGTGAGAGAGGGTGTATATGTCTCTGTGTGTGTGTGTGTGTGTGTCTATTTATGTACGAAAATTTGTATTTATGTACATGTTTAGGTGTATATGTATATCATAGTGTATTTATATACTACAATATATTATATTTTAAAATATATACAACATATTATATTTTAAAATATATACAATATATTATATATATATTAAAATGGTATATTTCCAATGTGATGTAGTATTTAATTAAATACGGCGGAGTTTAAAAAATGTTTGTGTCGCTTGTATATGAGATATTTCAAAGAAAATTTCGCAATATGGTTTCGGTCCAACGAGATATCTGTGTACCGAATTTCAAGCCTCTAAGTCAAATATTTTGAAGTATTACTAGACAATATATTGATGTATGACTATATATTATAGCGCGTCCTCTGGTGGACCAATTTCAACCACAATCTTATCAACTCTTGCCATGACGAAACGATGCCTGCATGCCAAATATCAGCTCAATCGGATGAAGCGTTTGGGCGCTATCGTGGAGGAATACACATACACACACACACACACAAACACAGCCACACGTAAGTGCGTTCACAATGCTTTCCCTCTGCCGGCTAAGTAAGAGTATATGACAGTGTCCATAATAAATAACGTAATAATGTACAGTAATAGATGATCAAATCTCCATAGTAAACAAATTTGAAAATCAGTATCCTAAACAATTGTTAACAGAATTTGCAGATTGTTTAACAGAATTTTATATATTGATTGCTTGTATGCAGTAATTTATGTACATATCAATAAATATAGCAACATATTATATCGTTCACTATGAATTTATTCGTCGAATATTCTGCCACATTTTTTCGCCTTCAAAAAATATTGAAACTCTTGATGGCTTCGCTTATTACATGTAGAATAGTTTGAAGATTTCTTGCTAAGCATCTCAAAGATATATTGGTTAGAAGAGCAATATAAACTTTTAGACTATCGGGAGATTTAAATGCGGTTGGAAAGCGATTAACTAACTAACTAATGAATATTAATAGACGATTCGATGTATCGAAAGTCAGCTTCCGTTTGAATGAGATGGCTCTTAACCCTTGAACGAATGAGCAGTGGGTTTCAATCAAATTCGCTCCTCAAATTGAAAAAAATATTCAATCCAATTCAATTTAATTATTTATTTAGGCAATCGGACAGTATTATGTACTAATAATTACAGTTAAAAATACAGGTTGTTAAAAAATAAAACCGGATGGATGTTAATAAAAATTTTAATTCTAAGCGTCAACATATTTTTTGAAATTTTCTCAACAATAAATAATAATTAAATAATAAATTTTGTGAATATAGTGTAATTCGGCGGTTAAGTAACCCGACCAGGTTGCCACAAGCCTAGGAAATGGAAATATTTTCCTGAAAGTGTGGAGCTCGCCAAGACGTGTGGCCGACGTGGCGGGTATCAGGCTAAATACCTCCAATCATAATGAACAGTACAACCTTCCGGATGGAGAGTGATTAGAGAGGCGAATGCCCAACGGTGGGCGAATGCGCGCTGATGAAGAAGTTAATAAAATTACAGAAATTGCGTTGAACTACAATACCTAAAATTTTACTAGTACATAAGAGGTGTGTGTTTAGGGTTTGTGTGCGCGTGTGTGTGTGTTGAGTGTATGGGTGTGGAGTAGGAGCGTGAACGTAGTGTGGTTGGGTATCTAGAACATCCGACATATTGTGTGAAAGTTCATTTGTAAATATTGCGTTCGGTTTATAAACTGATATAAAATAATAATAGTCATCGTCATAAAAGAATGTTAATAGTAATAATAATCAGTAAAATAGATATAACGAACAGTCGGTTAATAGTATTGGTTAGGGTTATTTTTAAGTGCTTATGGAATTATTAAAAATGTCATTACTATTTAAATGGGTATTATAAAGATCGGCAGACTGCCAACGCATGAGCCAACTGCACACAACATAACTGACCATGCAGCTTCCAGCTTAGGCATGTCCAAATAACATGTTCTGTGGTATGACTACCGAAGCCGACTACCGAAGCCACAAGGGCACCAGGGATCGTCGCTGAGTCCAAAATCAAAAAAGTTGGCTTTGAACTCACCGTGACCCCGATGAGTTGTGTAATTCAGCGGTCAAGCCGCAGAAATTTTTCATTTTTCATCCGGGAGGGACGGGACGGGAAAAAACTATGCGCGAAGCGGCGCGTGCTGCCAGCAACCCGCCGCTCCTGCCAGACGCGAAGACTCTTCGCCCGAATAAGACGGGTACACTCCACCAACCTGGCTTCCTTCGGGTTCACCGTCAGAATAAAGTAGTCCACTAGCGATGACGTGAGGATCCCAGCAATGCCGGGAAGAGCGAGAGTGAAGGTCGTCCGATACGCACCAGTAATCGCCACAAGCGGGAGACGCTGGCCACGCAGTAGACCCACACGCGCGGCCTCCGAGATTGAGGGCCACGCCCAGGCACGCGCCCCGTCAGCGCAAGCGCTGACGGGGCACCCTTCCGGGTAAGGCTAAGCGAACAGGTTCACCGATCTCTGTGGGCATCCCATAGAAGGAACCATGCACACTGACGAAGGCCGATACTTAAGAGTAACGGACCTGTCGGAAAATTAGCTGCGGATTATCCTAAGGATATTGTTCGGTCACTGTCTGAGATAAAGCTTGCTCAGAATCATGAGCCACCACGCGTTATCGAAGGCCCCCGAGATATCGAGGAAACCCCGACAACGTACCGACCGTGAAAATCGCGAGTCCAGTTCCTCGCAAAAGGGATGGTATTCTCATTGGACCTCCCTTGGAAAATCCTAACTGACCGTGTCGCTCTGGGGAGACAGCGACGTCCCTAAGCGATCGCGCATATGCACCTCCAGCACTTTGCCCAGAATGGCCAGGACTGTGATGGGCCAGTACGCTTTCGTGTCCGACCGTGGTTTAGCATCCGACCAGCTTTCAAGGGAAAGTCATCGGCGCTTTTGGAGTTTTTATGAAGAACCTTTTTTATGTCCTACGGTTTGGCTTTACCCACGAGGGAGGGGGGGGGGAAGGGAAACTCCTACTACGGACCACCCCCATTTTCTCGTATGCACGCTTCTAGCATTTCCTTAGCTCGTAGAGTTCGGAAGACCACCACGGGGCCGCAAAGCCACCGCGGGGTTTCTTCCGCCCTACTACGGCATCACAGAAAGACACGATGGCCGCATTGAGTGCGGCACACAAGTCTATTGCGGTACGGTACTACTGGAAGGGGGTGGAAAGGCCCCAAAATTCTCGTAGATGACTTCACCGGTCCCAGTTAATGTCGCCGGTTCGGTATCGCTACTCGGATTGCGGCGCGAAGGGGGGGGGGGGGGGCGACGGTCGATGTCGTATGTCACCAGTCTGTGGTCCGAAGAAGAAAGGTGCACGTAAAAGCAGTAAACGTACGTATACACAAGCCATTGTTTACTTGGTACGCCTGCCTTAGTACGGACCTAGGCCTAGTTAGGCGCCGTTGATTTGAAGAATACTTGGCTGCGGTGTTCTCTATTTTGCTACTGTTTACGATGAAACCTTTAATAGTGTTAATGTAATAATGTATTGCAGCTAATAATATTGTGCTTTCTATAAATGAATAAATAAATAGCAGAAAAGGTTCCGTTTTAATGTAATCGAGATATCGTAGCCCCTCGACCATCAGTATCATATTGGTGTGGTGGCGCTGAAATACATATATATAATATTTGATATATAATGATATTTGACTCGAGCCTGACATTTCGCAACCACGCTGCTTCGCTGGCTCAGACATCCTTAAAACTATTAGGGTTTGTCTTTCGTAGCTTGAGACAATTTAGGGAAACGCTGGTGATGTGACTTCTATTCAATATCATTGAGAAGATTCGATTGGAAGTGAATGCACAGATTTTAATGCATTTTTTAAAATGTTTCTTTACTGTATGTTTTTATACGTTTTCTCGCGCTTGCAAAACACGTATTTTCACGCGAAAAAAATATTATATACACTATAATAGAGCAACTCGTCCCGCCTACCCTGTTGCATGGTTAAAAATACGCATCTGGGCGTAATCGATTTCCATCGACCTCAAGGAAAAAAGTGGAATTGTGGTCCGCGCCGAACCATTTGAAGAGCGTTCCCATGGTCGGCTCTTTCGCTCGCACCAACGTCGGCGTCCATATCGCCGTCCCTTTCTCAGCCGGCACCGGAAGTGCAACCCTCGGCTCTTCCCTCCGAACTGCCGCAGCTGACGTTCTCTTCGTTCGTTTGTAAGTTCCGCCCTGTGACTGACAGTTAATTACGTCGAATGCTTTTTAAAGATCAACTCTTTAATTGGTGTTATCTGCGTGTGACAGTGAAACAACGCCTCGTAGTATCGGTTCAGTATAAAGAACCACTATAGACGATACTGAGCAACATTAATTAATATGGAAATACAAATTAAATTCACGAAATTTCTAGGTTATATTGAGATTATAATCAAGCCAAACAATCAATCTTGTACAATTGTAAGCAATCAAGCAATCAAGCTTGATTGTAATATTAGAGTCCTGTCCACCCTAGAACGGGCTGGTCCCAGAACGGGTTGGGTGACAGAATCAAATAAGTTAAAGGTTAAGGTTTTTCCATTCGGTTCCTGTTATTTTTGTAAGCAAATCAATATTTTATAGTAATTAATTCTTAAATAAATAAATCAAGCCCTCTTTCAATCACAAAATTAACTGGGGATGTCCAAATGTCGAAAATCCAGGAATACCGTAACTTCTAAAAATTATAAATGAAATAACTACTCTCATATTTTAAATGACATTACTATCTAATTTGTTGCTTAAAAATAGTGAATTAAATAGGATAATAAAAATAGAGTTCATTATTTTAGTTACCACTTTAAAAAAAATGCTCTATTGCAGTAAGTTTTACTGTAAACAGATTTAGACCCAAATATTTTGTGAGGTTGCTATGGTTAATCTTGGGGGTTAAGGAGTCCAGCTTTTAAAGAGTCCCAATTCAAGACTTTTATAAAATGAGAATCAGTATTCAAGGTAGAAAATAACTTATCTTTTTACAACAATTAAATATTTATTTATTTATCCATAACATACATAAATATAATTAATAATTTACTAACTAGTGATTAAAACTAGTAGTGGAGTAGGAATAAGTAGAGTGTTTAACTAATCAGTAAAAAAAGGTATAAGCCCATGTGGATTATACTGTCTCACTAGGCCTAGGCCTGTCTCGAGGCAGTAGTCTAGTAATGTTTGTCTAAGAGCAGCTGCGTCTTAAAAAAATATAATATAGATAATTTAATAGTAATATAAGAGTAATATTATTATTGATAGATATGTTAACTTAATGATGTATATAACATAAATATATAGGTAATTGTATATATGTAATTTTGTGATTTTTGAATCTTGAGCGCAGCTGATCTGAGTCTGAGAAGTAGTTAAAAACACGTCATGATGGCGAAACAATAAGTACCTGGCCTAGCAAGCAAATAGTTTAACGTGACAAAATTGTTTTTATTTTTCTACGTAGTCTCTTGCTCTTGGTCCATCTACGCTCCAAAGCAGTTATGCCTTCAATAACAGGACTCCCTCAAGGCCTGCAAAATACTCCTCTACATCAGCTGTTATATCGCCATTCGCCCTAAATTTCTGTCCACCTAATGAAGTATAGAGCTTGGGGAACAGTTGGAGGTCTGACGGTGCTAAGTCAAGCGAATAAGTAAAATCAGGAATAGGAATAGAATTTGTAGAATCAGGAATAATGACTCTATTTTCTTCTTACATCTACCAAAATATTATGTACGCTCGTCGATATCTAACAGAAGATCCGGTGAATGGTGATTTTCATCATCACGATACGAGGAATAAATCCAATCTCCACATAAACCGACAGCGACTTAGCAAAGTGCGATATTTATTCACCAAAATTTGTCCTTCTATAATAAGATTCCAGAGCAAATGAAAAACCTCGGAGAGGACCAATTTAAATACATAATTTGGTAAGAAACGCAATTTATGGTATAAGGGAGTTTGAAAATTCTGAGTTTATTTTCCATGTTGATGATTAATGAAATGCGTAAAGTTTTAAACATAATGGTATTATGATAGCTGACATTCTAATTTTCCTATAATTTATTATTCATCTATTAATTTTTTTAAAAGACAAAGGCATATTGCTGGATTGACAATAAAATATATTTCTTTTTATTATTCTACATAGAATTTGCATTTCTATTTTAATATATTATTCTCCCTGACTCTTAAATCACATTGTTTGTTTGTTTTTTTGTACTCTTTATTGTGAAATTTTCACAATGGGCGGGTTTATTGTCATATGACAATTTCTTACAACCAACCCTACTGTGACGTGTTTATATGTATGTATGCGTGTAAAATGTGTGAATAAGTGTGTCTTGTTATTGCATTTGATCGATAGAATTGAAAATGCAATACCGTTAATTTTATCCCAACGGTAAATGGTGACCCAGCCGGGGATCGAACCCGGGACCTTATATTTTGATTATAAGTATGTAGGTAATATTGAATATTATATTACAGCCATGACAACTATCACGATAGTTATGTTTTTAATAATTACATTTTAAGCATTTAATTTTGTGACGCATCCAAGTGTAGGAATGCCTGTCTACTGGAGTAGTTGATTGTATTGTATTGTATTGTAAGGTGGATGGGGCCACAAATCGTAGTGTATAATTCGTTGATTTTTGCCAATGCCGTATGTGGGAATCCTTGCGCTGTCTTGATGGAAAATGACTTTTAACTATATCTCTTGGACTTTTTCCTGAATGTAGCTTGTGTAACAGATTAGAGTAGTATTAGCCGGTAATAGTTACTAATTTAAGATTAATTTAATATACATCGTTATTTATTAAACTTTTATCATTATATATATTTATTATTATTATATATATTTTTTAATTATTATTAATAATATTGTGCTTGGTTGGTTCATCGCCCCTCGTTTTAAATGAAAAATATAAATTGCTTGCCCTGGAACGGGTATATCCCAGTTGGGCAGCACTAGCCAGTGAATGAAAGAGGAAAGTTTTTGCCATTTATTTTAATATTATACTTATCGTAAATGGTTAATTTGATAATTCCAATAAAATAAATAAATAAATAATTGTATATGCAACTTTGCAATTCCTACACAATTGTGAAGTTGTAATGGAAACAAATAAATAAATAAATAAATAAATACATACCGCCGCTTGTATCCTTTTTACGAGCTGTGCTACTAGGTCTGTAGAGCATACTCCAGATTCAGCTGTGACTTCTGCGCTGATCTTTTTCTTGTGTTTACTATTTTTGAGTAAACTTTCTCTAAAAACTCCCTTTCCCTTACTTCCAATACTTCCGTAAAAATCCATCATCGGAAATAAGAGGGGCTCTAACACCCTGAAATGTCTTGCCCTTCCCGGAATTTTAAAACTCGGCGACCCTGTTTGTACAGACGGATTTTTTAAATGTTCTGTTTGAAATCAAACAGTATAAAGCCTGTAATTGAGCGCCCTCAATTATAACCATCAGTAAATCTTTATATTTATTAACACTTCATTCAGTCTGCGCATGTTTGTGCTCGCAAAACTCGAAACATAGTCGATCGATTGACTTTAAATGTTGACACAAAGTTGAAGTTTTCCCGCACCGGTGACATCTTCGGTGCGTTTCCCATTCATTTCATATCAGACCGAGCCACAGCGAAGAGTAGCCGAATAAAATATCCGCCATGCCAGATGTAACTATGATAAAATCCATAATCACTTGAAAAAGGAAACTTATTGAGGTTTATGTTTCCGTGTGCGAAGTTTATAGTGCGTAAATGCAATTTGAATAATCTTCTCTCCAATGATCAAACTCTAAATTACGGATATCCAATTAAGCGCATAATGAATTGCCGTGAGAAACGATGCCAGGTCGACGCCGCGGCGCCAGCGCGGCAGCGCCACCGTTTTATTGCTCTTTGGAGACGTTTCACCTTTGATATGCGGTTTCGAATCACTAAGTCGACAAGAGTATGGCGGATCGAATAAATAAGAATAGAATAGAATAATTTATTGATTTCTTAAATAATAGCTAAATTAATAATAATAATAAACTCTTTAATTGCACTTAACATTAAAACACAAATAGGCGAGCTTATTTCCACATAGCAATATCTTACAACTAACCTAATCACAACTAGAGCTGTTAACTACAACGGGTGAACCACACACCTTAGGAAGTTTTAACGATATTAGATCGTTCTGTCTCCCGTGAGGTGAGCGTAGAAGACTTGGGACGAAACAGTCCACTGTCTAGTTACGCCACTCGCCCGTCAGAGGCCAACGCCTTACGGCGAGGCACAGAGAAAAGTAACCAGCGGGCAGCCTCGCCCCCTTGTCTACCGGTTTGGAAAGATATCTCCGTCTGGAATTAATCATCAGGATACCTCCTACCTCTTGACTGATTACAGGATTGAGGTCGCTTGCGCGGTCCTCTCCCTTACGTAGCGGTGATACGGTGTCTATCGAATCTATGGCGGACAACAGCATCCTTTGGTTGTTCACCCGGGATCTGGTGGCCGAATATTCGTTTCAAGAGCAGTTGCCCTAAGGTTAACAACTACCCCCGCTTTATAGGAAACATTACTTTTTCCAGACTCCCCCCGGCTGTTAGTCGGAATGCACAATCGATTGGCTGACGCCCCACGGTGCTCAAACTATCCAGGAGTGCCCGAAGGTTGACTCCTAGGGGAGACTGGCCCGCAGGCCAGAGTCATACCCGGGCTCGCACTTGGGTGTTGGACCCGTGCGTTTGACCGACCCTATATACATGGGTCTTAGTGGCCAAACTGCAACAGGCCCATTAGCTCTCAAAACCTTATCACAGGTGGCATGCGCGCGTTGTGGAAATAAAGATTATTAAGTTCGTCTGCAAACAAAACAGACTATTATATTTAAAACTAAGAATGCCCGAGGAAAGGAAATTGGAAGAGGACAAAGAGAGAAAGGGAAGAACTGGTTACTTCTTAGAAAGGTAATATTTTTTTAGGTTAGCCTTAAATGATTGTAAAGAAGGCGATTTTGTTATATTTGACGGGAGACCGCCCCAGAGTCTTGCCCCATGGACGCAGAAAGATTAGGTTAATTACTCACCCATAGAATATAAAATCATTCACCCATAGAACATAAAATCACATCGTATACATTTAAAATCTAATTAAACACGACATTGCGGATATTTAAATCAGATAATTTGCAAATGAGATATAATTTATGGATAAACAATAGGTTTGTCTATGCGACCGCCAAGACAACAAGATGTTCATACTGTAAAAGGCAACTGAGTATACCCAACAAAGGTATCCTCATAGGAACACAATAGTGTACTAGCTAAAAAAGACGAAAATAATAGTGACAAGATAAAGTTGATATCTTCAAAATTGAGAATTTTATTAACATTCAATGTTGTGAACTGTAAAAATCGCGTGAAGTAAAGAAATACACACAGCTATTTCACTCGAACCAGATAATTTTTACAACAGAAAGGCCGTTAGGCCGGCATTGCGCATACGAGAGTATATATCAAGCACATATAATTTATCTAGTAACGGAAATTTACTATAATAATGTCTAGATATAGTTGTGATTATATTTATTATTATTAATAATATATTTAAAATTTTATCTTTTTTGGATTTGTTTTAATTTTACTTTGGATTTACTTTTTTGTTACTTGCGTTGTTATGATCATATCAAGAAATTATTGTTATCTTTCTATTACTAGATATTTATAGTTGATTTTTCATCGTCTTAACTAACTCTATGATGACATTGTAATTTTTATTATTAACTTTGATTACCTACCTCATTATATTTTTGTTTATTTATTTTTATTTTGGTATTATATTTTAGTGCCATAGTTCTAATACACCTATGTATGTATTAATTTATACATACGTACACTGTGAATTACGTGGTTCGAAAATTAAAATTTAAATCTCTTGATTAAACATTGTTTAAAAATTAAACCTCTGTATAAAATATGATTAACATCTTGTGATAAACTTTTTAAAACCTAATAAAAAAGTGTATTTTGCTGTTATCGCGTGTATTTTTTTAGTCATATAATAGACCTAACAAGAATTTCCTATGGAAGCATATTTTTATTCTCACGATATTTTCAACGTTATTTATTTCACATAAGGTACATTACAGCGCTCATATTACAATGAAATCAGATATTGACTTGTTTCAGCGGTTATTCATTCTACAGCTAACTAAAGCTTAATGAGATATAATTTAATATTAGGTGCGTTGTTCATTTCTTTTGTCTGATATTTTCCTTGAAGGTAGTCGAAAGCAAAGCTTTCCTGACCCACTTTCAGAGTCACGTTGTTCAAACAATAATATATTTATGTCAAGCGATGTAATGTGGACCTACATTTTTTTACAATAAAACCAAATTATTTATTTTTCCTATAAACCTCAAAGATTACAAACATTTTTTAAAAATCTTTGAGGTTTTGGTCAGTTTTGATAGATAGGTTTGGGATTTTATGTAGGTATTCACCGATCTTCAGGTTAAGCGGCTTAACCGATTGACCTGAAATTTTAAACGTAGACTCCTGAGGGGTCAAGTAAGTTATGTAGTTAGAATAAAAAGTTAAAATAATCCAACGATTTTTGGTTCAAAAAATGTACAAACGTCAAACGAATAGCAAAATGATTATATTGATATGTGTAGGTATATAATTGCAATACTGTTAATCATTGTTTATGGTAAATTGATATCCAAAAAAATGTTTTTTAAACATTTCTATAAATACTTTGTTTTTTTGTAGAATTGTGTGCTAGTTTCCCTAATAAATATCCTGGTATATTAGTTCTATAATATTGACATTAGGTATAGCAACCCTAGGTAAAGGGCAAAAGAAAGCCACCACACTATATTTCTCTCTAGAAAGGACGAAACTCGAACAAGAAGGATGAAGAGGGAGAAGGTGGAGGGAGAGGGCAGGGGCAGGGGACTCAGGAGGGCCAAGGGCACGCAAGGCCATTGCACACCAGTCTGCGTGGAACGAACCAACAATGGGTGCCCCCCGCGCGTGTCACGCGGTAATACCACGTGGTATATTATGTTATACCAGTTAGGGACCAAGCGCAGCAGCTGGACTGAGAGGCTGTATGCACCGAGGCTGACATTTGACACCCTCCTATGCCCAGTCACGGCTCGACAGTGGATTTCCCAAGGCGCTAAAACGTCCACTTCAGAAACGACGGCCAAGTACTGAAACGAAAAAAGCACACGATCAGTAATAATCTCCTAAAATAATGACACACTGTTATTTCTTTCAGCGGTTATAATAGAGAAATTGTATCTTTTATACCTTTGTTAGTATCGATAAAATGTTATTTATTTATTATTCGGGCAACATACAACGATTCGATAATTTAATTATTACAAATTATCAAATTTTCTTGGTACAATGTTTGACTAGCCGATTGGTTGTTTTCTACAGTAGTCCAGTTAAAAGTTTTACGATTAAACTAAAAATACTGTAAGAGCGCAAAAAGAAAATATGAAGAAAATACAGGTTTACGTAAGAGATAAGAGCGTAAATATCGAGGAAAGGAATAGAAAAGCCAAATTATGAATTTAATAGAAAAAAATAACCAATTACATGAAATAAATTGATAAATATACTTAATATTGATAAAATAATACCATGACATATAAATAATATTAAGATAATAATAAAAAGACATAAAGTTAATAAATAGATATAATATGATAAAATAAGTAGATATAATATACATAATAATATATTATAATGTAATATACATAATATAAATTAAGTATATTACAACCTTACAGTATTTTCTTATACGATAAAATATCAAAATTAAATTACAGTCGAACTACATTATGTTTTAATCGCGAATTCGATAACTGCAAGCAAAAATGATAGGGGATAGGATAGGAAAGGAAAGGGTTCGGATATAGGTATTTATATTATAGTTTATTGTGCTATTTCATTTTCGCTCTGTTGATATTCAAAGACTTATTATTTTATTTTTTTTACTCACAAGGCATGTGCGCCTTTTTTTGTGGAACCCGCCTTGTTGCCTATTGACACCATCTTCTAGGTGAGCATTTGTAGCATCAGGCAGTCAAACACTCAGGCGGTCACCCATCCCAGTATTGACCGCGCCCGCCGCTGCTTAACTTCGGTAACAACGAGGAGAACCGGTGTCAACGGGGCTACGGTCGGTATTATCTTACGGACGGATATTATACCTATTTCTTAGTCGCCAAGTGAGCTATGAACAGCCTCACCGAATTTAGGTTGGATCTTGTAAAATATGTCGATATCTTGACATCGACCGTTCTACGTGGTCATCAAACGGTACATACCTACTAGTGATATTATGCTTTATCTGTGGAAGATATTCTTGGGCGGCGAGGAGAGCTTGAATTGGTTTAAAAATGTCGCAATTGCAGTGAAGGTGAAGGTGTACTTTGACCAGAAAGTGCTGATGTAGCGAGAAATCTGAGGTGTCAAAGGAGCTGCGAAGGGCGCCTGTCTCCGAGTTCTTCATGGCTAAAAAGTTGTCTAACTCTCTGCTATTCGTAACTATCATCGTGCGGTGGATTATTTAAATCAAATCAAATGTCATTACTAACACTTATTCGGGTTACAAACTATTTTGTCATTAAAATAATATTTTTTGCAAGCCCGTTTATAACGGGCTGTTTGGTATGCATAAGAGAAGATTTTTATTATTGTCGGTTTATTGGTCGATCCCAAGAAGAACCCTTTTTGAAGTGTCCTGCTTATTTTGTTTTGTTTTCCATTTTATCAGCGAAATATTTCAATGATAAATGGTAAATGTATATTAGTTTTGATTAAATAAATAAATACATAATTATTATATATGGGAATCCTCCCAGCCAAAAATAAATTTTCTTATCTTTTGTCTTGATCCATGTAGGTACGTAAAAATCTGAGTTTTACATGCTGAAAGAAAACACTCACCCTGTATATTTCAATTTATTTTATTGTGATTGTGGTGTAGTAAAATAGAGTTTTACAATTATTCAGTGCCGCACAAACTGCCTTTTAGGAGTACAGTGTATTTTTTTGCAACATGATTGCCTAGAGTTGTTGATTCAACTATATACTTTTTTAAAACACCTATAATAATAGTATTATAGAGAATCGGTTAGGTTAGGTATTATATAGGATAACACTAGGAGTTTCTGTTCCGGGGGATGTTCCGAGGGGTGACTTCGTAACATCGTAATACATTTGTCAAGTAGCCTATTTCGGTAAATAAAAATTACAGTAATTCGCTTTTTATGCTATAATGGGTCCAATTGCGTTTCTTCGGCGCTTTAAAATAAAGTCAAAAAATGCGTATTTTTTTTTACAAAATTCGTAATAAAAAATTTAAATCCCATTAGTATTGCGATTCATCTGTCAGATTTTGGTGCTACCGCGTTTAATGCAGTTTGCATTAAATTTATTTCATTCTCGCAGATACGCTTTTCCGTTTCTCAAAATTTGACAGTTATCCGAATAAAAACAGGCTTGAAAGTGACAATTTTAAAACGCGCGTTTTCGGTGCGACTTAGTGGGTGACGCTTGTGTTTTTAAGTACGAATTTGCCGTTTTTGCTGCTACTGCTGAAATGTTCCCGGGGATATTACAAAGAAGATCGAATGAATAATGACAACGGTACGTACTTAAGTGTATTATACTTTTCGATTTCGAACAAAATTCGTTCTCTGTCATAACCTGTAAATTATATGTTGCCTTTTAGTAGGAGAAGGTGGTTAGAACACCGCCACATCAAATATCATTAGGATTAAAAGAAATGCCAAACCAACCTGCTAGCCAGCCGCGCGCGAAAAATGGATTCAGAGCACCAATTTTGATGTTTCGAAAAACCTGTGTTGCCAGCTTTTTAGTACATTACCAAAGAACGAAGTCGCAGATTTTGTTACGTGTGTTAAATCTGACAGAAACGCGATAGCTATTATTTTAATGCACGCACTAATCCTACTTATTTTTAAAGCGACTTAATTTAACCTCAATAGAAACGCAATTGAACCCAATGCATAGCTATATGTTGTTTCTTATTCTGGACTAGTCTAACCTTCAAATAATTATCCTACCTAGAATTGCCTGCATCTGATAGCTTAACCTTTTTGTTTCAGCATATTATATTATTAAAACAACGACCATAGAATCGATTTCTAAAACATATTTTTATTTCTATTCCGCTCTACTATCACATTGCCCTTGCTCAAATATCTAATTTCTAGATACATTTTCAAATTGTTTAAAAATCCCTTCTGGCATCGGACGAGAAGAGGACCGCGTCACGATTTTTATTTCACAAATAATGGACCACAGACGCATCCACCCAAGAATAAATGGCTCGGAAATATGAAATGAAAAAATCTAACCAGACCAGCGCACAAAATAAAAGAGTACAACGGAATCGTCTGTTTCTAACCGAGCAAAGTGAGCAGCGGCGGCGGGCGGTGTAAATTCTGAGTTAAGAAATTCTGAGAAGGAAGTCTACCAGTCCGTGGGTGGTGGAAACAAACTTAACATTGGAAAATAAATACTAGAATAACATATATAACCATTTTTTCCAAAATAACTTTAAACTCTAAAGTGCAATGGGCTCCTTGTGTATCTAATTTAGCTAATGGAGTTAGCAATGCGGTGTTGCTCAGTAAGGAAACTCAGGCAAATGGCTGACGTGACAACGGCCCGATTAGTTTACTTCAGCTACTTTCGTAGCATTATGTCTTACAACATTTACAGAACTAATTTTGCACAAAGGCACATTAGTTGTGTAGCTCCCAAACTCCACAATTACTTTCAGGATAAGTTAAAACAATGCAGAAGCTTACGAATGAAAAAGGAAAAACTTACTTTGTGGCTGTTTAAGACCGGCAGGGAACAGGTAGCTGAAAATATTACACATATCAACACATATCGTTTAAAACAAGTTATTAATTTAATTTAATATTACAATTATATATTAGTAATAAATACTTGTATGTAAATGTAAATGTATGTAAATATTACAAGTAGGTATATGTTTATATTCATATATAAATAAGAATAATATATGTGTAATGCTACAATACATGTATTATGATATAATATTAAGAATCAACGATTATCGGCTAGGGATGCTCGAGACGTGGCAAAAAATCGTCAAGAATGGAAGCGAACCGTGAATAAAGTACGAGATCCAGCGGCACCGACAGCAGCGTATTGGCTACGAGGGCGACCCCTTTCCCAATCGCCGGCTGCGGAATAAATAAATAATAATAATAATGATATAATATATGAATGATATTTCTTTTTTTATTTATGTGTATGTATATATTTATAAATATGTAAAATATTACCATAGTTTTTAATTGCAGTATAAAATTACGTGCGCATCTTATTATAAAAGAAAAGAATCTACCCTAGTTGGGTAGTTTTAAAGACATATTTTTATACTACTTTCTCTTAAATAAACCATTATTATTATTATTATTATTCTGCCATGGGGTAGGGCTGCTGATATTGAAGCCATCTTCGTGCTGCAAATAAGGTATATTCGTTCAATATATGGGCTAGGTTCTAGAAACACTGCGGAAACTTTTCATGTAATATTGCCTTTGATGCCTTATGTGATTTTTGCACATTCATGTCCTTTTCTAATTCGTTTCTCTTTTAATTTCATGTAAAATAAAGTCTCAGTAAATAACGTATGTTCAAAAATCATAGCGATATTATGAAGGGAAAATTAAAATATTACTATGAAAACTACAATATTTGGCGTTTGATAAAACTATACGGCCTAAGTAACGGAAAATTGTATGGTAAAAGATATGCTATCCAAATGATATCCGTTCTGTCGTTGAAACTCGCGAGCGAAGATTTTCGATTACGTGCCCACACTTGTGTATTGCTATTTCATTCGTAGTGTTGACTTTAAATTAGGTAAGAGTGGTCAGATTGCTGTCTTAGGGGGCTCCCTAGACGATCAAGCATGCTTGTCAAGCATCGCGTCCTGAGCTGGGAGGGGATCGTTAAACGCAGGAAACATACAAATATTTTTTTTAATATTTAAAAAAAATGCCTAATTTGGTAGTTTATACCAGGGAGTCACGTTAATTAGACGTAATTGATTGATGAATGACGTGACTCCCTGGTATAAAACTTCAAATTAGGCATTTGTAGTAAATATTTAAAAAATATTTGCATATTTCCTGCGGTTTACGATACCCTCCCAGTCTGCGACGCGATGCTTGACAAGCATGCTTGATCGACTAGAGAGCCCTTTACACTTTATTTTTTCTCTAGTCCACAACAAATTATCAAGTGGCCTTATGATCTTATGTCTGGATTCTTGTGGTGCAGTTAATGTTACCCCTTCTTGAAATCACCCAACGCAATTTGGAAAATTCAAGAGATTGGCTTTATTTCAGGTCTCCTTGAATTTTGACATTAATTTAATTTTGTATACAAGAAGCTGCAAGTCACGCTTTATAATTGAGTGCAGCGAAGAGTTTTTATTAAAATTACGGTTTGATTACGTTTGCGAACAGACAGTGATGAATTTTGCTGTATTGACTCTAGCACTAGTTAAGTAATTAGTGTTTATTTTTCCCACGAGTACTGTGGTTAATTACATATAACTAAATGCCAGATTGTTTACAGATAAGTCGTCTCATTATATATTTTTTTTTAATAATGACAGCCTACTAGTACATAATGAATCAAATATGTTGGTAAACAGTTAATCGAAATCTACTCTATACCACACATTGAAAACAGACTTCATTGCCTAATGTTTGATCCTTATGTCTTTTTTTAGGTTTTTGCATTCTTCGTATGAAATTATCTCTTTTGTATTACGCAGTAGGTATTAGTTTCCCTTTCCTTGGTATACAAACTATGACAAACGTCAAGAATGTAATAATATTATTTTGCGAATAAGTGTAACTACTTAAGTTAATTGTTGCAAAGTAGCTAAATACTGATTATTTAAATATTACTTTTAAAACTTTTTATTTTATTTACTTTCCCGGCCCACCAACCGATCATAAGGGAAAGTAATGTGAACGAGCAAAAAAGGTTTTCGAGATGAAGACGTAAATATAAATTTTGACCCCCCCCTCCCCCGTTAAGACCATTCCAGATAAGTATGTCTGTATGTCTGTTTGTATGTGCGTATGTATTCCTCCACGATAGCGCCCAAAAGCTTAATCCGACTGAGCTGAAATTTGGTATGCAGGCATCATTCGGTCATGCCAAGAGTTGAAGAGATTGTGGTTGAAATCGGTCCACCAGGGGGCGCACTAGTCATATATCAATCTCGAAATATTAGAGTTAGAGACCTGAAATTTGGTGTTCAGATGCGACATTTAAAAAGTTCTTTATCGCCACATTTAAAAAGGATACTACTCTACTATATTTCATAAGAACAGTAATAATACCTTCGTCAATACATTTGATAAAAATAATGGCTAAAAGAGCGAAAATAATATGAATAATCAAATTCTGCCCGGTCTGTTAGGTGCTAAAATAATTAAAATACTATCTATTTATACATTATTTTTATATGTTGTAATTATGATTAACAATTTTATCTTTTGAATTTTACTTTGATTGTCCATCCAGCTAATAAGGATTAATAATTACTATTAGTGTATACATTCTTTAAGATTTATTATGTTTTTTAAGTTTTTATATAGGTTCATACCCATATGTATATCATTTAAATGTCCACATTATAACAGGCTAAAGCTTAATTACGTGACATTAAAATAGGATCACAGACAACAATTTTGGCATATCATATTATGAGTTTTTTCTACTGGATTTTTATCTATGACATTTTAATTGTATATGTTGTCCATTTTACTGTGGAATATTGTGAATTACAAATTAAATAATAAATAAAAATATTTCATGATATCTACTCTACGCCTATGTGTCCAGTCCTACCAGTATGAATCGTTCATCTCGAAGTTACGGTTGAAACGACCGTCCTCCCCCCGCGCTATCCCTCTCCCTTCCACATCACCATTCAAATCTCCTCCATCGAGCACCTACGAACACTGCGGCAGCGCTGCACCAGGTGTCGCCGGACAGCGGTAAATAACCTTTTTGAAAACCTTTCATTTCTTGTGATCAAGATTCTTCTTCTTCTTTAAGTGTCCCCTTAATTTTATTAATAAACCATTTGATAGGAATTCCTACACTTTGTATAGTCAAAAATAACCAAAATTACTACTCGAATATGTATATAAGTACCTACATTATAAGGTATACATACAAGAAGGTTGAACATACAAGCACAGATTATATCTGTGGCAATTAGGCAAAACTAGATAAGTCGTTTTTTGACCAAAATGAGTTATAATGACCATTTAACAGCGTTTTTTTTACTCTTTCATTGGGAAAAACTACATAACTCGAAGCACAATATAGAAGAAGTACTTACTTTCTCACTAGTTATATATTGTTCAGGTGAGCAAAACTACATATGTGTAACTTAAGTACTTTTTCTTAACTATTGATAGGTGGTCATAGTAGCATAAGTTAATTATCTTTTTATTATTACATATTATTTTAAAATTACACATATAGTTTAAGAGAGCACACATCTTTTATTCCATGTGCCAATTTTAGTCATAAATTTTAAAATGCTCCCCTGAGAAAATTGTATTTCTGATTTATATAGTTTTGCCTAATTGCCACAGATATATAATAAACATATTTGTCCAATATTTACAATTAAATTTCTTCGATAATTTCACAAATTAACATATGGATAAATAAAATCAATCAGATGTACCTAAAATCAATCAAAACTATTTGATAATTTTACAAATTATCATATGACTACAAATAAAAATATAAAAAAAAAAAAAAAAAATTTACCTCATTACTAAAAAAAATAACAGACAATCGCCAATAGTCAAAATAAACATTCATTATGTTATAATAGTCAATAATAAAAAGAATAAACAATAAACATAGTTAAGAGAGTCAAGAAAACTGAGAAAATTCGATATTGTCGAAATCCTTAATACTATAAATTGTCATCTGAAGTCAGTTATCGTCAACTATCTAAACTTGTAATAAAAGAATAAACAATAAAAAGAATAAACATTAAACATAGTTAAGAAAGTCAAGAGAACTGGAAAATTCGATATTGTCGAAATACTTAGTGCTATAAATTGTCATCTGAAGTCAGTTATCGTCAACTATCTAAACTTGTAATAAAAGAATAAACAATAAAAAGAATAAACATTAAACATAGTTAAGAAAGTCAAGAGAACTGGAAAATTCGATATTGTCGAAATACTTAGTGCTATAAATTGTCATCTTAAGTCAGTTATCGTCAACTATCTAAACTTGTAATAAAAGAATAAACAATAAAAAGAATAAACATTAAACATAGTTAAGAAAGTCAAGAGAACTGGAAAATTCGATATTGTCGAAATACTTAGTGCTATAAATTGTCATCTTAAGTCAGTTATCGTCAACTATCTAAACTTGTAATAAAAGAATAAACAATAAAAAGAATAAACATTAAACATAGTTAAGAAAGTCAAGAGAACTGGAAAATTCGATATTGTCGAAATACTTAGTGCTATAAATTGTCATCTTAAGTCAGTTATCGTCAACTATCTAAACTTGTAATAAAAGAATAAACAATAAAAAGAATAAACATTAAACATAGTTAAGAAAGTCAAGAGAACTGGAAAATTCGATATTGTCGAAATACTTAGTGCTATAAAATGTCATCTGAAGTCAGTTATCCTCAACTATCTAAACTTGTAATAAAAGAATAAACAATAAAAAGAATAAACATTAAACATAGTTAAGAAAGTCAAGAGAACTGGAAAATTCGATATTGTCGAAATACTTAGTGCTATAAATTGTCATCTTAAGTCAGTTATCGTCAACTATCTAAACTTGTAATAAAAGAATAAACGATAAAAAGAATAAACATTAAACATAGTTAAGAAAGTCAAGAGAACTGGAAAATTCGATATTGTCGAAATACTTAGTGCTATAAATTGTCATCTTAAGTCAGTTATCGTCAACTATCTAAACTTGTAATAAAAGAATAAACGATAAAAAGAATAAACATTAAACATAGTTAAGAAAGTCAAGAGAACTGGAAAATTCGATATTGTCGAAATACTTAGTGCTATAAATTGTCATCTTAAGTCAGTTATCGTCAACTATCTAAACTTGTAATTCAACTACAGAATGAAATATTCAGTGCATTTTCCATGTGGGTGGTAGGGTATTAGTTACTTCATCTTATTTGCCAATTTCCGTCGTACCTATATTAATCAGGTACTTCTGGAAGGTCCATTGTTTCCAACTATATTATCATCATCATTTATTTGTTTCATAAACAGTCTTATTTAAAAAAAAACATAAGGAACGAGTTAGAATAGTTCGTGAATAGGTAATGACAGACAAGCGCGGAGAATACAAATATCACCATTTTCTAGAAAGGATACATAGTAAGGCAATAATAATTCTTATACAAATATTAAATATCGTAATGAATAGTCTGATTAAACAGTGATAATAATCATACATACTTACAACTATATAGAATATATGGTTGAATATAGAATCAATAATGGCTAAGACGATAAAAGACATTTTCGATAAAATCACGCTTTTCTGCTGTGACATCTTTTTTAACTAGTTTGAAGGTGCTTTCTCACCGGGAGCATTCGCCCCGTAACAGTTTAGATTCGTTGTGGAGCATTACTACGTTACAGTACTGCCTCCCTGACTGACGAGCATTCGCCTGTAATCGCCAGTTTGTATCATTACAAGTTGCGCACTGTAATGCTCGGATCTCCTCCCTCAATGATGTAATGCTCGAGTCTGTAACGTTACATTACAGACGAATGCTCCCGGTGAGGGAGCACCTAAAAACAAAATCTACTGTAAATGATAAAACTTTGAATAAACACTGATTAAACACTTAAAACATGTCCAATATAATATTATTTAAAGAAGAAAACATAAATGATTTTACGCACTTAGCCATCTTTGTTTGAAACTAATGTACTTGGATGACTTTGTTCCAAAATGGCTTGCACCTAGCTTCTTTGATACATACAAACATCTAATCAAGGCAATGTTCTCGCGCTGCGCTCTGATTGGTGGAAACGGATTTAGCTTTATTTTGGTCCAAACAGAGACAGAACTTAGCTATCTTTGTTTAAAACGTGTTTTTAAAGACGAAAAATAATATGGTATGCTGTAGTTTATATCAAATATAAATGCTATCTGATAGAGGATTCTTCAAACGGATACCAGTGTAAAGTCAATTTGACCGACAAATGAACTTATCCATCTTTTTTTCTAGATGACTCAATATATATCTTATATTACACATAGGATAATCAAATAGTCAATATTCAGACAATGATTTAAATGCATCATATATAAATAATAAAAATAATAATATTCAAAAACAATAACAACAATAGTTTGATTGTTGTTATCGTTTACCAATATCAATCAATAATCATTAACCAAAAAAGTCAATAATCATTTACCAAAAAAGCTATGACGATCAAAGACGCAACATTAACTTTATATATAAATAAATATAAATAGTAGAAATAAATAGTAGAAATTAACTTTATATATAAATAAATAGTAGAAATAAATAGGATAAATAGTAGAAATTGAAAACCATTAATTAGAATTAATGATCAATCACAAAGCGGAAGTCATGGTAATTTCAATATTATAAAGTCATCCAGTCTATACAGGGTGTGCCTGGTCAAGTGTTTTATTTCATTAATAATTTGAATTCGTCAAATTCAAGCTTTCTAGCGAATGCAGGCATCATTTTGAATAATTTAAATCTAGAATATAAATATTACTTCCGGTATTTAGTCAGATGGAATTTAATAAGTACATAGGTACCTTACAATATCCTTTGTGACGCTCATTGTCACTATGTCTATTTGGATGAGTCTCGCAGTTCACCAGCCCATCATAGGCATAAGAGAGGCATTTATAAATATACTGTGATGCCGTGGTGTGGAATTTGGCTTTCAGGAATGGAAGTATACATACCTGTATTTTTTTTATCATATATTTCTTTTCAAATGGCTCAGAAAATCGGTTTATGTGTATGCCCTATCGAGGTCATACTAATTTTAAATAACCTTGTCGATCTCTAGCCATGGTCTTCTTAACAATGGCATTGATTATATATCGCATTTGATTGATCAACGTCATACTACGATTTGGCAACTAGGAATTTACTACGAATCGCAACGTGTAGATGGCACTCATAGTTCCAAAAATATGTTCTTCTCTTATTATGTCCAATAAGACGGCTTTCGACAACAGAATGGCGGCGCACTGTAGATATAAAATAATAACAAAATCACAATAATAATAAAAACAACGAAAATAATAATATAATAACAAACGAATGTTTAAATGATAGCTATTTTTATTCCAATATTATTTACATAAAGATGTTTTTTTTGTTGGTATACAGGTTTTAATATTTACCAAATTCGCACCTAATTGTTCAGATAAACTTATAGATGGCATTCTATATCTCCGTATTATTTCTGTGATGTAATCAAATCAGCCTATATAGGTATAAAAAATGCGATAGATGGCACTAATAATTGAATGTTAATATTGTTATCATTGAATAAATTATTGGGTTTTTATTCAATCAGTCCTTTATAAAACGCCTTTATTATCAATTTTTAATATCGATGGCCAAATATATTGCTATTAGTTTCGCCGTCAATGCTATCAGCGCCACCTGAATTTCGCCGGCACAAAAGGGTTGCCAAATCGCATCATGGAGAAGGGTTGCCAATCTAATACCATATATAACAAATGACATTAGTCTTATATTTTTCTTCTTCGGGTTGTCTTCTGTCTGGTCAAAATAAATGTGCTTGTTCAGATTATTTGTTTATCGGCACCCAGAATAATTAAATCAGTTTTAGAGTCCTAATTACGAGACACAGATTGATAATAGACCGTAGGTTTTTTTACAGACAATATTAGATATCATAAAAATATATTTTTTCAATATTTTTGTCTAAATTTATTGTAAATATTATTTTTTATTTTATTATATTTATTGGGAATCCCTTTTTATTTCTTTTCGATGTAATTTAATGGTCTTCTGAATAGATTTTATATCGATACTTTTTGTGAATTTTCAGTTAAACGTCACTGGCCAACTAATTTAGTATGAAGAGCAAACATATGATATTATGATCTAGCAAGAAATAATGGAAAATTATTACATTTATAATAAATAAATAAATAAATTATTGCCACATCTCTTGTGTAATAATATATCATTTAAGATTCCCTTAATACCAGTTCTGTACTGGCGTTCGTCCCGCCTGTCAACTTTCTTTGTTGCTCCGCGCAACTTACTTGCCAAAAGGTAATTTTAGTTGAATGAATTACCGTTGGGCAGCTTCCGTCGCCGGACCGGATACAAGCTGCTCCACAAAACACCTTTCTAAGATGCACCAATAACGAATGCCGATCTGCTGCTGCCGTCGCCACCGCAACAACAATTTCCATCTGTCAGGAAGTGTACAATTTGGTCCGTGATTTGCCCCGACGGCCAACGTCACCTGTCTTTCCTCGCCTGCCCCGGCGCAAAAAATAACACACGTGAACCTCGTCGATTTCGTTATGAATGGACCCCCATACCTTTTTGCAGGTAGAGATATCATCGCACGCATGCTGGGATCCCGAGTAGAGGTTGCAAACTGTGAAACCTTCCTTTTAAAATCGCATTATCTTAGATCAAATTAACATGTTCTTCTTTTTGGGACTTAATTTCTGAGTATAAGCGTGTTTTTCTCTTGTCACGATGTTCGATCGTGTTACGGATGGGTTCTATCACATCTACATAAATTAAGTTGTTGGTTTTTATAGTATTTATGATCTCAATAATTTTAATAATAATAGTTTTTGTATTAATACTTTTTTGTTGAATCGTTCGTACTCGATTACAGTGTACTCGACACAGTAGGTATACGGCACATGTACAATAATAATTTAGCATGCTGAGTACTCATACAATATTATGCTCTAATAAGAAATTATGTAAAAATATTAGTAATAATTAAGGTATCAGTCTTACGTACTAGAGATTATATTACATTTGAGTTATTTGACATAAATCTAAAAACGTTTTCTACTTATTATTAATATACCTACATTATTATACTTTTCTAATACCTTAAATATTTTATTTTAATTTCAGTTTTGTTTTTTTTTTCATTTGTTATTTTTGCAGAGGCAAGTTGCTTGAATTATGATTTACTTAGAAAGCATACCATCAAAGCAATTAACAATTTGTAAATTGTAACTGTTGAATTATTGTTTGTCCCTATAATTCTAAATAAATAAATTGGGAAAAACATCGGTTTTATGAATTACTAGCGAAATGTTACCCGAGTTTCCGCTCTCGCACATTCACTTGTTCATTTTTTTATTATAAAAAAAAAACAAAAAAGTGTCATGCGCGATTTTAAAAGAATAGCATGTACGCCCAAATAATTGTTTATAATCTAACCGCTGGAATCGGCGAATTTTTTCACCTCTAATAAGCCATCGCAGTCTGAGCACATTTTTGCCTATTTAGTTTTTTTTTTCTTTTTTTTTAATTTATTTTGATGTTAAACGACCAACAAGTAAATATATTAAAAATAATAAAAACGCGACTGCCGTTACAGAAAGTAAAATATTGTATTTATAGTTATTTTTGTTACAGTTTTGCTATGAAATACTTGTGGTTTATGTGTTTATCCATATAGATGTATATTTATTTATTTATTTTTAGGAAAACCAACAGCTAATTATAATTTAACAAAAAGACGGAGTAGAATAACAGAGAGCCAATTAAAGGTTTTCACGTTTAAGTAACGTTGTAGAAACATATGTGACCTTTTAATTAAAGCTATCGGTTAAAAATGCATCAAAAAATATTCAAAATTTTGTGCTAAGGAATTCACTGTTCAGCCGCTGCCTAGCTGAGTTAATAATCGTACTGAATATATCAAAGTCAAATCCTTTAATCAAATCCTTGAAATTGTCATTTGTTCGCCACAGAAATGAATTTTACCTATAGTTGGTACCAGCATAAGGAACATGAAGAGCAGTGGTGTTACGGAGCTACCGGGTTAAATCTATTGAGTTTGGAAGGTACAGTTTGGAAGGTATAGTTCCGGAATGTACTCAACCAGATCTTTCATTTGACACTAAACCCGATATATGAATGTTAATTTATTGACATTTGGACATTTAGACAATTACTTACTTGATATTTGGACAGTTAATATGACACAGTGGCGTAACTAAAAAAAATGAGCGCCAGTGCAAAAAATGATCAAAGGCCCCTCCCTCTACTTATATACATTTATTATCGCATATTGGTTGTAATTACTGTATACCTAGCTATATTATATATTTCTATAGTAGCTCGATTATAAATCGGCGTATTCGTTTGTGTTACTTGCCTCGAACATGCTGCGGAACAAGTTTCCATGAACTTCGGCGGGACACGCGCGATCACATAGAAACATTGTTGCGGGAGAATGTTCGAAACATTTGTTCCTATATTATTACGACGCTTTACTGGTAATTTAATTACTGCATTAATTTTTTTACCTTTAAATGTTGGTGAGAAATTAAAAAATATATGCCAGTTTTTATAAAATTATTTTTATTAGAACTATTAAGCTCAAACCAGGTAAGACTGAAAATCCCACATAATATTATTACAAATGTACCAATTTTCCATATCTACATATTTAAATGAATTACTTAGCATAATAAAAAAATATGAACAATTCGTTTCTAGAATCTTCGTCTTGATTACTCAGCAATATCGTCGATCAGTTTTGAGACATCCATTTTTCCGATTTCTTAGCTTCCTAGCAACGTTGGATGAAACGTTGATAATAAACAGAAGCTCCATTTTGGGGCCCCGACTGCCGTGGGCACTGGTGCGCCGCACCAGCTGCACCGGCTTAGTTAGGCCATTGCTATGACACCAATTGACATCCCGTAGACAATGCCTTCTGCACCACCTTGCTAAATAATCATATCTGATCATCTCCAAATGAAGTTCTTAGTTCCAAACGAAATCCCGAGTGTCATAAGTTACCGTAACTGTCCAACTATCAAGTGAGTAGTTGTCTAAATGTCCAAATGTCAATAAATTAACATACAGATATCGTGTTTAGTGCCAAATTAAATGTCTCATTGAGTACATTCCGGAAATATACGTGTATCTATATAAATAAATACATAAACCACAAATATTTCATAATAAAACCGTAATAAAAATAAATACAAATACAAATAGTTCACTTTCTGTAACGGCAGTCACGTTATTATTTTTTTAAATATATTTACTTGTTGAAATAATGATGTTCATATACTTTTTGACGTGACAACGTCTTATAATTCGATGGAGCCGGCTGCACGCACGAAAAAAACATGACTCATGCGGCGTTACCTCGCTCTGAGGCGTTCCATTTATAAATGCAACCATTCCATCAGTATTTTCTTATGACGTTCCATTTATAAATGCAACCATTCCATCAGTATTTTCTTATGACGTCACGTTCAACTATCGTCAGTTAACCGACTTTACAGACAACCGATTTTTTTCTTAGTAGGTATATCTATAAAATCGAACATAACTTTTGTAAACGATTGGATAATAGGTACATAGCTCCAGTTTATTTCACAAACTTATTTATTTAGATTATGTTATAAGCAGGTCAAATCAGTTCAAACTGCAGCCGTCGACAGTCTGGTTGGTTGCTTATTGCAAAATTAATGTTAACTACTTTTTGCAAAATCCAATATACGTCGGTTTGAGCTGATGTGCAGGTTGTCTATTATGTGAATAGATGGCGGCACGATGAATTTCTGGTACAATTATTGTGCTATTAGCATTAATTATAATATAGCGTATTGCGATTCGCCGTAATAACGCCGTTCTACGATTTGGCACCTAGGATTTTACTACCAAACGCAACGTGTAGATGAGACTCATCGATCCAAACATTGAATAATCTTCTCTTATGTTCAGAAGCCCAATACATGGCGTTCTAAACACGCATATACGGTGTCACATTTGAAAATAAAATAATTATTTTAATAATATTTACATAAAGATGTCAATTTTAATTTGACAGGTATGAGAGAACAGTAGACGCACTTTCGAGCGACATGGCACTGCGGGGATAGGGTGCGAGGGAAGTGAGCAGAGGGGTACGTCTCGACGAACGCCTTTGGTTAACTTTACGCGCGGGTGAAAGTTGGTGCGGTTTTCGAACGTTTGGATATCCGCGTCGGCCGAGAAGCGGACATCTGGCGACCATAGGCGAGCCCTTGCGACTTAATTTCAATTTTGTTCTAAGAGAAGCTACTGTCTGGTATACTGTGGTACAGGTTTTAATACATAATAATTAGGCGCTTTAACGTTTAAATAGACTGATAGATGACATTCTAAACTCTTCGTAATATTTCTGTGATGTAGTCAGCATCTATACATATAAAAATGCAACAGATTGCACTAATAATTTAATGTTATTATTGTCATCATTGGTTAAATAATGGGTTTTTATAAATAAGCAGTCCTTTGTAAAAAAACATTATCAATGTTATTATAGATGGTCAAATAAATCGCTGTTAGTTTCACCGGACAATGCTATCAGCGCCCCCTGTGTCGCCGAAGGGTTGCCAAAACGTACTATGACATTGAGACATCTAATACCCTATATAATCGATGCTATTAGTAAACTTATATCTAGTATCGTCTTTTGTCTATTTGTGGATTAACTTTTTATTACATAACGCAGCGTAAATACTCCATATTTTCTATACTCTTCAACTGTACTATTTTAAATAAAATGCTCTTCTAAATAAAATCTTCTAATAATAAATGGCGATGACGTTGAAAAAAAACAGATGCATTCTTCGTCTACTCCTGCAAGTGTTGTCTGAGACTTACAGTTCTGGCCAGAAAGAGTAGACCCTACGTTTTGGGGTAAAAATATTTATCTAGCAACACCATAATGTGACAATAGTAAGACTAAATAATCTAGGGACATGTCTCAGTACCGTCTCCCAAGAGGCGTATTGTACTCAAACGAATGTTTCTGCTCCTTTACTGATTCTATCCCGTAACATCGACGTTTGAATAACTGTGAACTTGAATAAAAAAAAACAAAGTTAGTCGTGCCTCCGTTAAACAACCATTAATTTTGACTACAATTGAGACAGTTAGGTACCAAACAATTTGTGGTTAAACCATACGAAATGTGACAAAACATAACCTCAAACTGTACTTAGAAGTACATTTTGAGACACTGAAAACGACTTCTCTAGCTCCGCTTCGAAAAGTTTTGTTCATTTTTAGCTCAAAAGAATATGGATAACGAGAATTAACCCGTTGAGTATGATACGACCAAATCTGGTTCTGAAACAATTATCCGTTGAGTATGATACGACCAGATCTGGTTCCGCTTTTTTTCACTTCTTTGACGTTCTCATATTTATTCATAATTATCTAATTGTTTTACAAAATGATATTTCAATATTCTATATTCGAAATTTCAATGCAATCATTGTGCAGTTGTTCTTTTTATGATTGGTGTAGTAGTTTCGTAGTTATAGTACTTTAAGTCGATGTCGCCGAAAATCCTGCAAAAGAGACAGATGCATCCATGAAAATACCCATTTACTCCAAGGGTGACAAAATGAACGAACGCATGTCGGCTTAATTCTTACTCTGGTCTGCTTGTTTGTTTGTTTGTTTATAATCTTTATTGTGAAAATGTCACAATGGGCGGGTTTATTGTCATATGACAATCTCTTACAACCAACCCTACTATGACGCGTTATATGTATGTGTATGTAAGTGTGTGTCTTGTTATTGCATTCGATCGACAGAACTGAAAATGCAATTCCGTTAATTTGATCCCAACGGAAAATGGTGACCCACCCGGGAATCGAACCCGGGACCTTACAATGTAAGATCAGGCGACTTAACCACTGTGCCACCGATATCATATATCTCTGGCCAGAGATATATGTCCAGATTGTTGTCGATAATAATAAATAAATAAATAAAGAGACCCTCTCTAGGCCTATATATATATATATATATATATATATATATATATATATATATATATATATATATATATATATATATATATATATATATATATATATATATATATATATATATATATATATATATATATATATATATATATATATATATATATATATATATATATATATATATATATATATATATATATATATAGTTTTTAATTTGAGTAAAATGTATTTTTTTAGAAACTAAGCTATATTTGTTTTACAAATATATTTTTTCACTTCTAACAAACCTTGGCTAAAAGGTCATATTTTACGTTAGTAAATTTTTGAAATAGAATTACCAACATTATAAATAATTTGACTTTGATCGTTCTTCCCGTAACGATTCATATATAATCGTGTTCGTTTTAATTCGTGTTTGTACACGAAATAACGAAATAAATGTGGTTTAAAATAGGTTTAAATGGCATTCAAATATAAACACAAACACGAAAAAAATGTGGTTTAAAATGGGTTAAAATCCCCTCAAACGGTGTGATGATGGATCTGACGCTTTTAGTTTTTAAATTTGAAACAAAGCATTTCATAATAACGGTCAATGGAACGCGGAAGAAAGATTACAAATTAGAACGCGCCCCACATTGTACTTTCTGTACAAGTTCTGCAGACGTTTTATATTTTTATTGTGCTTCTCGGACACTGCCGGTTTTGCGCGAGCGCATTGCGTATGGTGACCTTGCGAAGGTCAGCACCCCCCCCCCCCCCTATAACCCTCGTTCACCAACTTTCATCCGTCCGGTTATGGCCGCAAAAATAATTACAGTTAATATTCGCGATGTTATTCCTTTGTATTTTATTATCTAAATATACGTGCGCAAAATGGATTCGTGCACAAAACTTTTTGTAGGTGGCGCTAGGGACCACTGATCATGTAAAATACTAGAGACAATCGCGGGCCAACCGACCCAAAAAAGTGTGAAGTGAGCGACGCACCGCGCGAACGCTATTGATAGATGATATTAACACGCATTACATACCTTATGATAATAATGCTGGTATATGCTGAAATGTAAATAGTAACTAATATTAAAGTTTAGGTATAATGGATTTATGTTCAACACCGGTCTGATTGTAGAAAAAAAAAGATGATAGATGACATTTCATTCGCCGAGCAACACTGGCGATCTGTCAAAAGTTCAAAAAAGTCGCGGCGCCGCGCTAATTTATTCGGGAAAATCACAAATTAAATCAGTCATTCATTAATAAATGTATCGCCCGTTCTATTTTATAAATATTATTGTATATAAATAATAATTTCCGCGTTATAGATTCGCATTCTGAATCCGGTGTCCCGAAATCGATCATAACCTCAAATATGTGGGCTTACGAAATTCATTGTGTATATTTCACGTGATAATAATATAAAAACATGTTGAAAACGATCGTGCGAGTGGCGAGAAGCTGCCAGAATGGAAGGACGTACAGTTCTCTCTGTCTGAGTTTAAAATTGACTAACAAATCGGTTAGACTTATAGGTTATGTTTCCAAACGGACGAAAAAGTCGGACAAGGGAAATCTGTCGTCGTTATTCGTTCCTGTGCCGGTGAAACCGAGCAACGACGACATGAATATCGGAGCCGAATTGACAGGACGTTTAAAAAAGCAGGAATTACTGAAGATTTTAAATGATTTTTATCAGAAGCCAGAGGTGAAGATTTTGTCTCAGGAAAATAAAATCGACGATCAGCTGTTGCATCAAGCGTTTCTATCGTTTCGGAAGCATTGTATCGACCATGAGCTGCCTCCTGATTTGCATGTGGTGGCCAGTGATATTGTAAACGGTGAGCCTTTTATGGGGTTTATATTATAGCATTGTGAATTACAAGGATTTTTTTATACTCATGATATATCTATCGAAAATTGGTTTTATAGTCTTCAATAAATAAATAGGATTGCACATATTTTAAAACCATCTCTACGCGTGACCATCTCTACCATAACTCTACCGACAAACCCATATCTATATAAATAAAAATGTAAATGTTCATTGGTTCAAAATGTTGCCACAGCAATGTGATGCGGGGTGCAGCTAGTTAAATCATCGACTGCTAACTATGAGTATGCTAACTAGCGTTAGCAAGAATATTTTGCATAGACAATTTTATTATGAGACATTCTTTTGCAAGAAAATGAGAAAAGCCCATTCTTTATGCTTTTTAATGTTAATATATACTATTATTAGATCTTTTAATAATATTATAAGGTTGAATATTCAGACCAGATCCTGAAAAACGCCTTGGCAGTTAATGAGTTAACAATAAAACAACAAAAACTAACAAAATGCTTATCCGTAAAAATTAATAGAATCACAAAAAAAAATCATTTTACCGCAAAATAGTTGTTAGGAAACCTAAAAACTAACCGAAAATATACATTTTTCATTAAAATAATTTCATTCTCACGACCGCCGCTGGAGCACGCATGGCGAACTGTGAAATCGCATACAAAGAGTCGCTGTGCTCGATTTTATTTTTTATTTTCTAAATTATATAAACTATTCTTCCAGTTAAATCAATTTTTAATATGTTTTAGAGTTGCTGTAGAAGCCATAAAAAATCTTGATAGTTTATGCTGTAAAATTCTATTTACTTGCAACCCCAGAGCATAATATGCGAGGCTCAAAGCAAACTTTACATCGCACTTTCATTCAGTTATTTATTCCGCATCAATGCCAATCGGATATTTAATTATATATTTTCTTCTTTTTCAGGAGCCGGACATGTAATCGACATATTTCCGTATTTTTTGAGACACGCCCGACTAGTTTTTCCACATTTAGATTGCCTTGATGACTTGCAGAAAATATCAGACCTGCGAACTCCAGCAAATTGGTAAAATATCAAAATAAACGTTAGTCGGTGACGGCGGTGACCGCATCATCTGCCACCAACTGAGTGGATAACGCAGCAGACAGCGCTCGGGTCCGCTCTGCCTGACCCGCATGTGAGCGACTAATCAACCGCAGTATTATGCCGTTGCTAGTTGCTACGCACTGATACGCGTGTTGCGTGTCGACAGCACTTGTACACGAATATACAATATATATTCACCCATGCACCAGTCACTTACTTGTCTATATTACGAAGTTCTTAGGGCATAGATAAGTTACAAAAGTGATTTATCAGTATATAACAGGGCCAAATAGTTTCCGATCTCACAAATCTCACAAATGCCGTCACCCGGAACGGCTTCTGTGTTCACCTTCATGCGGTGGAAGTTTGCACTCGTGGCCTGCCAGCCAAATATCTGTTTTACCCTTTTAAAGGTCTTGGTCTCTCCAGGAAAATAATCAACCCCTTCCTAGAAAAAATATCTAAAACAGCAATTTACGCATCTCAAATTCTATGTCTTCGAAGGGGGAGTGAATGGGTGGTAAGGTGTGCGCTCCGAGTGGCAAGACAGCTGTCCTAAACCTACCACAGCCGGTGGTTGGTCCGGGATCCACCGCTCACCCCCCAGAAGTATAATAATTATATTATGATGGGCCCGACTTCGATCGGTGAATTCCATGTCAGCTCCGTTTGTATTTTATTTATTAGAAGAGTAATTTACCAGGATAAAACGGTCGAATAGTTCAGCTGAATATTCGGCTATTCCGTTAGATTTTTGGCTGAATATTTGCTAATACTAGAAATGAGTTATATGTATATCATTAGGATGATTAAAACAAATATAGAACAATAATATTGAAAATTTTAGAATTATGAGTAAATTTTAAGTTACGAATTCCTAAAGATTTTTTTATGTAAAATTTTTGATATTCAATAAAATCCAAATTGAAAATTTCACTTTTTAATAGAGAAAGATTATATAAAGTAGACCTAATTAAAAATAAATATCCAGCAATTTGAGTGATTGAAAGGAAAACCAGAAATGGTTTGGAGGACGATGGGAGGCTCCGACAGAGTCAGGCAATTAAGGACTTAATTACATTCGATTTCGAATAAATGCCTCTAATATCGCCAGGAACTATACCAGTATAAACATAGGTTTCTTTAGAGAGTTGTATGCGATAGCCAATATTGAGGGATCGATTGTAATATTCAATTCCTATATGACCGTCACCTAGAAGTTTGGAGGCAACTGTGAATATTAGATGATTTGTATCTCACTGAAGGACGAAAATTTCAGACTCGCTCGAAACCCCCTATGCGTTGTAAACGCACACGCGACTGCCACCCCTAGTCGCTTATCTCCTCATCGAACCTCTCTCTTGACAGACACTCATATATGTTTGGAATTGCTCTGCTTGACGCTGTTGCTTGGGCAGCGAGCATCGCCAGATTTAGATGGATCTCCTCTTTATTTATTTATTTGTTTACCTTGCTTAGGTACCCGGCTGCACGATCGCTTAACAGAAAAGTAATCTTCCACGCTGGTCCGACGAACTCTGGAAAAACCTATCACGCAATGCAAAGATTTTTGGAATCCAAATCCGGCGTGTATTGCGGCCCTCTCAAGTTGCTGGCGACTGAAATATACCATAAATCTAATGAAAAGGTTAGTCTTGCTCTTTTTTATTGTCAAATCTGTCGTAATTAATTAACTATAATATTAATTCAACAAAATGATTCTCCTAAAGGACAACCCTAGATCAGGGGTTGGAAAACTTCGGCTCACAAGTTGCATGCGCCTCTTTGGCCTGAATATTGCAGCTTATCCAAGCAAGTCAAGGAGACATGTCGCTCAGCGTTGTCTGAGATTGTGGAGTATATGAATCTTTTAGACGCCATATGAAGCAATTGAAATTGGCATAGCTCTATGTATCTCGGGTTTTATGGCGATGTCCATTGTTTGCACCCCACCCAAGGACTCTTCAAGCCTCCCGGGCTGTTCAATGAGCACCTACATCGGGTAGGACTATCTAAGACCGATTTGTGCGGATTTCGGAGACATCTTTCTAGGTGGCATGGTGGTTAGGTAGCCTCATCTTACATTGTAAGGTTCCGGGATCGATTCCCGGCTAGATCACCATTTTCCGTTGGTATAAAATTAACAGAATTGCATTTTTAATCCTATCGATCGAATGTAATAACAAGACATATACATATAAACACTTCATATGAAGGTTGGTTGTAAGAGATTGTCGTAAGATAAAAAAGGTCTATCTAGAGATCGAGGGTCGTTCTCTCAAAGATACTGGAGTTTATAGAAAACACAGGACTGGGTAATAAGCTGTCACAAACATCTGACCTGCGCTCAGAAGCTCAGACTCCAACATATCTAATCTAATCTTATAATATTATTTCGTATCGTTTCAGGGCACTGCCTGCGATCTTATAACCGGCGAGGAAAGAAAGTACGCGTGTAGGTATAAAATCAGCGAGGACGAGGACCAAGACGAGGGCGAAAAGATACCAAATTTTATGGATAAACCAACAGAGGCACCACACGTCGCATGCACCGTTGAAATGTCATCTTTAAATCACATCTGTGAGTTTGGAAAAGCTAAATTTAGATCTCGGTACGGCATTGAGAACTCTAGCGACGGCTAGGTGTGTCCATCATTGACCGGCGAATATAAGACCAGTCGATCGATTGATCCTTGCAGGGTTTTTAATGTGCATTTAAAATTTTCAGATGACGTTGCGATCGTCGATGAAGTTCAAATGATGGGCGATCGAGATAGAGGATGGGCTTGGACCAGAGCAATTCTTGGTTTGCAGGCTAGAGAATTGCATGTTTGCGGAGAAGCCGGAGCCATTCCCCTTATACAGGACATTTGCAATACCACTGGGGAAACTCTAGAGGTAGCTATCGCACTCATAAGCAAAACGGCGCTTCAAAGGCAAAACGGGATAAGCAAAAAAATACAAACTTTACAAGAAAGATATTTAAATTTGAAGAAACTTTACCATATAATATTTTCAACTTTATGTGAATTTGCTAGGATTAATATTTTCTTAAATTTGAATAATTGACCATATATAGCTTCAATATGAAATCTGCCGAATGAGCCACTTTTGCTTCGATCTATCTGCGTCGATGTCTGCGTCGCTATGAAAAATAAATTAATAGTTTAAAAAAAACACTAAAAACACGCTTTTATAAATGCACGTAAAAACCAAAAATATTTATTTACACTCAATATTTACAAGTCAATATATAATAGGTTTGTTATAACCTTGAAACCTGATCGTGTTCAAAGTCCTTTACGTGGCCTTTCTCACAAGTGCAAACACGACTATGATACGATATTTCATCATGGAATGTCAGTGCCTATCTTCCGGCTTCATCATCAGACCTTGAAACCTAATCGTGGTCAAAGTTCATTCCAAGACTTTTCTAACAAGTCCAAACACAGCTATGATACGATGTTCCATCATGAAGTTCCAGTTCATATCTTCCGACTCCATCATCAGATCAGTTCGACAGTACCATATTGTCATCAGAACTACATACAGCTGCCAATTTTCATGACGCTACGATCCTTGGAAGATGGTTAAATTAGTTACCTTAGATTCCATTACATAGTTAGTTACATACAGGTCGACCTAATAAAAGCGGGAAAGTAAAACTTCTCTAATATCCAAGTTTTAAGAAACTTGAAGAAGTAGGTTTACCCCCACTCCGAAGTAAAATTTTGGGCTATGTTAGGCCCCCATTATAATATTGCAAGGGGACCTCCAATCTGTAGTTATGTTACTGAATTCAATGGCTCATTTGTAACTATATTTGAGCAGCGGTCTCACATAGATCTTGTATATTTTCAAGAACAATGCAGTGAAATGCATTGCGGATGATGTGCAACATAGAGCTTGTTCTTTTTGCAATGGACGCGATGGGATGGTCCTATTTGACATCTCCTGTTATTTGAGATATTTTGTTATTCCAATGTGCTCCTGGAATTTAGCATAATTTTAATAACTCTTTTTTTAAATTATTTTATGTCACATCCCACTTTGCCTTTTAAGCGTCTATATTATTACCTGATGCAAACATTACTACCCCATTTATAAATAGCCCCAGTGCTTTCCGCAAGATATCCCGGAAATGTCTCAAGCAGTATTTGGTTAATGTAGAAAGGGGATTCCCTCTCTGTGTAGTCTTGATCAAAGCTTTGATTTTATATGTATTTGATTTTAGGTGAAATATTACAAAAGACTGACTAAGCTATCGATTGAAAATAAAGCCTTGAAAGATTTCAGCAATGTACAAGACGGTGACTGTATAGTATGTTTCAATAAAAATAACATATACACCGTGTCCAGAACTTTAGAAAATCGGTAAGTCATTCATTCACTAATCGAATTCAAACCTAGGAAACCTGGCATAGGAATTCAACTTATTAACCCTTTAAGGACCATAAGCTTTGCAGTAGAGTATGGAAATTTCTAATACATAATACTGTTGAAGGGCGATGTAAATAACATGTATGTCAAGTTTTGTGAAAATTGGTTCGATAGATTTTGTATTAATTGATGAGTCATGTGACTGTGGTCCATTAGGCTAACCGCACACCGGGCCACTGATGGCGGCCACTAGACGCAACCGCAAGCGGGGGGGGGGGGGGGCGAGGGGGCTCTAAGAGATGCAAATAAATTTTGTGTATTATTAATAATTTATTTTTAATAATTCAAGAAGTCAATTTGTACTAAAAGAATAAATTTCAATGTGAAAGTAGCGATAAATATTTTATTTATTTATTTAAAATTACCGTTCGTTGGTCATTCAAGTTCATTGATCATTTGCAATGGTTTTTTTTTTTAAAAAAACCATATATTTTTAAAGAATATATTATTTTTTGCTAATATTAGGATTCTGATGTCTTAATAACATGGATAAAATATAATTTATAAATTATTCTTATTCCATAATTCATAAAATATAAAAAAAAATATGGGACACATATGTTCCATAGTCTCTAAAGGGTTAAACATCAAGCTTACGCATGGTCTGTTCGAGAAATAACCAAGCTTTATTTTGGTTTTTTAAAATTTCCTAATCACACACTTATTCCAGCGGTTTCCACTTCACAAAGCAGTTTTTATAGCATCTTTCGAAATTTCCTTAAATGCCTGTGACGAGATTGTTTTGATTTGCCTGTGACGAGTTTTGACGAGATTGTTAATCAATGTGAAGTTCTTTGCACGTTGGGAGAAGGAAAAATTGCACGGAACCCGCTCAACTGTTGCAAAACGCCTTCATAGTAGTGACACAGTTTAATGATTACTAGAGATGTGGCGCTCAATGCCGTCGTTACTGTCTCGCCGCACTCTCCATTCGTCTGTGTTAGGGTTGTCACTATTTAATATAAAAGTAGGTAGATAATTGAGTTATGCTAGCGTGCAGACTATGCTCTGTGCGGCCCATTGCACATGCGCAGTAGGCATTCATTGAAGATGTGCTCGGCTTTGCATTGGGCCACACGTAGTCTACGTGTGGCCCAATGCAAAGCCGAGCGTCCGCTTTAATGGAGTTGAACATCAACAGCAATTCTGACAGCACTTCTTGAAGTTGAATAAGGAAATTGCAGCATCCAACCCCAGGAAACACTTTTTGACAAATTGTATACTAGATGTTTGGAATGTATTGCCAGAGGAAGTGATAAGTGCTGATTCTGTCAATAGCTTTATGAATAAACTGCACATATTTCTTCTGCACATATTTAACAGTCAGAAGTTTAAAAATAAGTGTATAATAATAAACAATTTAATAATAATAGTAAAAATAACTGGCAAATCATTGTTATTTTTTTGAACAGGGTCGTATATATCGTATCGTATCTGTTGTAGAGGGCGAGAAGTAGCAGTCATATATGGAAGTCTGCCGCCTGCTACTAAATTAGCACAAGCGGCCAAATTCAACGATCCGGAAAGTTCCTGCAAAGTAATGGTTGCCACCGATGCGATAGGATTGGGACTCAATCTGTAAGATTTTATAATCCTATATAAATTTTTAAAATATCACAATGCTGTTGATGTTAGTAAAAAAAAATTTTTTTCACAGGAGTATTAGAAGAATCATTTTCTATAGTTTAATTAAAACGGTTACAAATGAAAATGGAGAGAAGGAAATGGATTTGATATCGGTGTCTCAAGCTTTGCAGATAGCAGGTATGTCATACCAATCTCTCTTTTTTTACCGATTGTGTGGTGGGTGAATCGGATAACATTTTAGGCAGCCATGTTGATTTTGTATATCTACATCTTAAGGCATTTGACCATGTCGATAATGATGGGTCGCTCGGTGAACTGGCCGCTGTGAGGTTTTCCGGTAAGCTGTTTAACCGCCCTACTTACAGGAACGTATGTGGTACGTCTACTATATTATCGCCCGAACGCTGCAAGCCGTATCACATACATTTGAGTACAAAACAAAAAAAAAAAATAATTTAAAACTCAAAATGTCAAATTTTCCTATGATTCTTTATTCTACTCTATAATTTTCTGCCGTATTATTAGGCCTATATTTTGTTCATTTTAGCCCTTCAGGCCTCGGCCCCTCAGCCGATTGACAAGTTGATGTCCCAAAAAAAATGAATTACGACACTGTCTCACCAAAACATTAATTACTGCCAAGCCACTGTACCCATAATTAAAATAAAACATATTAACATAATAAAACATAAATTAAACAAAATTAAAACGGGTCCGTCACGCTGAATCGTGTTGTGGCCGATATCGGCCAATTGGGGCTCTAGGGGTTAAGGTGCATTTTAATTATTTGGGTAACAGGGGTTTTTTTTTAAATCAAGAATAAACGAATAATAATAGTAATTTGAACAATGGGCCCTATTGCGGTTTTTCGTGAACTAAAGTTGGAAATCATGCAAACGAGAGTGTTAACCCTTGGAGTAAATGGGTATTTTCATGGATGCATCTGTCTCTTTTGCAGGATTTTCGGCGACATCGACTTAAAGTACTATAACTACGAAACTACTACACCAATCATAAAAAGAACAACTGCACAATGATTGCATTGAAATTTCGAATATAGAATATTGAAATATCATTTTGTAAAACAATTAGATAATTATGAATAAATATGAGAACGTCAAAGAAGTGAAAAAAACGCGGAACCAGATCTGGTCGTATCATATTCAACGGATAATTGTTTCAGAACCAGATTTGGTCGTATCATACATACTCAAGGGGTTAAAGCGGAATATGAAATGAACGATGGTCGATTTTCCCACATCAAAACTACCTATCACATTTCGTGCTGTATTAGATTCAGCCGCTTCTTTTCATTGGGTAGTTTTAATGCAGAAAAGTGACAACCGTTCATTTCACATTCCGCTCTACCGTATTGCGCTGTCTCGTTCACATGAATTAGTTTTCGATTTTACTTCATGACGAAAGTTCATAAAATTTATTTGTTAAACCCGGTAAGCACCATATTTATTTCCTATTATTTACAGGTCGAGCAGGTCGCTTCAGAACACAATGGGAGGAGGGATTCGTGACCTGCTACAAGCCAGAGGATCTCGCCACTTTAACGGCACTTCTGGAATCTCAGCCAGATCCAGTAAAACAGGCCGGCCTATATCCGACTGCCGAACAGATGGAGATGTATGCCTATCATCTGCCACATTCTTCACTAAGTAGCTTGATGGTAATGTATTTATAATGTTGTGTCAAGTGCTCTCAGGTAGCTGCAGCAAGTGTAACCACTTTTCTTTTGCAGGACATTTTCGTTCATCTATGTACAGTCGACGACTCGCTTTATTTCATGTGTAACACAGAGTCTTTCAAATTTCTGGCCGATATGATTCAACACGTTGCTCTTCCGCTTAGAGCGCGATACGTATTTTGTTGTGCGCCGATCAATAAGAGAGTTACTTTCGTTTGCGCAATCTTTCTGAAGGTAAACCAATCTTTATTTTATCGATTACTAGTAAAGGAAGTCTGTCCAATTCCCCATTTAATTTTATTCTGAATTAATTTTTACTTTTATATAATAAAATAAAGAATCTATTGTCATCAGATGGTGAGGCAGTACAGTCGTAACGAGCCGCTGACCTGGGATTGGATGAAAAGGACAATGAATTGGCCGTTTTCTACACCAAAGACTATAGATGACCTTGTTTATTTAGAAGGCGCATTCGACTGCATGGATTTATATCTATGGTTGAGGTAAAGATTTAACTGTTACTAATACTGGCTTTGAATATTTTACATTAACCCGTTGAGTATGATACGACCAAATCTGGTTGTGAAACAATTATCCGTTGAGTATGATACGACCGGATCTGGTTCCGCGTTTTTTTCACTTCTTTGACGTTCTCATATTTATTCATAATTATCTAATTGTTTTACAAAATGATATTTCAATATTCTATATTCGAAATTTCAATGCAATCATTGTGCAGTTGTTCTTTTTATGATTGGTGTAGTAGTAAGTCGATGTCGCCGAAAATCCTGCAAAAGAGACAGATGCATCCATGAAAATACCCATTTACTCCAAGGGTTAAAGTAGTAAATGCAGTACCCTTTGGCTTGCAATTACTTCTGCAATAGCATGCAACACGGTGGCATAGTCCAGTCCAGCTATGAGGAGAGATTGCAGCCTGGGACGGCCTGGTGGCATAGTGGTTGTGTCGCCTGATAATACACTGTAAGGTTCCGGGTTCGATTCCCGGCTGGGTCACCATTTTCCGTTGGAATAAAACTAACAGAATTGCATTTTCAATTCTGTACAATTAAATGCGAAACAAGACACACACTTGCTATATGCTGTTATACATATAAACACTTCATAGCAGGGTTGGTTGTAAGAGATTGTCGTATGATAATAAACCGCCATTGTGAAATTTCACAATAAAGAGTAGAAACAACAAAGAAATTTACTACACAGGAGGAGCACAGAAAGCGAGGAGACCTGATTAAGACCTATAAGATACTTTTGGGACACTACTAATCCACGTACATCCCTCTTATTTACGTAGTCAACACTGACCACCGTCTCCGAGGCAATGTCAAGTAGATGTCAATATTGAGTTTTACTTTGAACCCTCCGAAGCACTTCCTCAGTGATCAAGGACTGTAATAGCTTCCCGAAAGTGGTGTTTGCCAAAAGCATACATGATTTTAAACAATCTAGACAAAACATAAGTGAAAGGCAGATCGAAACTAATCCAGGAAAATAAATATCAGAGATGTCCCCGGTTCTTTCAGTAAATTTTGTGACATTAGGGGTTCATGTTGCGAGAGGTCATCATGGAGGCGACAGCGCCGTCGCTCAAATCACGCAAAAGAGACAGCTATGCAGTGAGAAAGAGACAGTGATGTTACATATTTGAAAATGAAATAAAATCAGGGTGCCCCGCAGAGGACAGAATATCGGATCGATACCCCCTCGCGCAACATGAACTCCCAATACTTACGAAATTTATTTTAATTTCTCCAATTTTTAACCAAACTAAAAAATAACTATTTTAATTTTCGATGAGACTCATCAGAGTCTAGGGGTAGGGGATATAAATAAATACAAACGGAGCTGCCATGGAATTCACCGACCGGAGTCGGGCCCATCATAATACTATTTTTTTACACTTCTGGGGGGTGAGCAGTGGATTCCGGACTTACGAACCGGCTGTGGTAGGTTTAGGACAGCTGTCTTGCCACATGTGAGCGTTCACCTTGCCACCCATTCACTCCCCCTTCGAAGCCATAGAATTTGAGATGCGCAAATCGCAGTGTTAGATAATTTTTCTAAGAAAGAGTTGATTATTTTTCTGGAAAGGCCAAGATCTTTAAAGAGGTGAAATAGAGATTTAGCTGGCAGGCCACGAGCGCCAACTTCCACCGCGTGAAGGTGAACAGTGAAGCCGTTCCGGGTTACGGCATTTGCAAGATCATGGTATTTATTTAATTTGTACTCGTGGTCTTTTGGGATATTTGATTCCCATGGAACAGTTAATTCTACGATAAGAGCCACCTTCCGAGATAGAGAGTATCTGGACGGAGGGCTGTGCATCCGAGACTTTCAGGGAATTTATACTGCTTAGAGACCGAATCAACCTCCAGAATCCAATCTGTAGCTTTCTCGATTATTGAGAAAGGTTTTGTAGTTAAATGTTTTTTGCCTTTAGAGCCATCCCGCACAAACTGTATTGGGGGTTTGGAGGATACTGTCAAACCCTTGTTGGCACGAGCCACTGAGAGACTAATTACCTCGCGAATAACAGCGAGAACTTTGTCATGGCGGTAAGTGTACCGTCCTTGATCTAAGGCCACCTTGCAGCCAGCTAGAATGTGTCTAGCTGTGCAAGGGGTATTGCTACAGAGGGGACAAGAACTATCCTCGGCAAAGCTCCAACGAGCGAGGTTACTGGGGTCTGGAAGTGTATGCTGAAAGGCATTCAAATAAAATTTCAGGCATTCAATAAAAGCAGGCATGCACCTACGTAAAAGAGGGACACACCATCTCCACCCATTTTTCTAGACCTTGTCAATTTTTTATACATTTTTTTTAGCTACCGTTTCATGGATATGTTCCCTGACAGTGATACAGTCAGAGAAATGCAAAACGAACTAGATGGAATTATCCGCCTCGGTATATTCCAGCTGACTAGATTACTCCGAAACACAGAATCTATAAACCAAGAAGACCAGAGTGAAGATTATACTCCCCCGCCAAAAATTACACGAGCAGCCCCAAGGGTTCAAATTGGCAAAGGAAAGCTAAGCGAGAGACTAATCGCACAGGTGACTACATAATCCATAAATTTATAAACGGCTTAATTTTTATTTTACATTTTATAACACCATCGTGCGTTGTACCCTAAAACTGGTGTTACATTACATTACTTGAAATGGTGTTACATTAACCTTTCGGAAGCCAGCGTTCATGCGCAAAAACAGCGCCGCACATTTTCGGTCAATTTTGTATATATATTATTTTTTTGTGAACCAAATAATTATCTTGTTATCTTGTAATCTTGTAATCTTGTTACCTAATAATTAATCTTGTTAGTCATGTATATCATATATTTATATAATATATAGAGGCCGGCCGAAATGGCTACGCGCGGACCTGTTAACCACAACCACCGATTGGCGTTTTTGGCCTCCCAGGGGTTAAAGCACTTGAAATTGTGTAGAAAATATTCCTTAGACTCTTGTACCCGAGGCAATACGGGTATTTTATCCTCATTGTATTAGAGACCTGACATTCTTGGTATGGTCATCTACAACTGCCTTCAGCTGAGAAGGAATTCGTTGGCAGCGCAGCACGTCTTTAAAATTCTCAAAGGGGGATTGGATAATCCCAGACTGGATAATCCGGGACATACAGATAATCTGTATGTCCCGAACGGCTATTCTTAGACTTGGACTCACAATTTATTCTCGCTCCCTTTCACAACCAACTCTCCGCCAAGTGGGTTTGCTGTCATGGTTATTAGCCACTCTGAATTTAACATCACAAAGTATAACTATCTTTGATTAGCATTTATTAATTACTTATTTGTATTTACAAAAACTTTACAATTGCTACATTATTGAACTCTATAACGATTCTAAATATTAACTTTTTTTTAGTTCATCATGTAGAAGAATATTACCTGGTGTGATATACCTACATATATAAAATCGAAGACTATCGCGGTTGTTTGACATTATAAATAGGATAGAAAACGAATTTCACGCGGTAAATTCGTTTTCTATCCTATTTATAATACCTACATATAATTAGAATTAGTAATATTAACCGCTGGGGCGTCAAAAAGACCTATCGGTCTTGGTTGACAGATCTGCACATAGTCATTTCGACTCGTCTCGATACATATATTATATAAATATATATTATATATGACCAACTAGATTAGGTACCCAACAAAATAGAATTCCTAAAAGAATGATATTGTTAGTATATACTATGTTAGTATATTATAGTGTATACAAAATAGACCAAAAAAGATGCGGTGCCATTTTTCGCGTGAAGTCTGGCTCCTAAAAGGTTAAGCCCTTTGTACCGTTCTCTGTGGACTTAATTGCATTTCTTCGTGAACTAAAATAGTAACTTAGTTCAACCGAAGGAGACAGAGCAGAGCGGAATATGAAATGAACTGTCGTCGATTTTCCCGCACCAAAACGAATTTATAGACGCCCGAATAAGTTTGAACACATTTCGTGCGTTGTTAGATTTAGCTGCTTTATCCGTCGGTAGGTAGTTTTAATCCGGAAAAGTGACAACCGTTTATTTCACATTCCGCTTTGTCTCATTCACACGAACTAATTTCTGATTTTAGTTCAGGAGAAACTCAATCGAGCCGTACCTCAGTCCTACTAAATTAAGAATTTAAATCAACAAATATTTTATCAACAGGGTCTGCTTACACCTCGAATGTTAAAACAGCTTCAAGCAGAAATGGGCGGCAAAGAAGAAAATCGTTACGGACATAATCAACATCAAAGAAAACCCTTAAAACGAAGAAAATAACATTGGTTACTAATTAAATAGACTTTAGTCATATTTTATACCTATGTTGATTTTTGACAGTTATAAATGAAACTATCGGATGCACTATGGTGTTTTATTTTTTCCAACATTCAAAGCAAAAGTGTTTATTAGATTTTTAATTTCATAAATTGTGTGACACCCGTTTAAGTTTAGTGATTTTTATTTCAAAATAAGCATTCCTTACTAATCTAAAATAACGTAACAAAAAATATAAAAATTACAGTCGAAACTCCTCTTAACCCTTCAGGCCTCGGCCCCTCAGCCGATTGACAAGTTGCTGTCCCAAAAATTTTTAGTAAAAATTAGTAAAAAAAATGAATTACGACACTGTCTCACCAAAACATTAATTACTGCCAAACCATGTACCCATAATTAAAATGAAACATATTAACATAATAAAATCAAACAAATTAAATTAAAATAAAATTAAAACAGGGTCGTCACGCTGAATCGTGTTGTGGCCGATATCGGCCAATCGGGGCTTGAGGGGTTAAAGAATTTCAATGGACTTGGCATTTTTCATTAATTTTGAAGATCTAAAACATGAAAAAGAATAGTTTGTAAATAAGAAATATGGAATATTGAGATTCAATGACCACAAATGTAATATTTTAAATTACACAAGAGTTTCGACTGTATAGTATAAAGAAACATAGTTTTACTCAATTAGTTATTAAATAAAAAAAAGCTCTCATAATAAATATATCAACCCCTAAACAAGATTACTGTTCCCCCTGTTAGTGGTCGGATAAGAGTCATTATTTAAATCTAGTAACACAAAATTTCGATCATTTTGATTTTCTTGCGATGGCAACTCGAGATCAAGTATCTGTATATCGTCTTTGGCGACTGGATTGTAATGTAATTTTGGACTTTGCTGTCGTTTATTGTGTTCCAAATCAAATATCTCCAGATCGTCGTCGTCTTCCGAATCGACAGTTAGCGGCATTCTAGACAGTTCCATATGTTCCGGATTGTCGTCAGATTTTAAAACACCGTATTTGAAAAGAGGCGAATCGGATAGATAGTCATCTTTGTTTTGCGAGTCCGTTGATTTTCTGAAAATAAACAACATAGTGTTATATATATAGTGAAAACAAGTGTTTTTAAAAATTTTCGATCGCAACCCCCTTTTTGGTAAAAAAAAAAGGGTTGTAAGACTAAGTTAGTTCTCTCGGGTCCCTACAGATTTGCCGGATCTTAATTTGCTGCTTCCAGTTTTGCCGCATCCAGATTCGCCTTAAAATGAACCTTCCAGATTTGCCGCATCCTAATTTGCCGCGTCCAGATTTGCCGCAGTTTACAATCCCAAATCGCCGCATCCAGATTTGCCGCGAAATGGAAATGTCAAACGTCGAATTGGTGTTGCCACCATGTAATCTATACTAATATTATAAAGAGGTAAAGTTTGTGACATTGTAGGAAGTAATCTCTGGATGTACTGAACCGATTTTGAAAATTATTTTACCAATAGAAAGCCACGTTATTTGTGAGTGTCAAAGGCTATATAATATTCCGAAAAATAAAGACTTTTTCGTAGTAGTCGGATTTCCAAAGTAAGTCGGAAAAAATGGTCCAACGAAAACGTTTCTAACGAACGCTGCCTTAACAATGAGAGATATATGATTAAGTTCTAGAAAAAGTTGTAGAGCTAGATAATGCCTTCAAAAAAGTCAGATACAGCATATGTCTAACTTTTATATTTAAGTAACAAAAAGTAGTATTTTATATTAAAAAAATAATTTAAATCATTAGGTCATGTTTATTGGTCATATTATCAACAATTATGAATTCATATCAAAATAAGTAAATGTATCGTCTCAAGTGTTTAAAACAAAAGACTTTTGCCTTTTACTGCATATAATTTCACTTTTACTGCATAAATACTTAAAGAGATAAGACACTCACAAATAAGACACTCACAAGAAGACACTCACAAATAACGGTAATATAGTCAAATTTTCATGCAAATACATACATACATATGCAGTAAAAATATAACCCTTCTTTTAACAGTCAGGAAATAAATCATAGCACTCAGTACTAACCGAACCACACTCATAATTTCATCACAAGTAAAAGTTTTACCGCCCAACGAAGTGGGCACGGGTCAGCTAGTAATTACATAATTGCACATACATATATGTAGATCGGTTGCCCGCGAGTTGTCGCAAAGGAAAAACCACCGATCGGTGAGTTAAATTACGTTTTGCCGTCACGGCGAATAACATTTCAACGTTTTCGCTGATTGCAAACATCGTTTTCGGTCGCTTTATGTTGAGTTTACAATCACCATTCTTTCGGGCTTTGCAATATTGATTACATTTATTATGGCGCTCGGGGTAAATGCGAAACGAACGCTGAAAGATGCCGAAACCGACGCGTCGTCTGACGCTTAATTACATTTTCATCAGACGACGACGCCCGAGCGCCGCGACGCTTGACGAAAGGCCACCCGAGGGAACGACGCTAAAGCTACCTCCTAAATGGTGTATTGTAAGCAACAAAATAAATAATAAATACAAACGGAGCTGCCATGGAATTCACCGACCGGAGTCGGGCCCATCATAATACAATTTTTTACACTTCTGGGGGGTGAGCAGTGGATTCCGGACTTACGAACCGGCTGTGGTAGGTTTAGGACAGCTGTCTTGCCACATGTGAGCGTTCACCTTGCCACCCATTCACTCCCCCTTCGAAGCCATAGAATTTGAGATGCGCAAATCGCAGTTTTAGATAATTTTTCTAAGAAAGTTGATTATTTTTCTGGAAAGGCCAAGATCTTTAAAGAGGTGAAATAGAGATTTAGCTGGCAGGCCACGAGCGCCAACTTCCACCGCATGAAGGTGAACAGTGAAGCCGTTCCGGGTTACGGCATTTGCGAGATCATGGTATTTATTTAATTTGTACTCGTGGTCTTTTGGGATATTTGATTCCCATGGAACAGTTAATTCTACAATAAGAGCCACCTTCCGAGATAGAGAGTAAAGAGTTATATCTGGACGGAGGGCTGTGCATCCGAGACTTTCAGGGAATTTATACTGCTTAGAGACCGAATCAACCTCCAGAATCCAATCTGTAGCTTTCTCGATTATTGAGAAAGGTTTTGTAGTTAAATGTTTTTTGCCTTTAGAGCCATCCCGCACAAACTGTATTGGGGGTTTGGAGGATACTGTCAAACCCTTGTTGGCACGAGCCACTGAGAGACTAATTACCTCGCGAATAACAGCGAGAACTTTGTCATGGCGGTAAGTGTACCGTCCTTGATCTAAGGCCACCTTGCAGCCAGCTAGAATGTGTCTAGCTGTGCAAGGGGTATTGCTACAGAGGGGACAAGAACTATCCTCGGCAAAGCTCCAACGAGCGAGGTTACTGGGGTCTGGAAGTGTATGCTGAAAGGCATTCAAATAAAATTTCAGCATCTCTGGCGTCCAGTCATAGAGCATTACCTTCCAGTGCATTGGAGGCGGAATGCAAAAGTCCCCAATTGTTGTCCAATCATTCTGGCATTGAAGGCCAATAGCATGAGCTGCTGTCGTAATCTCCCCGCAAGAGAGACTTCTTCAAGTCCACATCGCTCATGGTTGTACTGCCATACCCCAGACCAGTGCCATTCTGGCTGATTCTAGTAAGGAACTTTTTGTGGAAGTCTACGCGGGCTTGTAGATCATTTGAATCACTACGGCCACTTATTACGTGCTTCGATATTGCCGGATCTTTGGAATTGCACAGAATCGAATTTTTGGTTATTCTGGAGTTGGCGTAGAGCAGAGAGGGCAGTTTAAGCGCTAGCCCAAAATTTTGTTTGGACCTGAAGAGAGTCGAGGGGTCAGCTGGTTTGGCTAAGGACAGCCAGGATTTTAAACTAGCTGTCACCAGCGCATCTAGACGGGACAGTTGGGTTTTGGTAAAATCGTAAATAAGAAAGGGCCATGACAAATGTGACGTTAGATAATTGTCATAGATCCAGGCCTTACGAGGGCCAGAAATTAGCAAGGCATCTATTTACGCCAGGCAACTTTTGAAATGCTCTATAACATGATCGCCCGAGACGTCTTTTCCCTGATGGGTGATTTTTCTGCCGAGAAATTTGAAATGATTGTTTGGGTCTATAAGGGAGATATTAGAGCCCTTATAGACCAATTTGGGGTCATAGGATGTAAATTTTGTGCCCATGCGGGCGAGTCCAAGGCAAAAACACATAGACACGTATGTGTGTATGGCTCTGGGGAAACTGGAATATAGTACACTTGGAGGTGTCGACTACAACGGGCAAACCCGTCACCTCAGGAAACTATATCACAGTCCAGGTTAGTCCTTCTTCGAGTAGGCTACCGGATAGGAGCTGAATCGTGAGTTAGGACGACCTCAGAAAACATAAGCAGGCCATCATATTCATTTTATTAGTATACTGGTATACAAGTCAGATACAGATTAGCAAACATTCATGCATATTAGCAAACAAACATTTTTTTATCGTAAAGAAAAGATAAAAATAAACAAAACAAACATTTGGAAAATAAATTTTAGGTCAATTGTCCAATATATAGTACAGAAATATTATTTATCTCAAATTTCATCTTGGAGATTGTCAATTTCACCCTGCTATATCGATTCCTTATTTTTTTCAAATTTAGTAGGTACTTTACTACCTTAATAGTACGAGAATGATATATTTCAATTGACAGTTTCTCATGTTTTTATGCGAACCTCTTCCATTACTTCCCGTAATGCGACTGTGCCCTTCCCCTCGCTGTTTTTTTTAACGTGCAGTAATCATTCTTATTTCATTCTTATTTTATCATAGTTAAAGAGTGTCATTTATAAAAAAAATAATATGCCCTTTTTTATTTATTTATGTATTAAAGAAATGTAAATATAGGAAATTGACTGGTAGTTTACCACATGTGGTTTACAAAGGTCAGAGAGAAAAAAGCCGCCCGGTATCTTTGAGTAGCTTCCTATTTAGTGATGCACCAGGAGTTAATAAGTTGATTCGCTTATTAGTGAACTTGATCGGTCTCATAAAACATTAAGAAGTCCAAAGGACTTCCCCATACCAAACACCTTCTATTAGAGAATAGCCGCCATTAAAACGGGTGCAGAACGGACTCCTTTGGCCGCAGCAAATATTATAAACAGTAGAAAATAGTCATATTCCCGAGATAAACTCAGAATTGATCTAGGAGAACACTAACATGCACATTGGGCCTGACAAAAAGTCGTTCGGTCATTAATATGGCCAAAGAAAAACCCCAGCAGTCCTTTTTTACTGTAATTTTTAAATTGTGCATTCGTTCATAACATTTATACCAGTATGCACTCTACCTACCTATTTCGTAGATCTACCAACATTGTGTTCAAGAAGTTGCTAAAAATCAGTGCCGATCGGTAAGCTATCACTGATCGGTGTCTGAGTTTGTTTATATTATTGAAACATTTTTTTAAAACATCTTTTTTGTTTCAATAAAAAATATAATTATCGTTGTTATCATTAATGTATGTTAACAAATGCATGTACAGATTAGAGAAAATATAATAGAATTTTACAAAGAGACTTGCTCCAATAAAGCGGATCCAAATAATGGTCCAATTTGTATTGTAGAGCGAAATTTACAGAGTGGACTACCCGAGAAAGGAAAATGTTTTTCGAGCCCGGAATGTGAGAAAGCATTTGTTTACAAATGAGGACATCAGGGGAAGAACGATGAGGGTTATGTTTTTGTGTAACTGAGAAAAACGACTTTAAAGATTTGAGGCAAGGATACAAAGTTGTTCATGGTCAGGAGTCATATGTTATTTTAGTATTATTTGACGTCATATTTAGTTAGGGTTGATATTATTGTTTAAGAACATTATAATATGTGTATATAATACATCAGTATTCCCCACAATCGATTCGATTCTCATCGTTTTTCCCCAACATGCTATTTCAAAAAGGTCCATTTTTGCCATAATATTTCCTATTTCCATCATCAATATTTCCTATTCGATTTTGCCATAATTTTCTTATGGGTACAACGCACATTTCCTCATACTCAGTTTAACCCTTGGAGTAAATGGGTATTTTCATGGATGCATCTGTCTCTTTTGCAGGATTTTCGGCGACATCGACCTTAAAGTACTATAACTACGAAACTACTACACCAATCATAAAAAGAACAACTGCACAATGATTGCATTGAAATTTCGAATATAGAATATTGAAATATCATTTTGTAAAACAATTAGAAAATTATGAATAAATATGAGAACGTCAAAGAAGTGAAAAAAACGCGGAACCAGATCTGGTCGTATCATACTCAACGGATAATTGTTTCACAACCAGATTTGGTCGTATCATACTCAACGGGTTAAAATGAAGAAAAATGGTCCCCTGGTGTCCTCAAATATCATTGAACTAGACATTTTAGTAGTGTACACACATGCAATTGAAGAACTATGTTGGTCGGAAATGCGATAATGCCTTTTCATGACAAATTGATAGAATAGAGCTTTATTGCATAACTGTATGTAGGGTAAAGGAGGTACAGATGTTTTTGTACAAAATGGTTCTATACAGTTTGCCGACATGGCGTACATTTTCAATTTCATCGTTATAACCGCAGAATATAAGCACAGAACACTCGTGCTTATTACTTTTATTTTAAATTACGAGTCTAGGAAATCAAAAAGTAAAAAGAAAAAAATATGAGTCTAACAAATAATAAACATACACTTAAAAGTATTCCAATTGTAATTTAATAAATCATCATACAGAAGCCATACATCAAAAATCGAAGAAATGGTCAAGAATGCAATCATGCCTTTTTGGAACAGTAATCTAAAGAAACACGTAGATGTCGTAAATCTAAAATTGAAGACATATGTTTGTAAGGAATGCAGTTAAGCCATTTCACGATATGGACAACTGAAGTAGCATGTAAATGCTGTACATCTAAAATTGAAGAAATATGTTTTGTGCTTTTCCACAATAAGCAATAAAATAAAATACAAACGGAGCTGCCATGGAATTCACCGACCAAAAATCGGGCCCATCATATATAATTATTACACTTCTGGGAGGTGAAGGGTGGATTCCGGACTTAGACCGGCGGTGGTAGGTTTAGGACAGCTGTCTTGTCAGATGTGAGCGTTCACCTTACCACCCATTCACTCCCCCTTCGAAGCCATAGAATTTGAGATGCAGAAGTCGCGGTTTTAGATATTTTTTCTAGAAAGGAGTTGATTATTTTCCTGGAGAGACCAAGATCTTTAAAAAGGTGAAACAAAGATTTAGCTGGCAGGCCACGAGCGCCTACTTCCACTGCGTGAAGGTGAACAGTGAAGCCGTTCCGGGTGACGGCATTTACGAGGTCATGGAACAGTTAACACTACGATAAGGACCATCTTCCGAGATAGAGAGTAAAGAGTTATATCTGGACGCAGGGCTGTGCATCCGAGACTTTCAGGGAATTTATACTGCTTAGAGACCGAATCGACCTCCATAATCCAATCTGAAGCTTTCTCGATTATTGAGAAAGGTTTTGCAGTGAGATGTTTTTTGCCTTTAGAGCCAACCCGCACAAACTGTATTGGGGGTTTGGAGGATACTGTCAAACCCTTGTTGGCACGAGCCACTGAGAGGCTAAGTACCTCGCGAATAACAGCAAGGACGTTGTCGTGGCGGTAAGTGTACCATCCTTGATCCAAGGCCACCTTGCAGCCAGCTAGAATATGTCTAGCTGTGCAAGGGGTGTTGCTACAAAGGGGACATGAACTATCCTCGGCATAGCTCCAACGAGCGAGGTTACTGGGGTCTGGAAGTGTATGCTGAAAGGCATTTAAATTAAATTTCAGCATCTCTGGCGTCCAGTCATACAACATTACTTTCCAGTGCATTGGAGGAGGAATGCAAAAGTCTCCAATTGTTGTCCAATCATTCTGGCATTGAAGGCCAATAGCGTGAGCCATACTATTGCTGTCGTAATCTCCCCGCAAGAGAGACTTCTTCAAGTCCACATCGCTCATGGTTGTACTGCCATACCCCAGACCAGTGCCATTCTGGCTGATTCTAGTAAGGAACTTTTTGTGGAAGTCAACGCGGGCTTGTAGATCATTTGACTCACTACGGCCACTTACTACGTGCTTCGATATTGCCGGATCCTTGGAATTGCTTAGAATCGAATTTTTTAAAAAGCTCTTAGACGCCGTATATCTAAAATCAAAACAATATGTTTTTCATGAATGCAGTTATGCCTTTTCAGCAAAGGGACCTCTAAAGAACCACATAGAGATCATTCATAAAAAAATATGATTATATTCTCTTATGCGGAATGCGATTGTTCACTTACACAGAAAAGACTTAATAATACACATGGAGGCACGGTTCATTCGAAATTGAATTCTTTCGTGAGGGGTGTGATCGCGCATTTTACACAAAAGGTAAGTTCATGGAAAACTGGAAACAGCTAAATTCATGGAAAACTTTGAAAGTTTGTTTCTATATACTGCAATTAGACGGAAGAGAAAACTGATGAAGTATAAATAAATCGAAGGTGCATTTGGACACTGCAGCGACATTTATTTATTTATTTATTTTAAACATAACATAATTCGAAATTCGAATTATGCGAAATTCATAAAATGGTCATACTAAGTAATGGTGCGAAGTAAACGACGACCCACATTCACATGACCATTCGCAGCGCATGCCCAACTAGGCCGAGTATAGCCTGTATCTGGGCATACGATTTATTTTCAGACTTGGGTGGAGAACCATAACTGACGTAGGACACAAACACTTATACACACACATATACATATACACATATATACATATACTTTAAATATTTTATAGTTTAATTTTATGAATGAATGCTTGTAAGACACTGTAACATTCAGAATTAAATTACGATATTCCTTTAAAAAACTGCGTATTTTAAAATCAGAGACACTCTCTCATATAAATAGGATAGAAACGAGTCCGGCCCCCCACCACCGTTATAACCTATGCAGTGGCGGCAGCGGTATGCGGCCTACCCGCAAAACAACCGATTGACAGCTCTTTCAGTCTACCCTGGACAACGGCGGCTGCAACGTCACCGAAACGTCGGGTCCTACAAATTTCACGCGGTAAATTCGTTTCTATCCTATTTATAATGTCAAACAACCGCAATAGTCTTCGATTTTACACTCTCTCATAGTTTTGAATGAAAACAATTATGATTTTAAATATAGAATTCTCGAACTATAAAGGTCGTAAAGTATGTACTAAATTTGAGTAAAATGAATGAATTAATTCCAATATAGAGATGGCTATTGTAATCTTTTTTGTGGGTTGGCATCAATTTAAAATGAGACCTATTTAATCCCATATCAAAAACATAATAAATATTTTCATGATTTATTCGGTAACATTTCATTCCAATTACAATTATTTTTAGAGATTATTCTGAGAAAATTAGTTTAGGTAGATAAGGAGCAAAATAAAACATATATTATTTAGCAGTAAGCTTTCGGAAAAATATTGTTATGTAACCGTTGCCTAAATATTTCCTATTTGCGGCAAATTGGAATGCGGCGAAACTGGACGCGAAGGAATAGGATGTGGCAAATTGAGATGCGGCCAATCTGGACGCGAATGAATAAGATGAGGCAAATCTGGAAACGTCAGTCAGCTGACAAAATCTGGATGCGGCAACTTGGGATGCCCCCTTTTTCTCGACCCCCCCCCCCCCTCTCTTTAGTCTCTTCCACAGCTGTAACTGTAGGCATCGAATAAATAAAGTTTTTTTAAAAAACAATGGCGAAAACCACATTAATTTTACCGGTTTTTCAATTTTGAAGCTGTACCTTAGATCAACATAGTTTTGTAAAAGCAATAGCAAAACACATAGGGAATATGTTTCTCTTTCAAAGCTGTAAATGTTGGCGTATTAGATAAATAAAGATTTTGTAATATTAGATTTTTTTTTAGGTACCGTGCAATCACCTGTGGGTCATTTCGCGACCCCCAGGGGGTTTAAACAGATCACCTCGAAAGAAAATTTTCAATACTGGAATGGAGAAAGAACTGTCAATTGTGGTTTAATTTGCTGAAAATATCCTATCTATGAAAGATGTTATTGTTATTATTATTATTTGTGTTTATTTGTAATATGTTATAGATCAAACAATAATAGGTGTAAAACAGAATAATAACTTGAAATATATACGCACATGAAATATAATAGCACGTTTTTTCAATCTCTACTTAATATTACTTGATAACTTCTTCTTCTAGTTCCTCTCCTATTGATGGTCGGACAACATTATAGGTATCTTCAATTTAGAGGCTGCTGCTCTGGACAGCGAGGTGGTACTGCAGCCAAGCCAGTCCTGAAAGTTCCTTAGCCACAAATGCCGCCTTTTGCCGGCGCTTCTCTTCCCAGCGATCTTGCCTTGGATAATGAGGATGAGCAATTTGTATTTGTCATTCCTCATGACGAGACCAAAGTATGTTATTTTCCTGTGTTTGACGGTGTTCAGAAGTTTTATTAGTGACTCGGTCACGCCATGACATTTTCAAGATACGGCGGTATATCCACATTTCGAAAGCCTGGGATTAATAAATCAATTTGTCGTTTTTTTTAAATTAAAAAGTATTGTCCTAACTAAAATATGTTAACAAAATGCTCTTAGCTAAAATATGTAATTAAAAAAATTACCTCCAAATCTTATACGACATGTATCCTATGAATAGCAAAGTCAAAGATCCAAAGACGATCACTCCTCTTTTCACAGTTCCGGGTTTTATTTCGTTAGACTCGGATATAGTGATTGGCGCTGTATTATTTGCAGTTGGCGTTTCACCATCCTTCTTTTTGTTAGGACTAGGAACTGGCTCATCTTTATTGGGACTAGGAACTGGCTCAATGATATCGGAAACTTTCTTATCTGTAGTATTAAACAGAAATATTACATGTCAAACTTCAACCGCAAAAAAGCAGACGGTTCATGCAAGGGTTTATGCTAACCTGCTACAACTTCCTGACTCGACAGATCTTTTTTGTTGCTCTTTTGTTGCGACTGTTCAGCCGTTACGGCGGAGGGCGATTTGGAAGAAATATTCGTGTCATTGCCACTTTGTTTTGATATCCTAACTAAGGACGGTTGCAGATCCCGCACATACTTTTCGTCATCCTGAGCACGTCCTTGATTCGTATTAAACACAAACAAAACATATAGAAAAACAATTTTTAAATGCATGGGGAATGCTGTGTTGTAAGGTATGAAATTACACTTTATTTATCACATTTCTTCACAGTAATAAGTATAATTTTGCACAAGCGAAATTTTACAATTTTCGTTGCGAAAAAATGACGTGAGCTGCATGTCATTTGTTTTGAAGTTACTTCTTCTGTCTACTGTCTATGCGTCGTATCTATCATCATCGCATTCGAGATTAAAATTTAAAAAAATCATTGAATATCCCTAAAATATTTTGTCGATATTATGTGATAAAACAAAATCCAAATTGCACTTTTTAAATTTTAAAAGTAAACCAACGAACCTAATTTTAAAGCATGGTTGTCTATGGTATGACGTCACTTCCGCCTTCTTTCGGAAAACGGCGGGATGTTGGCTTGACGCTTTTTTTTTCAAGGAAGAGCTTTGGTTTTATAACATAAACATTGCAATCGCGCGACGTTACGTTACGTTTCTAAATTTTCATAACGCCGTTTAAGAACCTTTTCGCGTCATGGCCGCCGTGCAGCATGTTCAATCCGTGAGTAATTTTCTGTTTTCTTGATTTTCAACTTAGGATGCCATGTTTTTTCTTACGGAAAACTGTTTCAGACTGAAGCAATCGTAAAAAACGCTACCTGTAATTATACGTCGTCGGCCCTGCATATGAAGCGGACGACAACGGTACTTCTGAGTACACTTACGTACATTCGAGGGATTTTCCCGGACGAAGCTTACACGAATGAAAAATTTCGAGGAATGCGCATTAAACTTTTAAAGGATAATCCGAAATCGACGGCCGCCAAATACTTCACGGATGCCATCAAAGCGATTTTCGAAGCGTTCGACAAGAAATATGTAAGTGCATTATTTAGTCTAGAAAAACGGTAGAAAAAAACGACAATTCTTGCCGAAAATTTTCACTTTCAAAATGGCCGCCATTTTGGATTTCGAACCCTACCGCGGATCAAATCGAAGTATTATTGCAGTATAGGAGCCTCTTCTAGATTGTTGATTTTTTAATGCTGATTGCTGACCATGCTGATTCCGAATCTGCAATAATATTTATTCGGTCTCAATAAAAAAGCAAGATATGTGCACTTTAAGATTCGTCAAACCCATACATTTCGGTAGGTTAGGTCAGTTTAAAAAAAATAATACATAAACACTTATTTGGCACTAGGTTAGATTAGTTTTTAAACACAATTTTAAAAACTAAGTTTGAAAAAACTTCTTTTTATGTACTTACCTACGTTTGTTTTATTTTTGTCTCGAAATTTTACACATCCAAAGCTTTTTTCTTTCAAATTTAGCATTACAATTATCGGATCTAGTAGTATTTCTTTATTTTTTCTATTTTTTAGAAAGGTTCTTATTCTGCAATAATTCCCAAATCGATTCTTTGGATGCAAATAGTATTTTGCACCGACAGTCAGATTTTTTTCATTAAACCTCTTTCACGGCTATATTGATCTGTGGCGATTCTGGTCTGTGTTATGTTGATGATTATGTTTCAGTTGAGAAGGCTCGTGTTCAGCATTTATGGAGATCGAAATGACCCGATGTCCTTAATCGAATGTTATTTGTTCAATTACAAATACAATGGAAATGATACTGGTATCGTTGTACAAGCGGGCAACACTCAAAAGTAGTTATTATTTTTTATAATATGCATATATGCACAATTAAATAGTAAGACTGGATAGGATTCTTTTATGAAAAAAAACTTATATTGTGCCCGATTGCGTTTCTTCATGACTTAAAATTAGATAATTCCAATTTTAGTCGGAACTAATGTTCATGCGAGCAATACAGACCAGTACGTTAGAGCGGAATATGAAACGAACGATTGTCACTTTTCCGGCATAAAACTACCAATCGAACATAAAGCGGCGTAATTGAAGACCGGACGAAATGTTTTCAAACTAATTCAGAATATGTAACTTGCGGCACGTAGCTTTTGTGCAGTAAAATATTTTTGTTTTCTTTATAATTCCTTATCTTTGCACTGCTTTCTAATGCACTGCTCTGTCTCGCTCGCATGATGTACTATTTTCGATATTAGTTCACGAAGAAACGCAATCGAGCCCATTATGTCCCGAATCTCGGTGTTGTCATCTGTGACCCAAATGTCGAAGTATCCTTTCAGGCGGTATATTTTTTCAGACTAGCCTATCCAGTCCTTTAAGTTGTTTAAGCTTTCTCTTTTTTATTAATTTTATGTTTTATGTTTAGGATTATGAGTTCGCTTACACTCGACGACAAAGATGCCGTATTAAAAGCAACTAAAAACTTACTGCGTATGTGTACTATTATGGCAGATGCATGTGACGTCCTTCCACCAAAGTACGATCTGAGCATTCAGCTTTACTATTACGACGACGGTAAGCGATTAAACCTATTTCCATTTTGTTTCGACCACCTCGAACATATGAATCATAGGCAAAGAGAGAGTTAGGACCATTGGAAACTTCCAGTTTCCTTCAGCAAATCGTTATCTCAATAAAAATAGCATTAGTTTAATAATTTTTATATTATATATCAACAGTACCGTGCAAATTAATTGGAACAAAGAATATTTTTATGCGAAAAGTGCTTTATTAGACATAAACATACAAAAACAGTACTGGTAGTTATAGATTGTTAGTTTTAATATATTGTGTCCTCGTTTTGCGTTGATAACACCTTTCACTCTTGTAAGCATAGAATTCACCAGGTTTTGATAGCTTCCTTTCGTTCATCATCGTGAAACCAGATTTGAATTTCTGCACTGATCGTCTTGGTTTTCGTTGTACAATACATCTTGGAGAGTCATTTTTTTTGCAAATGGCCCATAGGTTTTCGATCGGGTTCGATCTCTTTAAAATCCTGAAATATAACCTCTGCTTCTAAATGGCTGAATTCCAGTATTTGGGATGCTTTACTGTTCTATCCAAGATACCTTCTATGTTTACCTGTCGAATGACTTGGGTAAGGGAGATTGGGTTGTGTGTATTTTTCTATTATCAGTTTTGGCTTGAAGCCCTCGGTCAATACAAGCAAAGATCATCCTTTGTTTGATCTTCGATTGAGCTCATCTAAATTGATGGAGCTTTCTGCCGCTGTTACCCGAGCAGCCAGTTGTCTGGCCTGTGTCGGGGCTAGGTGGGATCGGATCCATTCTGTGGGAATTCTTGGTGCGCATCATGTGGCTTAGGCAATTGACTTTGCACTCTGACGAATAACTGGGGTGTCTGGAAACGTACAATTCCTAAGCAGTGGGGGTGGTCGTTGACCTGATGTCAGCTACCTTTAAAATTACCCTTTGGCCACCCGATCCCGACTAGAGGATGAAGATATCCATCCATTCACCAAATTAGCTCCCAAAATTAGCAACTTGAAATGGCAATGGGCAGGCACAATCGACAACCATCGGTGAAACGATACAAATGACTACCATCGGGGAAAAAAGGTTTTCGAATGGCGGCCACGAAACGGTTCAAGCAGTGTGGGACGCCCCCCCCCCCCACAATATGGGGGAGGGGGAGCGCCGGGACCATGGCAATGTCATCCGATGACATTACCATGGTCGCAGAAAGTAGGTGGATGGAGGCGGCTCAAGACCGTTCGACATAGCATTCTATGGCCTATGACGGGGAGGCATATGTCCAACAGTAGACCGTTTACCGTCTGCTGCTGATGATAAAGGAATTGTAAGCCAGCAATGTGGAATTCTGGTACATAACGATTTCATTTTGGTTTTATTTATTAGTGACCCCACCCGACTATGAGCCTAAAGGTTTTGTGCCTCTGCTGAACGATACATTGGCAGAAAAGATTTCCGAAAAGGCACACACTACTATGGGACGCATTTCAACCAATTTCCATAAGCTCAAAGTACAAGCGTATCAAAGTCTGAATAACGACCACGAAACGGAAATTGAAGATAACCCCATGAGCGAACAGGTTGGAGGAAATGAGTTTCCGAAAAGTGACAAGCAATCAAATCAATATGAAAGCACCGACGCTCAAGCTTCGGGTACATTCTTTTTCATTTGTTAGTTCATAGTTGCAGCGTAAGTAGGATTGTTTGCTCAAAGCAACATTGCATTTTTCTATCTCCAGCGAGCTATTCTGAACCGGTGATTGCTATGCCAGTGCGATGCCCATGCAACCAAGTCTCTGCTTTCGAAAGTAACATCATAATGTGCCGGTAAGGATACTTTGACAATACTTTTCAATAATTTAATAAGTATTTTTACTTATACAGCTGGGATACGGAGTGCTTCCGGCGATAGGTCCTGCCGGCCAATCTACTTCAATCATGAAGTCGGTCAAGTCCACCTCCGTTGTGCTCAATCAGCAGATGTAGATAATGAAACATTCTATCTCCCTTCCTATGTGAGCTAACCATTTTTGGTTAGACGCTTTCCGCGCTGTGCTAACTGTAATATTTATTCATTATTATCTTAATTGTTTTACGAGATAATGTTGTAACGTTATAATACTTCAAATTTCAATGTGATCATTTTGCAGTTAATCTTTTTACGATCCGTATAGTAGTTTAAAAGTTATGCGCAAAACTATCCCGGGCAGAAATTTTACCCCGCCATAGGAGGGGTTAAGCTATGACTTTATTTTTGCTCAATGCCGTAGATGACACTAATCCCCACCAGCCTCCACCAGTAACAGCTGTGGAAGAGACTAAGGCAGGGAGGGTCAAGAGAACTAGCTTGCAGTCTAAAGGGGGGTCATGAAAGGCTTTTTTTATTTTTTTTAACAAAAATGGAGTCGTGATCTAAAAAATGTAATGAATTCCTAAATAAATATAACAATATTGAGAACACGTAGCATTGTAGAAGTCTGGTTTTCAGGTTTAGGTTGTAATTGTTGTTTCTTCACACTGGCCACTTTGAACATGAATAACTTGGGTTTGAGATGGAATTTCAAATTTAAATAAAAAATAGTTCGAGGCCATGTTATTCTTTTTTAAGAATCAGCTGTTTATTTGTTTTTCCGTCGTTGGTTTTTGCTCAAATATTTTTGTTTGTGCAATATGATAAAGTTGAAAATTTGCATTATTTTTAAATACGAGATCCTGTGTCTGTGTTTTCTATTACAGCTTCTTGCAGTCTGGCTATACAGTTACCGTAAATGTGTTAAGAACTGCGTTTCGTTGTGGTTTTTTATCTCTTTACTCATTATCCCAGTTGTCATTGAAATTACAGCCAAGGCAAATAATCATCCTAATAATTTATATTATTTACTTACATCATGCCAACTCGAGTTTCCATTGATGTAAATTTTATTTTATTTATTTAATTTTATATGTCTTAAATTTACACTCGGAAAAAACAATAACTTTTTAATTAAATAACGCATCAAATTGATTCGACGATGGCCTATTTACGATTGGCAAGTGATGTGGCAGACGTTCCAGAATTTGAAAGGACAGTGGAAAAAGGACTCTGCCTAGCGATCGTTTCGTTAAAAAGGCTATTTCTCTCTCTTGCGTTGTTACACAAGCTACCAATTAAGAAATTTTGAAATCTTTTCAGGTACTGTGAAAAATGGCAACATTCAGTCTGCTTCGGTATCTTGCCGAATCAAAAGAAGCAAATTGAGGAGCATTGCTGTGAGGAGTGCGCTCAAACTAATGCTGAGTTAAAATGCTCTTGCGAGACGATCATGCGTATCGATAATCCCAACAGGATAATGGTAAATTATTTCTGAATTTCTCGTCATTCTTTCGCTAACCACCAACTTACGAGAATTCCATTACTTGATCTTTATCCAGTTGTAGCGCCAAGAAAGGCGATACGGCTAATCCGGTGTAAATAAAACGGCTACGCGAGGAAAGCGAAGGGATAGAGGACATAATGGCTATAAGAAAAACATCGGTTGTCACCTAAAGACTTTCCCGGCAAGTAGACAAGCCCCCTCGCCGAGTCGCTTGTATACAAGATATTCCAACCTTAATTTCACAATGTGATTTCGGTCCAACAAGACACATGTGAACTGAATTTCAAGTCTAACTGCAATATTTCGAGATTGAAGTATGACTAGCGCGCCCTCTAATGGACCGATTTCAACCACAATATTTTTTTAACTCTTGCCATGACCAAATGAAGCTTGCATACCAAATTTCAGCCGAATCGGATGAAGCGTTTGGGCGCTATCGTGGAGGAATACACACACACAGACTCAGACAGACTTCAATCGTAAATAGTCTTAATCGTATCGGGGGGGGGGGGGGAGATATATTCATCTTTATATTTTTTTAAATATTTGAGCATTCACAATACTTTCCCTCTGTCGGGAAAAAGATAAGCAACTAACATATAAGGAAAATCAAAAATGCCCTATTTTTTCATCATATTTCACAAGAAAAATAGAACCCAAGAAAATTTATACTGGCCCTTGTTGTAGAATTAACAGTTACATTGGAGTCAAATATCCTCACAGACCACGAGTACAAACTAAATAAATACCACGATCTCGCAAATGCCAACACCCAGAATGTCTTCGCTGTTCACCTCCATGCGGCGGGAGTTAGCGCTTGTTTTTTTAATTCTCTGCTGAATCTCTTTAAAGATCTTGATCTCTCTAGAAAAATATCAACTCATTCCCAGAAAAAAATCTAAATATGTGATTTCCGCATCTCAAGTCGTATGGCTTCGAAGGGGCAGTGAATGGGTTGTAAGGTGTACGCTCACATGCGGCAAGACAGCTGCTGTAAACCTACCACAGCTGTTAATTAGTCTGGGGCTACCGTTTCTCCACCAGAAGTTGTAACAAAAATCCAATTTGCGACCTGAAACTGGGGTTAAAACATGTTTCCGATCCATACAGATGCTTATTTTCATGTTTCATGGCATTTTGTTATGTTTTGTTGAATTTTCCTTGTTTTTGCTGGATTTTATCACATTTCCCGTGTTCTGGACGTGTTTCAACATGATTCTGGTGCCGTTCTTGGTTTTATATCGGTTTCCGAGCCTCCCGGAGCATTAAAAATACTAAAATTCCGTACAAATATTTCGGCCCGTAATTTGTTGACATTTGAGGTTATCTGTCAAACCCGTATGGACATTACGGTTGTCAATTCGATTTTCCGCTAAATGTTGCCATAATTATAATCGATAGTTTCTGGTTCATCTTTTGCGACATCCGGCCGTGTTTTTTTTGGCTTCCGTTTTACGTGCGCTTCGAAAAGATGGGGAGAAATCTGCTTTTGTCGAGGCGAGGTGGTCAGAAAGTGCCGTAAACGGGCTGAGTGCCGCTTTTAGAGTGCGTGGGAGTTTTTCTGTTTCATTAACAAATATGTAGTGTGGTGTGTGAACCGTTTTTGCGATTGTGTCACCTTTATTTGCCCAATTTTATAAGATGTTTTAACCCTTGCTGAGGTTTACCGCGGCTGCATTCGACCTGGTTATCAAAATAAACCACTGATGTAACCGGATTTTCTTTTCTGCCGGATGTAATTCCATGGACGAGACTTTTCGCCAGAATCCGAGGAATAAAGAAGGGTTAAGGTTTAGAAAGGTGCGGCAGGGGGGGGGGGGGGGGGTCGTGGGGGGGGGGAGGGTGGGGGGGGTTATTACATTACTATCCCCCCCCCACCCTCGTCGGAAACCAACAGGGAGGGTGGGGGGGGGTTATTATATTACTTCACCGGAAACCAACAAGCGTCGATGGCGGGGGGGGGGGGCGGGGGGCGGGGAGGGGTTATTTTATCTCACAACCCCCCCCCCTCACCGGAATCCAAAAAAAAAAGTATAAAAGTAGTAGGTACCTACCTAAATAAAATGAAGCGTCGCGTAAAACGCGCTGTTGCCAAATGTATCTTCATTTTCGGATTTCTCCATGTTAAACACGTTCCTACTACCATTATTTGTTAAAGCGCCGCAGGCGATTTTTTTTTTCGAATTTCGCCGCGAAATTCGAAAAAAAAAATCGCCTGCGGTGTTAATTTAGACACGTCGCTTCGTCTTCTATAAATTAAGGCTGTGATAAACACGTCTCTACTACCATTATTTGTTATAGCGCCGCAGGCGATTTTTTTTTTCGAATTTCGCCGCGAAATTCGAAAAAAAAAATCGCCTGCGGTGTTAATTTAGACACGTCGCTTCGTCTTCTATAAATTAAGGCTGTGTTAAACACGTCTCTACTACCATTATTTGTTATAGCGCCGCAGGCGATTTTTTTTTTTCGAATTTCCAAGAAATTTTTCGAGATCCAAGAAAACGCAGAAAATCAACATTTTCTGTGCACCAAAAAGTTGACGTTTCGCGCAAATCGCCGCGCGGATGTATGAAAAATACATGCTGGCAACGCTATATCGCACGTCAATCGCAAGTCGGCGAATAAAGGATGATTATTTTCAATAACTGGTAACACCGTATAAGTGACAAGATATCGCTTGTCAGCGCCATTCGGGGCTGAGTTTGCTTGTTTGTATGGGAATTTTCCGACGTTTAAAAATTAATATAAAAAAAGTACTTACTTCCGACGAAAAAATTTTATGTAGAAAAGTTCGTAAGACCCTAAACTACATGCTCAGTCTACCAGCGAGATCGTAAGATTGCCGCACCTTTCTAAACCTGACCCTAAAGAAGACCTAGATAAATGGATTGTGTTTTTATTTTCTATGCCGCGATGGTTTAGTTCTGACAGGCCCAATTTAGTGACATTTTGTACCACCCACGTGCTGAGGTAAGAGTTTCTAAATTTTTTGGGTTAGATTCATTTTTCTTTTTTTCGTTTCCCGTTTTTCTCGATAAAAACGTGGTGGCGTCCTAATAATTTCTTTTCGTTTTTCGTTGGCTAAAAGAAAAAATTAAATTCTTTTGTTATCACTTTTGTTCTAAATTTTTGTTATAAATTTGGCGGCCCTAACGTGGAACAGAACTAAATTTGGGCTTTTTAGAGCTGGATTTTCGTGGTTTGGAATCTAAATCACATGTTTTTTTTTAAGTTGTCATATTTTTTTGACATTTCATATTTTTGTTTTGGTTGTAATTTTTACGTCGTTCCGTGAAAGAAGTTAAATTCGCCGTAAAACGTATCCCATAAAAGTGTAAAAGCGTTGCTAATTTCAGTCACTACATAATTTTGTTGCCAAGTTGAATGCAATTTGTTGCTAGTTTTAGATCATATGTTTTGACAGTTCTGTTTATCAGTATTTTGACGTTAGTTTTCACGCTTAATTGGCTGTAGTTCGCGGTTTCCGCGAAAGGATGATGAATCCGCCGTCATGTTTTAATTGTATAATGTCAATTTGATTTGTCAGTTTCACAGTGTGTGTTAAGTCTCTTTTGGTTGCCGACTAGTTGGTTAAGTTGGGTTTTTTGGTAAGCCGACTTTGTTTTTCTAACGATTTTGATGTAATTTGCCGTTTTCTCTTTTAATTGGCTTTATATGACATTAGTCTGCGGCATTGACAAAGTCTATTGATGTAAAGTTTGAAGGTTTCTTAATTTGTTTTTTATTATATAATTTCAGGTTTATTCAGATATCCGGGTGAAGGCAGCAGAGGCGGAGTTAGGAATTTTGGGTAAAGGTGACACAACCGACAAAAACGGGTCCGTGTTTTGAATTTTTTTAATATTTTAGTTTTTTTTTTGGAAATTTTATTTTTCCAAACTTTTCGTGATTTTTATTTTTATTTTAAATTTACTTTGTGGGATAGGTTTTGACAATGGTTTCTCCCGTTTTGGTGTATTATGCGGCTTCTCATCTAGTCAAGGCAGAATTAGATTATGAATTCCGCATTAGAGGTGTTCCCACAAATGTTGTAGAGTCGATGCGACGGCAGTTCATTGCCTTGTTGACTGTCTTGTTTACAGGAATTGTTAGAGGAATTTTTAGAAAACCAAACTCGCTTATTGTATAAGCGAGCTTGCACCAAAATTACACATCTTTTCTATCGTGTGTCAAGAATAGTTTCCACACAAGTAGACCTTGTTCATCGACTGGAGAAGTTGAAAGCGGAGATTGAGGAGATAGTTAAGGTTTTGGAGGAGAGTACGGAATTGGCGCGTGGTCCAAGCCCTTGCTTGTTGCGACCTACAAACGCACCTGCGGTGAGTGCGGTTCCGGAGATTTCAGGTGTTGTGCCTGGTCCCTCCTCTGGTCGTTTGTTCGTTCCGGTGGTTGAGCCGCCAGGGTTGCCGGTACCTTCGACTTCTGGTGCTGGAGATCTGCGTTCTCGTCCGGAACCGTTATTTTTCGATGCGGTTCCTCCGCCTTCTACTTCTTTCGTTCCTCGGCTTTCGTCAGAGCGTTTTCCGGTCCCTGCATACGGGGGTGCGGATAGTTCTTTCGAGCGTGTTTTGAAGCCGCTGTGTTTAGGTTTTTCATACGACGGCAAGTCTTGTGTCGTCGAGTTTTTGGAGCGGCTGGAGGAGAATAGATTGGCGCGTAATATTTCCGATGCGCGATTGTTAAAATCGGCCTGCGAACTGTTCACGGGTCATGCTCTTGTATGGTATCGCACTCGTGCCTCGCGTATCAATATTTGGTCTCAGCTCGTAAGGGAGCTGAGGGAAAGTTTCGGAAGTCTGGACTACGACCGCGATTTGCTGAAGTTGGTGCGGTCCAGGTTTCAGAGGCCGGATGAGCCGCTACACATTTTTGTCATCACTGTGCTCAGCTATTTCCAGAAGATGTCGCGGCCAGTGTCAGAGGCCGAACAACTGGAAATCATCCGCTCTAATTTAAGGCCGTATCTGCAGCAGCAATTCGCGTTGGTAGCCATCAGCTCCGTAGATGAGCTGCTCAGTCTGGGGAAGCGATTGGAAAGCGCCCAGTTATCAATTGACGCATATAACGCCAATCTACGTTCCTTCAGTGGGTCCGAGAAGTCGACCCCAAAAACTGTGCACGCTGTCGACTACTCAGGTGATGACGTTGCTTCTGTAGTTCAACCATTTAATAATGGTCAGGATTCTGCCGTAGAGTCTCCAATATACAATAACTCATCCCGGGGTGGTAAACACTCTCGGGGTGGTTCAAAGAGGGGTGGTGACTCTCGAGACAACCCGACCGACGTCGGTGGCACTCGTGGAGGCCCCGGAGCTTCGCGTGGTGCTCGGGGTGGCACACATCACGGCCATTCCAAATATTGTTACCGTTGTGGTAAATTTAATTTCACCGTGGCTACGTGCCCGGATTGTTCAAAGGAGAGGAAGCCCTCTCAATCTCAATCTCATTCGGATGTTCCAAAAAACGTGCCCAGCGGGACCGTATAAGGGCTTTTGTTGACTCGGTCTCGTTGTTGTTCAAAAATGAGAAAGATAACCGTCGTCCATTTTTGGATGTTTCGTTGGGGGATATAGCTGTGTGTGGTCTTCTCGACACTGGTTCGAGTTTGACAATTTTGGGTGCCGGTTCCCATAAATATTTAATGGATATCGGTTATACTCTGCATCATGCTGCGTCGTTGACGCTTAGCACAGCTAATTCTAGTACTGTACGGACGATTGGTTATATTTCTTTGCCCTTTAAATTTAATGATCGTTGTCAGGTGATTCGAGCTGTTGTAGCTCCGGATATTGGAACTTCTCTCATTCTGGGGATGGATTTTGTAAGGGAATTTGACTTAGCTCCTGAAATTTTGAAACATGTGCGGTTCGAGTCTAGCGATGTCGGTTGGAGCGCTGTTGGCGAAGTGAGGGCTTTACATCCTTTCGCTTCCTTGACGGCGAACCAACAGTCGCTAGCAAATAAGATGATCGAGAGTTTTAATAAAATTTCTACTGATCTCAAGGGTCTTGGTCGTACAACTTTGGTCTCGCAGGTTATCGATACGGGCGATCATCCGCCAGTGAAGCAGAGGTACTACCCTCTGTCTCCCGCTCGCTTGGCGCTGTTGAATGAAGAAGTAGACCGAATGCTAGACTTAGGCGTAATCGCCCCTAGTAACGGTGGGTGGAATAACCCGACTATTTTTGTCCCGAAGTCGGATGGTACTCTCCGCTTTTGTCTCGATAGTAGGAAGCTGAATTCTATTACGAAGCCGGATGCGTACCCTTTGCCGCGGATTACTACTATCCTGGATAGTTTGCGAGATGCGAATTTTCTCTCGTCGATTGACTTATCGGCCGCTTTTTGGCAAATTCCTTTAGATCCTGCTTCTCGAGAAAAGTGCAGTTTTACCGTTCCTGGACGGGGATTCTTTGCCATGCAAGTCTGTCCATTTGGTATGCGCAACTCGCCGGCTTGCATGCAAAGGCTCGCCGACCAATTGTTTGACCCGTCCTTCGATAACAAGGTGTTTTGCTATTTAGATGATATCGTAATTGTCTCGGCCACGTTCGAAGAACATATTTCCCTGTTGAACAGAGTGTTAGATCGTCTGGTGTATGCTAATCTCACCATTAATTTCAAAAAGTGTCAATTTTTCCGGAAAGAGTTGAAGTATTTGGGGTATGTAGTTGATTCCCATGGGTTACATACTGATCCCGAGAAGGTAAAAAGTATTCTTGATTTTCCTACTCCAAATTCTCCTAAAATGGTAAAGAGTTTCCTTGGTTTAGCTGGTTGGTACCGCCGGTTCATCCGGAATTTTTCTTGTATTGCTGCGCCGTTGTCTCGTTTAACAAGTACCCGTAAAGGTGCCCCTGCATTTGCGTGGACACCCGAGGCGGAAGAAGCGTTCCGGAAGTTGAAATCGGCTCTGGTTTCCAGTCCGATTTTAGCGTGTCCGGACTTTTCCAAGCCATTCGCCTTACATTGCGACGCGTCGTTGTACGGTGTAGGTGGCGTATTGACCCAGACAGTGGATGGCCTCGAACATCCGATCGCTTTCACGAGTAGGACTCTCCTACCCGCTGAAACGCGATATTCTGCTACCGAACGGGAAGCCCTAAGCGTGATTCATGCTATCGAACATTTTCGCGGCTACTTGGAGGGCGGTCCCAGAGTCAAAATTTTCACGGATCATGCCAGTTTGCGTTGGTTTTTAAGCCTCAAAAATCCAACTGGCCGCCTGGCCAGATGGGGTATCCGGCTGTCCGCTTTTGACTTTGAGATCGTCCACAAGAAAGGTGTCGAAAATGTCGTCCCTGATGCGCTCTCGCGCTTGCTCCCGGTTTCGTCTGTCTCTGTTGTCGCCGATCCCTGGTACAATGATTTGTTTAATGCAGTATCCGGCAATCCTGCCGCTTACCCCAATTATCAGATCAAAGGTAGTGAGTTGTATCGCTACTCTCGGAGCAAGTACCAATTGACCAGTTCTTATGACTGGAAGTTAGTGGTTCCGTTGCCCATGAGAGAGAAGCTGATACAGGAAAACCATGCTTCTGATCTGGCAATTCATTTCGGGGTATTTAAAACCCATCGTCGTCTTTGTCTGCGTTATTTTTGGCCGAACTTACACGGAGACGTTGTTAAATACGTTTCTCAGTGCGAAACGTGCCAGCAATACAAACATCCAAATATGTCTCCTTTGGGTCATTTGGGTAATCCAAAATCATGTGCCTTTCCTTTCCAGATGGTCTCCGTCGATCTTTTGGGTCCATATCCTATGACGAGAGATCGGAATATACATATACTAGTAGTCACATGTTGTTTCAGCAAATATTGCTTACTTTTTCCCTTGAAGCGGGCTACTAGTAAAATCATTAGCCACATTATGGAGCATAAGGTCTTTCTGCAGTTTGGTGTTCCGCAGTATGTCATTTCTGATAATGGCAAACAGTTCCTTGGGAAGGAGTTCACTAGTCTAATGTCCAAGTACCGGATCCCTAAGGTATACCTGAACCCGAAATATTGCCCTCAGGTCAATCCAACTGAGAGGCAGAATCGTGGAGTTGTCACGGCGTTGGCGTTGTCAGTTAAAGACGACCATCGCTCTTGGGACCTCCATCTTTCTGCCATTCAGATGGCGATCAATTCGGCTGTTTCGGAAGCCACGGGTTTCAGCCCTTTTTTCCTGGTTCATGGTCGAGAACCGATATTAGATGGTTCCTTTTATACTCAATCCCCGGAATCCCAAGCCGAAGTCATTTTCGGTAGCAGATTGTCCTACGCCCAGAATCTGAGTGAACTTCCTGGCATTTTCCATACCGTGCGGAAGAAATTACTTCAATCGCATGCTCACAATAAGGTCTATTATGACCGTAAACACCGGCCGGCTGAATTTGCCGTCGGGGATACAGTTTTTAAAAAGACTTATTTCCTGAGCAACGCGGGAAATTACTTCATTTCGAAGTTTGCCCCGCGATATGAGAGGTGTCAGATAGTGAAGAAACACTCTCCCTTGGTTTATGAGCTGCTTAATGCAGCTGGCAAAAACATAGGCACCTGGCATATAAAAGATTTTAAATTAAATCCCCCAGACTCCGGTTGATTTGACATTTTTTTTTTATTTGTTTGTTTGTTAGTGGAATCCTCGTTAACTTACTCTTATAAAACTTGTTCCATCTGTTTTCGACTTGCTCGATTTCTATCTATTTTAAACTGTCATTTATAACGGTGTGGCACCGAGTGGTTGCCATCACTTAAATCATTTTGTATGGTATCAGTCGTGCTTGCAATTCCGACAAGTACCACTGTGGTTTGAATGTTGTATGGAAGGGATTTTAGAAGGGCTCGGTATGAAAGGTATTATTTGACAGTCAACATTTTTCTTAGTAGGCATTGGTTACGGTCGAGGAACAACGATCTGGTCAAATTTTTTGTGTTTTTTTTAGTCCCCGATGAGTTTTTACTTAGGTTTGCTTGTTTGCGGGGAGGTCGATAGGTTTTACCTTCGACCGGTTTGCAGGTCTTCTTATGAGGCCACTAGGACTAAGTCCTCGATTTTACGGGGTGATGTGGAAGTCCCCTGGGGGTGCTGGGAGAGTTTTTGGCTCCTTCTAGGAGTATTATTTGAGTTTTGGAGTAGTTGAGTGGAAATCCTCTACTGTTGTGTAGAGAGGAGTTTTTTTTGTCAGTAGACCTCTGCCGTACCCTGCCGAACGGTTTGTTTTTTTTTCCTGTTCACGAGGATAAGCTGTAGTTTTTTTTGTTTTTATATTGTTTGATTGTATCCTTTTGGATTTGTTTTCGTTGGACTGTTTCCTGAGGAGGCGTATTGGTTGGGATTTTTGTCATGTCCTTGCTCAGTTGCGAATCGGGACGACTCGAGGAAATCGTCGCGGTCCTGCCGATTTCTTTTTGCGGGGGAGGCTGTAACAAAAATCCAATTTGCGACCTGAAACTGGGGTTAAAAACATGTTTCCGATCCATACAGATGCTTATTTTCATGTTTCATGGCATTTTGTTATGTTTTGTTGAATTTTCCTTGTTTTTGCTGGATTTTATCACATTTCCCGTGTTCTGGACGTGTTTCAACATGATTCTGGTGCCGTTCTTGGTTTTATATCGGTTTCCGAGCCTCCCGGAGCATTAAAAATACTAAAATTCCGTACAAATATTTCGGCCCGTAATTTGTTGACATTTGAGGTTATCTGTCAAACCCGTATGGACATTACGGTTGTCAATTCGATTTTCCGCTAAATGTTGCCATTGATAATTATAATCGATAGTTTCTGGTTCATCTTTTGCGACATCCGGCCGTGTTTTTTTTGGCTTCCGTTTTACGTGCGCTTCGAAAAGATGGGGAGAAATCTGCTTTTGTCGAGGCGAGGTGGTCAGAAAGTGCCGTAAACGGGCTGAGTGCCGCTTTTAGAGTGCGTGGGAGTTTTTCTGTTTCATTAACAAATATGTAGTGTGGTGTGTGAACCGTTTTTGCGATTGTGTCACCTTTATTTGCCCAATTTTATAAGATGTTTTAACCCTTGCTGAGGTTTACCGCGGCTGCATTCGACCTGGTTATCAAAATAAACCACTTATGTAACCGGATTTTCTTTTCTGCCGGATGTAATTCCATGGACGAGACTTTTCGATGATGATGGGCTCGATTATGATGGGCTCGATTCCGGTCCGTGAATTACATGGCAGATTTGTTTGTAGGTATTTATTATTATATAATCACCAGTTTGAAGTAACCATGTATGAACTTGTAAGAAACTTCCTGATTGAACTCATTTCCTGCACTGTTGATAACAATAAGAAATATGTTGTTATTTTTTCCTTTATTCGACAGCACAATGGCATATTACTTTTTAATATGGCCCAAAACCAGCACCCACATTTATGCATTTATTCGTAATTTAGAAATCGTCCAGTTGACCTTTCATTTCGATCCCTACTACTGACTTACGGATGACATACATCTGTATTTTTAAATACCGCTGGGGGCGTTCAGCAAGAGTGTAATTTTTGTTGTTTATTGTTTTCGTCAAACTTTAATATTTCAAATATAAGGCAGAGATAAACATAACGATAATCTTCCCTTACCCTTCTGCAGACCATTTCATACAACAAGGGTTGTCGACTACAACGGGCGAGCCCGTCACCACAGGAAGTTTTAACGATTATCTCCCTGGAGTGAGCGTAGAAGACTTGAGAACAAAAACAGTCCACTATCTAGCTACGTCACAAGCCCGTAAGAGGCCAACGCCTTATCCGCGAGATAGCCAGGATTGTTACCTGGAGGGCCGACACTCACGCCCTTACTTCCAATTGTGACCAGATTACTCCGGTCTCTCGATTGGTTACGAGTTCGAGGTCGCTTGCGCAGTCCTCTCCTTTACGAAGCGGTGAAACGGTGTATACCGAATGTATCGCGGACCACGGCATCCTTTGCCCGGCTGTTCACCCAGGAGCGGGTAGCCGATGGTCGTTTCAAGAGCAGTCGCCGTAAGGTCCGCAACCACCCCCGCTCTATAGGAAACGGTACTGCTTCCAGACTCCCCCGACTGTTAGTCAGAGTGCACAGTCGATTGGCTTACGCCGCACGGTGCGCAGACCGTTCTGAAGCGCCAGAAGTTTGATTCCTAGGGGAAACTGACCATAAGGCCATAAACTGAGTCCTACCCGGGCTCGCACTTCATGCGTGGAGGCCGTCGGATAGGTGTTGACCCGTGAGTGTGACCAACCCTGAACAGAATGGGTCTTCGTGGCCACCGCAGCAAGGGCCCATTAACTCCCCAATACAATGTTTCATACAATGCACCATTCCATATAATGTTTTTTTGCTATAGAAATATATTCTGCAACGAGTGTATCACTGTCGTACTGTCGACAACTGCGTATCTCTTTATAATTAAATATAAAAATATATTAAAAAATTTATATAATGAATTTAATAAAAAAATTAAGGTATATATATATATATATATATATATATATATATATATATATATATATATATATATATATATATATATATATATATATATATATATATATATATATATATATATATATATATATATATATATATATATATATATACATATACATATACATATACATATACATATACATATACATATACATATACATATACATATATATATATATATATATATATATATATATATATATATATATATATATATATATATATATATATATATATATATATATATATATATATATATATATATATATATATATATATATATATATATATATATATATATATATATATATATATATATATATATATATATATATATATATATATATATATAACTAATTATAAATTTTATATAAATTAATTATTTAATATATTTTTATGTAAAAAAAATATAATAATAATTATAAATTTAAATAATTATTAATTATTTATATTATGAATTTAATAAAAAAATTAAGGTATATATATATATATATATATATATATATATATATATAAATTGGCTTACCCGAAGGCCAGTTTCTGTTTCTTCAAAATCAGTTTGGCTAACAAAATGTGATTATCGAATGTTGTTAGAGGAGTTACCAGAAGAATAGTTTTGTGAGCTTCTGTTGCTGGCTGTATGGCAGAATTAACTACCTCATCGTCTTTTATCTCTTCTAAAGAAATGCAAGTCTGAGTGAATACAATTCATCCGCCGTTGATTCGTCTGACTGATTTATTTTTTTGTTTATTCACTTATTACTAATCAACATTACGGTGAAACCAAGGTATTGAAAAGTAAACTTAATAAAGCTATCACCGTAATTATACAAAAAGAAAAACCTTTGTAATACTAGCTATCATATAAGAATACAAAATGAATAGCTTGCAATTTAAACGAGTGAGGGTTGGCGGTAAAAATATCAAAATGTGTTGCCATCGAGTGAATTTCATTTAAGCACCGCAAAGCATGCACCAATAAGTTTTACCTCTTAAGGTTAGTCCGCGAGGACGGCTCCGCGAAAAGAAGGGCTAAGCGAATTCCATTTTAGTAAGGTCCGGATTAATAGGGTTCTTCTACTGTAGTTAAAACTAAAATTACAGGTATACTGCCTGGTGCGCAGAGCTTTGATCCTCTGCACGCAACATCGGGTCATGAACGCTTCGATGCTCCGCGATATCTTGGAGGTCGATACAAAGACATCGTTGCAGATGATGCGCAAACTCGTCAAGATAAATGTGTTTAAACCGATATCAGCAGGAAAGGAAAACAAGTAAGTACGAATCGACTTCGCGGGAGGAGAAGTACCTAGGTAGCAAAAGGTTACTTTATAGTTTTTATTCAAATAAAAATTTATCAAGGCGACTCAATTAAACGAACATTTATTTTGTTTATTAGAACATTTTAGAACAATGTTAAAAATGTTAACCTATTTTTGATTTTTACCTTGACGAAAGACAAGATGAATGAAAAACATGATTAGGTATTTATTTGCATAATGACAAATAATAATAATAATAATAAAACGCTTTATTCGTAAAAAAAAAGCCGAGCTTATTGCCCGAAAATAACGTGTCATTGTACTAAAGGAATTATGTAAACTACGCATATTCATATAAACTACATTTACTCGAACATTGCAATCAAAATACTTACTTATTAATATGTAGGAGCCAACCATTAAAGAAATTCTCTGGTTTAAATAGTCTGGTTACAGCTCAAGGTCGCTTACGCGGACTTCTACCACTTGTAAAAGTGTACCTCCTACCGAGTATCGCGGGCCAATGGCGCCCTTTGTCCGACTGCCATTCAGGATCAGGTGGCCAACTGGCCCTTTCTAAGGACAGGTGACATCTACCCCGCTTCTTACGTAAATGTACGTCTTTTAGACTCCGCCAGCAATTCGCCGGTTACACAACCTCTTCAGAACCGCCCAGAGCTGCCGGAGGTTTCCCTCTTTGATGGGGCTGCTGGATAGGAGTTGAACCATAAGTCGGGCCGGTTAACAAACACCCTGACCATAAGACCCAAGCTGCATAGGCCCTAAGTGCTGAGCTGAAAAGTTACAAAGTACAGTTATTGGATTGATTAAAAAGTACTGAAAGTGTTAGGGATTTTGAGTACCTAAATATTGGCCAGCTATAGTTGGGGACTTGATGAGATAAAAATAGGTACTTTGGTATTTTTAAATAATTTTGATAAAAATTACAGTTATTATACTACCTCTGTCTCCCCCCCCCCCCCCGCGATGACGAAATGAGCAATCTCAAGTAATAGCCCTAGATTACTAATGGTAATATTAATAATTTACAGCCCCCTGGATGAGAGAGCAGTAAATATGACTAACCTAAATGAGCGTATTTCGCACTTCTTTCAAACTAATGAGCTTCAAACCAAAGAAGTCCATTTTTTCAATCATTTTCCCGATGACCTTCACGGGGTGAAGGTCATCGGGAAAATGATTAAAAAAATGGATACAAACACAGGACAGTCCACTCAATCCGGGAGCATGGCAGCATTTCGGGAAATTGTATCGCAAGAAAAATTGTCTCAGGAGCGTCACCCTTCCGATATCATGGAGAGCGAAGACCTTCTTACGATGCAGTTAACTAGCAGGAATCTGAGATCAAGAAAACGACGACAGAAATATATTGAGGAATGCCCTTCGGGCAAGAAGAACAAAGTTAGTGTTAGTGTTACCCTGGAGAAATTTTAAACTAAATTATATACTTTTTACTTTAATATTTAACTTCAATTAAAGCTAAAAGTTATATACTTTCTCATACTTAACCAAGTTTTATTAAAACTTCAAATTTTTATTATTACTTTAATATTTAACTTCAAAAGCTAGAAATCTTATATATATTTTATTTAAAATATTAAATAAAATATATTATTCGAAAAACCCAGATAAGGAAAGTTTTCAGTTAACATGGTACTCAAGATATCAATTGATTTAGGTTTAAAGTGAACATTACGTTAGTGAATAATTCATTATTGATCAATAAAGCCGAATGCAACATTTACTTTAATTTTATGGATTCTTCTTTAATACGGTACTCGAGTTGTAGTTTGATTTAAGTTTAAAGTGAAAATTACGTTAGTGAATAATTCATTATTGAGCGTCTCAGGAGCGTCACCCTTCCGATATCATGAAGTGCAAAGACCATCCTATGATGCAGCCGACTAACAGGAATCTAAGACCAAGAAAACGACGACAGGAATATATTGAGGAATGCCCTTCGGCCAAAAAGAACAAAGTTAGTTTTAGTGTTACCCTGGGGAAATTTTAAACAAAATTATGTATTTGTGACTTTAATATTTAACTACAATTATAGCTAAAAGTTATATACTTTGTCATACTTAACAAAGTTTTATTTAAACTTCAAAATTTTATTATTACTTCAATATTTAACTTCAAAAGCTAGAAATCTTAAATTTATTTTTTTAAAGTATTAAATAAAATGTAGTATTCGAAGATCCCAGATAAGGAAAGTTTTTAGTTAACATGGTACTCAAGATATAATTTGATTTAGGTTTGACGTGAATATTACGTTAGTGAATAATTCATTATTGGTCAATACAATAAATCCGAATGCAACATTTACTTTAATTTTATTGATTCTTCTTTATTACGGTACTCGAGTTGTTATGTGATTGGATTTAAGTTTAAAGTGAATATTACGTTAGTGAATAATTCATTATTGATTGATAAAATAAAGCCGAATGCGACATTTACTGTAATTTTATTGAAATTTAAGTAAATGTTGCATTCGGCTTTATTTTATCGATCAATAATGAATTATTCACTAACGTAATATTCACTTTAAACTTGAATCAAATTACAATTCGAGTACCGTATTAAAGAAGAATCAATAAAATTAAAGTAAATGTTTCATTCGGCTTTATTGTATTGATCAATAATGAATTATTCCCTAATGTAATATTCACTTTAAACCTAAATCAAATTATATCTTGAGTACCATGGTATATAAAAACTTTCCTTATCTGGGATCTTCGAATACTATTTTTATTTAATATTTTAAATAAAATATATTTAAGATTTCTAGCTTTTGAATTTAAATATTAGAGTAATAATAAAATTTGAAGTTTAAATAAAACTTTGTTAAGTATGACAAAGTATATAACTTTTAGCTTAAAATGAAGTTAAATATTAAAGTAACAAGTATATATTGTTGTTTAAAATTTCCCCATGGTAACACTAACACTAACTTTGTTCTTTTTGGCCGAAGGGCATTCCTCAATATATTCCTGTCGTCGTTTTCTTTGTCTCAGATTCCTGCTAGTCGACTGCATCATAGGAAGGTCTTTGCACTTCATGATATCGGAAGGGTGACGCTCCTGAGAAGCTCAATAATGAATTATCACTTTAAACTTAAATCAAATTACAACTCGAGTACCGTATTAAAGAAGAATTTATAAATATAAAGTAATCGTTACATTCGGCTTTATTTTATCGATCAATAATGAATTATTCACTAACGTAATATTCACTTTAAAATTTTATCAAATTACAACTCGTAACTCGAGTTGTAATTTGATTAAATTTTAAAGAGAATACTATGTTACTGAATAATTCATTATTGATCGATAAAATAAAGCCGAGTGCGGCATTTACTTTAATTTTATTGTTTTTATAAAATATGTTACTGGAGTTGTAATTTGATTTAAGTTTAAAACGAATATTACGTTAGTCAATTTTTCATTATTGATTGATAAAATAAAGCCGAATGCGACATTTACTTTAATTTCATCGATTCTTCTTATTAAAGAAGAATCAATAAAAGTCGATCAAAATCTTTAAATCAATAAAAGTCAATTAAAGGCTTTATTTTATCGACCAATAATGAATAATTATTCACTAACGTAATAATCACTTTAAACTTAAATCAAATTACAACTCGAGCCTACCGTATTAGAAGAATCAATAAAATTAAAGTAAATGTTGCATTCGGCTTTATTTTATAGATCAATAATGAATTATTCACTAACGTTTCACTAATATTCACTTTAAACTTTGATCAAATTACAACTCGAGTACCGTAAACCGAGTTGTAATTTGATTAAAGTTGAAAGTAAATATATTATGTTACTGAATAATTCATTATTAATCGATAAAATAAAGCCAAGTGCGGCATTTACTTTAATTTTATTGTTTATTTTTAAAATATGTTACTCGAGTTGTAATTTGATTTAAGTTTAAAGTGAATGATTCATTCGCTAGTGAATAATTCATTACTAATCGATAAAATAAAACCGAATGCGACATTTACTTTAATTTTATTGTTTATTCTTTAATACGGTACTCGAGTTGTAATTTGATTTAAGTTTAAAGTAAATATTATGGTAGTGAATAATTCATTATTGATCGATAAAATAAAGCCGAGTGAGGCATTTACATTAATCTCATTGGTTTTTATTTAATATGGTAGTCAAGTTGTGATTTGTTTTAAGAGCCCTATCACATATTTTTTCCAGAAAGGCAAGAAAAGTGGATTTTTGGCGTTCTAATTCCAAGAAATGAAGAGATTTCTACAAACTTTAATTACTGAATTACCTGGACCATTTCTTGATGTTGACCATAGCGGCCTTTAATTTTAGATATAACGAATATTATTTACTTATTCAGCCCATTTTCCGAAAGTCGTTATTCGTAAAACGCTCGGAAGGCAAACTTTGAGCTCCTTAATACAGTAATATCACTACAACGATAACCGTATACTATTTTTTTTTATGTCCGTCATGTATTCTTGATGTACACTACGGCTTTATTTTTTCGTTTTTTGACCACATATCCAAGGTATACATTACTTACAATTACACAAAATTAAAAAAAAATCTTCCTGTATCATTCTAATTTTCTCAGAAATAAAATAAGATTCTTATATAATACTTATACTATATTAAAGTTCACTCTTTTAGCAATACGACATAATATAAATTATTGTCATTAGAAAGGAGAAAACACTGCAAAAAACAATTAGAAATTGTGTATATATTTGCTTGCGCAAGAGAAGAGCGCTCAGTGCCGCGGTTTTCTCCCAGGGTTGAATAGTTATTTATTTATTTATTTATTTATTTATCCTATCTTTTATAGTTACATCCAAAAAAAAATGCGTTCATTTTTTCACTCATTTTAAAAGAATACCTACGCTATTTTGTAATAAGGCTCTTAAGTTTCAATTGAATATTACGTTAGTAAATTATTCATTATTGATCGATAAAATAAAGCCGAATGCAACATTTACTTTAATTTCATGGATTCTTCTTATTGAGAGGAATGGGAACATTACTTCATCGAATGCGACATTTACTTCAAATTTATTGGGACCAACATATAAGTTACACAAATTGAAATGCATTAAATGTATGTACTATCGGTATATCACTTACTATGTATGTTTTCTCTAATTAGATAACGTTTAATGATTTATATAAAAAGTGTCAATAGCACACAAATGTTTTGCCGTCTACTGAGTGATATTTCAACATAGAAGTAAGTCTCATGTATTATAAATGTAGAATGGCAGTGACATCAAAAGCCCATTTATAAATAAAAATACACCTATTCACCATTAATACATCATTACCGTTAATAATAGCTATTCTCTGTATTGTGTTATGAAGCTTTAAATTAAAAAAAAATATAAACACAAAAACGCCTGAAAACTACGACAATTTGTTGCCGCTATGAACAACAATTGGAACACCTGTGTGCAAAATAAATTATCCTTATAACAAACAGCATATCATAGGACTTCAATTAAAAATATACCAGGAGAATCGGTGTTTCACAAGGACGAAGCTAAAACATATCATTAGTAGGTATTTTAAATAGAAGACTATTGCAGTTGTTTGACATTATAAACAATATTATAAATGGAATTTGTTGCACCCGACGTTTTGGCTATGCTGAAACTGCCGTTATCCAAGGTGGATTGAATCAGTTTATAATTATTAATATTTATTAATTAATTACTTTGTTATTAGCATTACATTAGGTGATGTTCTTTTTCTAGCACAATGATGTGGGTGGGTTATGTTATACGTCCTTTTACTGTCATCGAGCGAAATTTCTTCTTCCTTTTCCTTCTTCATTTTGTGCCAGTTTGTATGTATATAATATTGTCAGAAATCACCCTCATTGGGTGGATTGCCAAAAGGAAAAAAAGAAGAAGAAGAAGTATGTATTTTGTTGACGGAAGGATGACTACTGTTTTGTTAGTATCTACCTACAACAAAGACAAGGGACATCACAGTTACATACACAGAACATGGAGACTAAATACATAACGAAATATTAGTTTTTTTTTTGGGGGAAAGAAAAGGAGGGTCAGGGCATCTGTGTACCTACTGAATTTCAAGTCTATAACTGCAATACTTCGAGATTGAATCTGGTGGACCGATTTCAACCACAATCTTTTCAACTCTTGCCATGACCAAATAAAGCCTGCATGCCAAAGTTCAGCTGAATCGGTTGAAGCGTTTGGGCGCTATCGTGAAGGAATACACATCTGGACATCTGTCCTAAAGCGGTCCAGTCCTAAGCTAGTCCAGGGTCGACCGTTTCACCCCCAGAAGTGTAATTAAAATACAGTGGAACCTCTCATAACGAGCATAATTTGTTCAATCAATTTTTCCCATACTCGTTATGAGAGGTGCGAATTACTCGTTATAAGAAATTACTGAAAATTACTCGTTATGAGAGGTTCCATTGTATTATGATGGGCCCGATTCCAGTTGGTAAATTCCATGGCAGGTCCGTTTGTATTTGTCAGTGATTCCCAAAGTGGTCTATATGGACCTCCAGGGGTCAATTTTGATTTGCAGGGTTATATGGAGTTCAGCTCATTTGAGGATAGGTGGACGAACTCCTCGCTCTGCGTCCCAACAACTACGAAGTATCTCAGTGCATATATTCTGGCATTCTTCTCAAGCCGCTTTCAGAAGTATTGCCTGTGAGAAGTTTTTACCTTTGCCATTGTTATTCCCTATGTCAGCGAGAAAAAAAAATCGGGGTGCACGAGATGTAAATGGGGGTCCACGTTAGTGGACCCCATCTAGGCAGGTCACCATAAGCATTCGGGCGAACCGTTATTGTCGTATCACATCTTAAACTGATTTTGTATACAGCATAGTATTTTAAAATTATAATATTAGCAATAAATAAACGCGCGCGTCACAAGTATCACGGATGAAATCAACACTCAACTCAAATTGCATCACTAGTCGATTAAAGAGGCCAGCGCACATGACTAACGAGGGGTAGGTGCGAATGAGATATGTGAAAAAATTGCGCTCCAAAAGGTATCCATGCGAGCGAGTAGGGAAAAGGCGCCACATGAATGAGCAAGCGAGATAGTGCTACATGTGCACTTATTTGCGGCTTTCCCAAATACTTCGTACTTCAAGGTCGTGGACGCTTAGAAATGACCAAATAAAAATTATACATATATTTATTTTTTTACAACTTTCCACATTACCAAAAACCCTATGTAGGCGATCAGTACTGTTGCAACTGTCAAAAACCTTTTAATGTTAGTAAGTTCATTAAAATTCAGGCAAGGGGTCTATGGAAAACATCAAGGGGTCTACGGGTCAAGAAAGTATGGGTACCTCTGGTATTTATTATCATATAATCAACAGTTTGAAGTAACCATGTATGAACTTGTAAGAAACTCCCTGATTTAGCTCATTTCCTGCATTATCATATTAAATGTTGATAATAAACACAAATATGTTGTTATTTTTAGCTCTATTCGACGGCACAATGGCACATTGTTACTCTTTAATGTGGCTCAAAAGTAGCACCCACATATTTGCATTTATTCGTAATTTAAAACCCGTCTAGATTAGCGAACTGGTAGCGAACGGTTTCATGCAGCTTGGGCCATAAGATCCAATTAGTTCTCGGATCTGCCCAACGATTCATCTCCTATTCAGAAGCCTCCTCGTGTGGAAGGCTACCCCGGGTAAGCCTCTCACATATCAGGCCTCACGGCTGGTGTATCGGCTTCTCCTGGTGGGATTGCTTACGGCGCTACTGGACAGTTTTTGCACCGTTCGGCGACGCCAATCGGTTGTGTACTCTGACTAATTGCCTAAAACCCTACTATCCCTAACCGCTGACGTTTCACTTTGCATCACTACTGCTGACTTACGAAATGACATACATCTGTATTTTTAAAGACGGTTAGGACATTCATCGAGAGTGAAATTTTTGTTGTTTATTGATTTCCTTATATTTAAATATTTCAAACATAAGGCAGAGATATATAAAACAATAATCTTCCCTTGCCCTTCTGCAGAGCATTTCATACAACTTTTTTACCATAGAAATACTTTCTGCAACGTGGTGGATTACTGTCGACAACTGCATCTCTCTGAGATTCGCTTACCTGAATGCCAGTTTCTGTTTCTGAAAAATTAGTTTGGCTAACAAAATCTGACAATGGAATGTTGTCGTTAGAGAAGTGATCAGGAACTGTTTCATGAGCTTTTGCTGCTGGTTGTATGGCAAAAGTAACTTCCTCATCGTCTTCACCTCTTCTTCAGAAGAAGAACGACTGCCCGAGTGAATACAATCATCTGCCGTTGATTCGTCTGACTCGCACAGCCACGATTCTACTATGCTTTCTGCCTGAGCTACTAATTTGAATTTCTTTTATTTTCCGAGACGTAGAAGGGAAGGGAGGGGTGAAGTGACATTGCTTATGATTCATCTCATCAACGAACAAAACCAAACATCCTAAAAAGTTAACCGTACGAGACACATGTCTGGTCGTCGAACTCACCGGTTTAGTTGTGCAGCGGCGTCTGCTCAGGGTATCACTGGCATAGGTTACCCGATCTGAGTCTGGCCGCTAGGAAACTACCTAAATGGACGGGGACAAGTTCCCGCGCAAACGAGCAAAATACGATTTTGGTGACGTACCACATTCATACGCCAGCGGTTAAGGGTTGAGCGAAATCCATTTTAACCCCTAGAGCCCCAATTGGCCGATATCGGCCACAACACGATTCGGCGTGAAGAGTGCTGAATGAATGAAGAATGCCCCGTTTTAATTTAATTTTAATTTAATTTGTTTTATTTTATTATGTTTTATTATGTTAACCCTTGGAGTAAATGGGTATTTTCATGGATGCATCTGTCTCTTTTGCAGGATTTTCGGCGACATCGACCTTAAAGTACTATAACTACGAAACTACTACACCAATCATAAAAAGAACAACTGCACAATGATTGCATTGAAATTTCGAATATAGAATATTGAAATATCATTTTGTAAAACAATTAGATAATTATAAATAAATATGAGAACGTCAAAGAAGTGAAAAAAACGCGGAACCAGATCTGGTCGTATCATACTCAACGGATAATTGTTTCAGAACCAGATTTGGTCGTATCATACTCAAGGGGTTAATATGTTTTAATTTAATTATGGGTACAGTGGTTTGGTAGTAATTAATGTTTTGGTGAGACTGTCATAATTCAATTTTTTTACTAATTTTTACTAATTTTTTTGGGACATCAACTTGTCAATCGGCTGAGGGGCCGAGGCCTGAAGGATTAATAGGATCCAGGTTAAAAATGTTTCTCTACTATAGACAAAAAATAAAATTACTGCTATACTGCCTACTGTGCAGAGCTTTGATTCTCTGCATGCAACACCGGGCTATGAACGCTTCGATGCTCTGCGATATCTTGGAATTTGATACAAAGCATTGTTGCTGATGATACGCAGACGCATCAAGATGGACATCTTTAAGCCGAAATCAGCAGGAAAGGAAAACAAGTTAGTACGAATAGACTTCGCGGGAAGAGAAGTATCTAGCTACCAAAAAGCTACTTTAGAGTTTTTATTCAAATAAAGCTTTATCAAGGCACTAGCAATGAAACGAATATTAATTTTATTGTATATAACATTTTAGGACAATGTTAAAAAGCTTATCCTAATTTTTAGTTTTACCTTAAATTTTATATTTTAAAAATGAAAAAAATATATTAGGTATTTTTTGCATAATGACAAAGCGAGGGTCATACAGAAAGTAAGGTTACAACATTTATGTAGAATCAAAAAATGTGAATTTATTTGAAATTCACAGGACACTTCACAAATACATTAAACTATTTTAAAACATAATCACCGTCGAGATTGAGACATTTCTGTAGTTGGGGCATCAGCTTTTGTATGGCAGTGTCATTGACCTCCGCCGCCAGCTTTTTCAGCCACTTGTTCACAACTTCCTCCTGGTCGTTGTAAAAATGTTTCCGACCCAAAAACTCCTTTAGATTAGTGAAAAGATTACAGTACGAAAGCGACAAGTCGGATGAATAAGGGGAATGGGTGACTATTTCCCATCTAAACGTCAGCAGCACCTTTAAAACTCGCACGGTGTGTGGCCTGCGTCGTCATGCAGGAGGCTGACAGCATTCCCCTTCTGCGGTTCTGAATGGCTATTCTGAAGTTTTTATAGGGTATTACAGCAAGCCTTTGCATTAATGGTAGTCCGTTTAGGTGTACAGTTCACCTTAAGGATCCCCTTACGGACCCATAGAACGGATGCCATGACTTTTCCGGCTGAATGGGTCGTCTTGAACTTTTCAGTTGCCGGGGAAGATGAATGATGTCTCTGAAGTATTTGTCTTTTGGATTCTGGGTGTAGTTACACACCCACCTCTCATCCTCCGTCATCAGATGGATATTTGCGGCGGTATACTTCTGCAAAGCCAAAAAATGGATGACCATGCGCAAGGCCGTGCCCAGAATTTTTTTTCGGGGGGGTGGTCCAAAAAAAAAAAGTTTAGAGGAATACTCCTAATGTATTTTTTGCACCTAAAAGTCGATTTTATCTAGTGTAGATCTATTTCATTTTGGAAAGTCGATTCTATCTAGTGTAAATCCATTTTATTTCGGGGGGGGTCCGGACCCCTCGGACCCCCCCCTGGGCACGGCCTTGACCATGCGTATCTCGCATGGACGGGAGACGGCGGGAGCGTACGACTACCTCTCCATCGAAATAATTTACTGTGATTGTTCAAAATGGCCGACAAATACGGGACCAAACTAACTGACCATTAGGATCAGGTGCACAAACTATTCGTCAGGTGCACAAGCTTTGAAATAAAAAAACTCCTTCGGCCTCAGGAGCTCTTGTACCATTTCTTTCTGGATGACACTCGTACGTATGTCATTATACTAAAGGAATGACGCAAACTATGCATATTCAAATAAACTATATATTTACTTAAATATGAGCATTGTATACCATATATTATATAAACTCACTTGAACATTGCATAAATCAACATACTTATTTATAATTATAATTATATAGGAGCCAACCATTAAAGAAATAAAATTATTTTACTATGATAAGAAGCGTAATGACTTGGTAATTGACAAAAGACAATATTCCATCTTGTCCCTTTTTGGCCCCGCAGAATCCGACACTAGACCGGAAGGCACTGGAAAAGTGACCCAGTGGGCACCTCACCCCCTCTATCAGATTGGGATGAATTGCGCATCTCTCTAGTCATTTGGTGGTGAACGGTTTGGTGCAGCTTGGGCCACAAGATCCATTTTGTTCTCGGATCTGCTCAACTCACGATTCAGCTCCTATTCAGAAGCCTCCTCGAGTGGAAGGCTACCCCGGGTAAGACTCCCGTGTCTCAGGCCTCAGAGCTGGTGGACTGGTTTCTTCCGGCGGGATTGCATCCCGGCGTCACTGGACGGTTTGAGCACCGGTCGGCGAAGCCAATAGGTTGTGCATTCTGACTAATTGCTGAAGGGGTCTGGAGACTATGGAAATACACTGTTTCCTAAGCAGCGGGGGTGGATGTTGACCTGTTGTCATGCCACTCTTGAAATGACCTTGGGCCACTCGATCCTATATGGCACTACGGGCAAAGAACGCCCAGGTCCGCGATAACTTCTAACTGAATTACTGCTGTAATACAACAGGTAGAGGTCGCGTAAGCGACTTCGGACCCGTAACCAGTCGGGAGGACGGAGGTATCCTGAAAGTTAATTCCAGACGGAGATATCCTGCCAAAACTGGTAGTCAAGGGGGCGAGGCTGCCTGCTGGTAACCTTTCCCGGTGCCTCGCCGTAAGGCGTTGGCCTCTGACGGGCATGTGGTGGAGCTTGACGGCAGACTGTTTTGTCCTAAGACTTCTGCGCTCACCTCACGGGAGACAGAACGATACATTTCGTTTAAACTTCCTGAGGTGACGGGTTCGCCCGTTGTAGTTGACAACTCTAGTTGCTCATCTTTCTAGTCCGGTTACAGCTCAAGATCCCTCCTACCAAGTATTTCGGGCCCATGGCGCCTTTGTCCGACTCATTCAGAAGCAGGTGGCCAACTGGCCCTTTCTAAGGACAGGTGACAACAGGTCTACATCTATCACTCTTCCGACATACGTTTGCTGCAACAGGAAACTATTGAAAACTGCCCTCCGGCCAAGAAGGGAAAAACTAGCCTATAAGTGTTCCCCAGAACAAATTTTAATCGAAATCATATACTTTATTGTTACTTTAATATTTCACTCTAATTAACGCTAAAATCTATATATTTTATAAGTATATTTTACTATTATTTCATTATTTAACTTCAATTGAAGCTAAAAAGTTTGAATGTTTAAATAATGCATAAAATATTGTATTCCAAGGATCCCAGATATGGAAAGTTTTTACCTAATATGGTACTCAAGTCATAATTTTATTATTGATCGTTTTATTATTGATTGTACTATTCAGTGGCGGATCCAGGATTTATATTTGGGGGGGGGGGGGGGGGCTGAGGGTCGGTCTCGCTAATAGCTATATCAGTAAATAATAATAATTTCAGAATATTCGTAAAAACCTGTGGTGCAACTACATTAAGAAATTAGGTAAACCTACTAAATTAGACTGAACTAACAGATTTTTAATATAGGTACAGTTCAGTAACAAATCTGAAAGTTTTGTTTATTTATGTTTTGAGGGGGCTTCAGCCCTTTAGCCCCCCCCCCCCCCTGGATCCGCCACTGGTACTATTGATCGATAAAATAAAACCAAATGCGACATTTACTTCAAATTTATTGGGACCAACATATAAATTACACAAATTGAAATGCATTAAATGTATGTACTATCGGTATATCACTTACTATGTATGTTTTCTCTAATTAGATAACGTTTAATGATTTATATAAAAAGTGACAATAGCACACAAATGTTTTGCCGTCTACTGAGTGATATTTCAACATAGAAGTAAGTCTCATGTATTATAAATGTAGAATGGCAGTGACATCAAAAGCCCATTTATAAATAAAAATGCACCTATTCACCATTAATACATCATTACCGATAATAATAATAGCCGTTCTCTGTATTGTGTTATGAAGCTTTAAATTATAAAAATATATAAACAAAAACGCCTGAAAACTACGACAATTTGTTGGTACAAATTTTTGGTCTTCGCTTCATCGGAAAGTTATCATCGCAACAAAATATATAAAATATTTATATTTTCACGGTAAATGTTATAAAATAATTTATATTTACAAAAATTACCAAAAAATCGCATCCGAAAAAAATATAAGAGTATTCTGTTGAAATTATTTTCTTTCTCGAGTTCCTAAACGATAATCGTAAGCTTAGACTCTAATAATGCTATTACAATTAAAATTTCATAATAAAGTCATCTAATTGTATATAGGGTATAAATATTAAACAGATATATTAAATTTTGTAAGTCTTCGTAAAGTAATTAATATTTGGTTTTCAGCGAGTAAAATTATTAAAGTTAAATCTTGCACATGCAATAGCTACAATTTTAAAGGTAAAAAAATTTGACACCAGGCTGAGCAATTTCGGTAAACGCGCCGATCAAAACATCGCAATGGATGAATATAAATTTAAAAAATTCTACAGTAGATTTCGTATTACAAATTTCTATCTAAAGTAGATTTTATAAATCGGAATGAAATTCTGCTCACTCACTCGAGTGTGATGCCAGACGGACGATTGATTTTTTGTATAGCATGATGAATTCGTAATCCAAATATTAACACGTAATAATAAGTACAATTCTATGAAAACGCATAATACCTAACTTAGTAGTTATTATTTTGATCAGTGGATATTTTATTATTACAACCATTTAAATATTTACGCGATTACCAAAACATTTCTCGATTAAGTTATTATTTGGTATGTATATTTTCGTACACGCAGTACGTAACACTAAAAAACACTCAGTTTGTACGACCGGTGACAACGTAAGTACAATTTTTTCAGTGTCAAATGTAGCCGAATTCCACTAGTTTAACGAGGAGTGTACGAGCTCCGATGGCACGATAGCGGAAAGTATGAGGGCTTTTAGCCCCGCGCAAGATAACCTCACTCTTCATCTGGATGGAACGGAATTCACTCCAGCCGTACCTTGTAGGTCGTCTTCCAGATTTCTGCAAGAGTCACGGCCGAGTGGAAACGGTGGAAAATGCAGAGGGGCAGAGTCACTCTCTGGACGAGGGACCATGCCAAATAGCCATAGAAGTCCAGTTGAATCTAAAAGAAGAAAAAAAAATTCTATTGTGACAAGAGCTTGAAGCTAGTAAAACAGGAGAAGACGACATACAACACATGTGCCAATTACCTTGCAAGTATTGTACAAAGAGCTTGAAGTTAGTAAAATAGGAGGGGAGGACGTACAACAGGTGTGCCAATTATTACCTTCCCCAAACCCGTATGGAAAAAAAATCTGTACAAAGTTTTTGGATAAGAGCATAAGAACCTTAACCCTAGAAACCTACCTATTACTGGAGTGGATTTATCCTACCCTGGGTGCCAGGGCACCCAGTTAATGATTTTGAGATATTTTTGTGAATAAAAGATTTATAACAATTTCGGACAAGTCATGAATACAAAAAATAACAAAGCAATGTTGCCAATCATTAAAAAAATATTTTCAATAAAAGTTACCACAGGGTTATTCAGCACCCTGGGTAGGGTTCTAGGGTTAATTTCCTTATTTAAACCCGATTCGAAGAATCAGGAGATTATTTTATAGGAGGCGGTATCGATCCAACATCCATGCTCGAGGGGCGCGCTGATTGCTGATTTTCAAATTTGGAACTTTACCACTTTCTGTAACTCCGTCTCTCTCTAAATTCGGATGAAGGCTCTCCCCGGCGATAATCTCTTCTCACAATATAGAACTCCTAAAGTCACAGAATTTACCGATCCAGCCTAGAACCGAGCTAATATATGTATATATGTGTATATATATATATATATATATATATATATATATATATATATATATATATATATATATATATATATATATATATATATATATATGTATGTATGTATGTATGTATGTATGTATGTATGTATGTATATATATATATATATATATATATATATATATATATATATATATATATATATATATATATATATATATATATATATATATATATATATAAATTTTCATGTTCACTTTGATATACAGAGCAATCCCCTTTGAAAAAAAATGAAGTCTCGAATACCCAGTATAATAAATATAATATTGTTATGACAAAAGTATTTTTACATACTAGGTGTGATGAAAAAGTTTTAAGACTTGGGTTTTAGGACTTTTAATTTTACAATGGCAGTACGTACAGGCTGTTGCGATGGATTTCCTTTAAAGTAGTTCACTTCTGACCGAACACACCAACTCCAAGGGTGTTTCCACCTTTGGACGCATTCCTGGAAATTTTCTTTCTTAAGGATGTTAAGAACCTTCTCCTTATTTGTCTGGATATCTTCAATGGAGTCAAATCACTTCCTTTTCAGTGAAGTTATCAATTTAGGTAACAGGTAGAAGAAACAGCAGCATGTTGCCTCCGTACAATGAGCCAGTGCGTTATCGTGGTGAAGAATCTAATTCTAACGCTTTGTTTTTTTAAAAATGACAAGCCCAGTCTTAAAACTTTCCAATCACACCTCGTATTGCCCTTACTTAATAGATTTGTAATTTAATATTTGTGAAAGAACTCACCGGGTTCGCGAGAACTTTCTGTGCTTCGAAAGTATAGATCAGCCACATAGTAACATTGCAGATGAGCAGGAAGGTGACTATTTGTCGGCCAGGTTTCGATCGCTCTTGCTCCGGTAAATGAACTCGGCGGCGCGACACATCCGCTATGAACAACAATTGGAACACCACCTGTGTGCAAAATAAAATATCCTTATAACAAGCAGCATATCAAGGGATTGCAACTAAAAATATATCAGGAGAATTGGTGTTTCACAAAGGATGAAGCTAAAACATTTCATTAGTATTTTGAAATAGAAGACTATCGCAGTTGTTTGACATTATAAAAAAGATTGTAGACATTATAAAGAATGAAGAAAGAATGACATTATAAAGAATGAGGAAAGAATGACATTATAAAGAATTTTGTAGCACCCGATGTTTAAGCGATGCTGCAACTGTCGTTGTCCAAGGTAGACTGAATCCATTTACAATCATTAGTATTTATTTATTAATTACTTAGTTATCAGCAATTAATTTCGCATGGTTCTCTTTCTACCCTAATGATGTGGGTCGGTTATACGTCCTTTTACTGCGGGCTAGTTAACCCCTAGAGCCCCAATTGGCCTATATCGGCCACAACACGATTCAGCGTGAGGGCCCCGTTTTAATTTTATTTTAATTTAAATTGTTTTATTTTATAATGTTTTATTATGTTAATATGTTTTATTTTAATTATGGGTACAGTGGTTTGGCAGTAATTAATGTTTTGGTGAGACAGTGTCATAATTCAATTTTTTTTACTAATTTTTAATAAAATTTTTTGGGACATCAACTTGTCAATCGGCTGAGGGGCCGAGGCCTGAAGGGTTAACGTTGCCAACTTACTCATTCAGCAATTAAAATGTATTAAGTCGTCGACAGCGTCCTGCTATAACTCATTATGGGAGAGCGCGTGCAGTTTCAAACCTTCCTGGCTTTCAGTGTCAGTGAGTCAGTCATTCAGTCGGTAGACAGTCTGATGGCATGGCGGTGCATGGGCCTGTAAATAGCTTTTTCACTTTGATGCATTGGAGAGTTCGTAAAAGATCTATTCGCAGGAATCGAAACAAATACTCCTTTGTTAAAGCATTCTTAAACATTGCTGTCAGTCAAATCAAAAATGTTGATGAATCTAATTATGGTATGATATCTAGGTATTCTTTCATAATTTGTGTAAGTTTTGAAGTCAGTTTTTAGTCTTTAAATTATTATTATTTCTTCCCGTTGTTAAGGATCTCAAGCCTGGTATGAAGTCAAATGAATAAAAGTACAAGTATTTTTTTTTGTAATTGAAAATCGTACCTGAACAACGCTGAAGATTCCGGTGACCATCACGAGGAGATTATTGGAGTTGTCGTATGCGTCCATGCTGCCCGCGATGATGGTGAAGACGGCGTAGATGAAGAGTCCGAAGGCCGAGACGCGCAGCAGAATGTCGTTCAGATCGTTCTGCTCCTCGGAACGGAACTTCAGACCCTGAACTCTGAAAGTGTGCGAGGAAGGGGAACTTCTGTATGACCGTGGCAAACTAGAAATTCTGCATTTTAATAGACATTTTATAAAATCAATCGGAAACAAACGGGAATCAAACAAAACACACACAGGTCGATTCGGATTAAAAGGAAGTATGTATCAATTAATGTCATACAGAAGAGAGGATGCGGAAGGGCAGGATCGTGAACGAAAAAATGCAAAAAATAAAACAAAAATCATAATGGGTATTGGTTATAAATTAAGCAAAACGCATTCGTTTAAAAGAGATAAGGCAAAATCATAGTGTTACATTTCCATGTAACTACAATTTACAAATTAAAAATTATGTAAAGTTTGCAGTTTGTAGAAGCGATAAACGGCAAGCTCCAAGTAAATCCGTGCATATGGTTATTTGTTTGTCAATGGATTATACAAAAATACTTATTTATATACATAAATCACACTGAAAATTTCCGGAACTGGCCTCTTACATAAACAATTTTTAAAAATATATCACAACATTTGAAAATGAAACTCTTTGACTGTAGAATAAAGTTTGTTTCATCTAACTGTCATTTCGTTGCCTTGCCGTAAGGCGTTGGACTCTGGCGGGTTCGTGGCTTTGCTGGGTGGTAGGTCTGTTTCGTCCCAAACTCTTCTATGCTCACCTCACGGGAGACAGAACGATCATTATCGTTAAAACTTCCTGGAGTGCGGGTTCGCCCATTGTAGTCGACATCTCCAAGTATCATTTGGTTTTATACTGTGGTGTCATTTTAAAAATTGCATATCTGCATTACGATGGATTTAATTTGTGTTTTTTTTTGCTGTATGATTTTCTAAGATTAAAGGTGTAATTTGACTCGCTTGACTTTAAACTGCTCTTGGCCACGAAGCAAGACAAAAATTTATAGCTGGTTTGTAGAATTCAAATAGGGTCGTGTCAATCTCAGTGACAAACTTCGAGAAGGTAGCCTGTCCACCGCTGTCAACAACAAAAACATTGATGATGTTTGGCAAGTGACCGAAATAGACAGGTATGTGACATTCAGGCATCCTTAGGCATAAGTATAAGTCAGGTACAATCAATCCTATACAAACATTTGGCTGTGAGAAAGTTGTGCTCGTGGTGGATCCCACACAATTTGACTGAGGCTCAAAAACAGGATGCGTCACTTGATGTGATACCATGCTTAGCAGATTCAATGAAGGGGCGTCAAAATTGGTGAGGAACATAGTAAGAGGGGACGAAATGTGGATTTACAGCTATGTCCTACGACCCCCAAAAAAATTAACAATCGACCACTTGGGTCTTTCAAGATGAGCTAATCCCAACCAAAGTGACGCCCAGCTCTATATTAAGAAAACTGGACACGAGGCTACTGTTGTCATCTTATCCTGAATGCTGATTGGTATTTGACCATTTACTTGCCGGAAGTTATGATAAACTCCGTCAAAGCGTCCGTAAACGTTGCATCATCTTGCACCATGACAATGCCAACTCTCACACGGCCAGAAAAAAAACGTAGAACTCATGAGTCCTCCATGCAGTTCGGAGTTGGCATTTTCTTCTTGATCCCAAAAATGAAGAATCAATTAAGAGGTCAACGATTATCATCGCCAGAAAAGGCTATCGAATAAATATTATGAAAATTAGTTTATATGTATGAAAAAGTGCATTAAAGATCACAAGAGAATATTATGAGAAACAATAAATTGATTTTTGCACACTCATTCTAATTTTTTCTTATTAATTCCGAAAACTTTCAGTGTGGCCCTCGTATTCAAATAAATTTTGTCATCTTTTTTGGTGGGATTGACGGTGATCTTACGCATTATCAAATTTGATAAATTGGATAATTTCTTTAAAATAAGATGTTTATGTTTTCGAATGATCGGGTCTGTAGGTTTTTTCAAACTGAGTGAAAGCAATAACCGGTTTAGACCGTGCTGGAATTGCTAGTTGATCTTCTGCAATTTTGGTTTATTTTTATGTCGTGGAGCTATTTAGAACATTATATATTAAAGAGAGGGTATGAATATCTGTTCGTTCTCGAATCATTAATCACTAAAGTTTTCTTTGGAACTCTGAAATATGATGGAACTTGCAGGGGTTAAAATATATCGACTGCAGATATTCTGCAGTATCTTTAGCTCGTTTAAAAATCTTCATCGGCATGGAATGTAAGTATACAGGTCGAGAACCGACAAAACGGAGACAGAATCATGAATCGTTTAATGATTATTGTATGCCATTTTTTTTTTTTTTTTTTTTTAATTGTTGAGTGGGGCTTTTCTAAGGTCTTTATGAGCCTTGTAACACTGCGACCATTGCTGATCTATTGTGCTCGCCACCTACTATAGTTCTGCGCTAAGCCCCGTGTCATTCAAGAACCGCAGCAGGCTTTTGGCGCCAGATTGTTTTACCTCCTCAGGTTGGAGGTAGTGACCACCCAGGTGGTTGTATCTTTTACGCATCAGCGGGCCACACTCGCACATGAGGTGCTGGGGAGTTTCCTCTGCCCCTTGGCAGAACCTGCACATTTTTGTGTCTTTGAGCTTGAGGTTGAACATGTGTTTGTTCAGGCCACAATGCCCCGTGAGCGCCCTTACCAGTATGCGTAGATTGTTCCTATTTAGCGATAGGGCCTCACGGGCCGTCTTACGGTCGTAAGGCTTAATGAGCGCTTTGGAATGATTCAACCCTGGCGTGTTGTTCCAGTGGTTGACGGATTGTTCTAAACACATTTGTTTGAGCATTAGGTTTGCAAGGCTTTTTGGTACGCCACAGCAGGGTTCAGGGCCGTATAACGTTCCCTTTGCTCCCGTCCTAGCAAGTTCGTCGGCTTTTTCATTTCCCTCGATTCCTGCATGGCCGGGAACCCATCTTAGTATTACCCTGTTCTTTTCGCCCAGGGAATTCAGTAGTGATATGCAGTTTTGCACTAGCTTTGAATTAATGGTATTCGAGGCTAGTGCCATAAGAGCTGCTTTGCTATCCGAGTGGATATAGATACGGTGGTTGGCGTAGTCCTTTTGGAGGTTGATATCCGCACATTCAATAATGGCGTAAACCTCCGCTTGGAATATGGAGGCGTATTTTCCCAAGTTTACACTTCTTTTGAAGTTTGGTCGCTCTCCATATATACCACAGCCATTGTATGCCATACAAAATACTCTCATCGGTGTCGTAGATCGATGAGTATTACTGGGTTTTACAGTCTTACAGTACTCGATTTTCTAGTTAATTTTTAAAGAAGGTAGGGAAATCGAGTTAAACGAGGACAGCTAGCGTCGTCGGTCGGCTATCGATCGGGACGGCTCGAGATTCGGCAGGGGTAAAGATGATGCTGTGGGATTTAGCTCGTTTTCTCTCATTATTTAAAGGAATTCGCTCGGTAGTCGCGGCCCGTCCTTTCGTTCGGTTTAGAGTAGTGAATTTTAATTCGTCTTCGTGACTCATTTTTCTACACCTACTCTTTCGCAGCGCGTACCGCGGACCGACTGCGGAACCGGCTTTCGTATCATTTTAGAAATGCAACTTCCGAAGCGACGTCGAAGAGGTACTTTTCGACTTCCGAAACCGATTCGATCGTCCGCTTCCTTTTCGCCTTCCGGTCTCCCTCTCTTTCGCTCTACGGCAAATGTTATTTCGGTTCCGCTTTCGTCGCTGTATTTTTCTATTTTCCATTTTAACGCAAAATTAAAAATGAGGGTAGGCTGCGAGACATCGAAAGAGCGGCCGTCGAAGTCGCTCATTGCAATTTTACTATTATACGTAATAAAAATGTGTATTTATCCGCGGGACGGTTCGTTCGGGCGAAGGAGCGGCGACCGACCTGATGAAGCCGAGGAATATGGCGAGCAGCGAGAGCGCCATGAGGCCGCAGTGCGACACGTCGGCGAAGTATTTGGCCAGCGGGCCGAGGCGCGGGTGGCGCGCCAGCACGAAGAACAGGATGAGGCCGATGAGCGCCGCCACCAGCAGCAGCAGGCCGCAGAACAGCCCCTTGGAGGCGCCGGCGCAGTCCACGCGGCCGCCGCGGCGCGCGCGCGCCAGCGCCGCCGCCCGCCGCGCCACCGCCGCCTCCAGCCGCCGCTCCAGCTCCGCCTCGCCCACCACCCTGCACGCCCAGCGCTCGCTTATTAAACTGCCCCGCCTTAACTTTTACCTCACCGATAACTGCAATTATGTACATTTCTTAAATCCAATTCATTACGACGCCCGCTCGAGGGTATCCGCGTTGATCGTATACGCTATTAGATTGCGCCGCCTCGTACGACGATTCGGCCAACTTTCCGCGCGGACGAAATGCAGGCGGCGCCGGTAGCGTCGCAGGCCGAACCGACGACCGTTCGTTCGGCCGTCTATAATAACGTCGACGATGAATGTTATTTCGTAAAAGACCGATCGATAATAAAAATGCAATAATTTAACGGACGATAACGACAATAATATTCCAATATTAACGCCGTCTATCGCATTTTTTATATATGGAATGATTACATCCCGGAAATAAAACGGATAGATAGACTGCCTTCCGTTAGTCTATAAGAACGTTAAAGTACGTAATTATTACGCATCGAAACCCATATACCGAATTAAAAACGGACATCTTTAATTAAATAATAATAAAACCTATTATTTAAAATTTGCTTTCTTATTATATTATTATTTTATACCGTATGTACATGTTTAAAATGTCATTTACAGCGCTCCGCCGTACGGATATAATACAAAAGTCGCCATATTGAACATAATAATAAATGTTAGAAACTACGAGCCATCTACGCAATGCATTTCGTAGTAAAACACTAGTTTCCAAATCTTACTACGTCAATAGACTACCTAATACGCTATATAATCGATTATATATGCTCCCATCGCACTTTCCTATCTTCCTATATCTCTCGCTATTCTCACCCGAGTCGCACCGGCTTATTGTATATTGCCATCTCTGGCGCTGTCGATCGATCGCCGTATGTTGATTCCATACTGCTTTCGACCATCGATCGTCCGAATGCCGATAAATTCTATCGAACCATTTTAAACATTAACGAGCGGAAAAGTTCCCCACTTTCCAGAAAATTTCTAATTATACATATGTACTATAGAAATAAGGAATACCTATGTCTTTCTTTTCTCTCAAATGCAAATACTAAGTTATCTACTGTTTTTATTATCGGTATATGTTTCGCATCAATGTAAGGCAAGAGCCACTTCCCCAAACAGATGGGTTAACTAAACTGGATTCATTTTTAGTCATGTTTTTTCCCCAATAAATAAATCGAGATGGCAGATATACTCCTTCAAAGCAGCAGCTTTAACAAAGGCCAACCATGAGAGACGTAGAAATTGCAAAATGACGAAAATGCTCAAACAAACTAGAAAACTACCCAGCACAAAATTTAAGCTCCTCGAAGGAAAGACAATCACAAAAAAGATTGACGTAGACGATAAATTACTACGGTCACATCCTTCCCAGAAAGTTACTGCATACAGTAGTAAGACCGATACGCGAAGAAAGATTCTCTTAACATATGGGATACTTTAACAAAACGAAAGAGGAATGAGCACGGTGGAGGAAGCCAGACAGAAATGCAGACAATGCCAAAATATGAAAAACAGTGCACGAAGTTATAAAATGTAGGAAACGGACATAGGGCGGTTAATAGTATACTGGTCGATTGATTTATCTCTTGCCCACCTCCTAAAAGGTAGGTGATCCTCAACCTTAACAATGTGCCCCTGGTGCACTCAGTTTATCGTCTTAGAAACACTCCTAATTGGGGTGGTTCAATTTATTTATTCATCACTGAAAATACTCACCGAGGGCAACGACCGATGTGCTTCCACATAACGTAGATTACCGCAGCCCCGATGAGTGAATATTCAACGATGAACGGATAGAGATACGGAGCAGAGTCGCGGACGATACTGCCCATAATATTGACGCGGTCGCAACTGAGCGGATGTTCGGCGGAGTTATTCCACACCAAAGCCGACGGGAGTAGGCTCTCCACAGATTCAACAATGTTCGTCGTGCCATTTTCATCGGCGGTTGCTAAAATCATCACAAATTATTAACATTGAAATAAGAATAACCTTAATAATAAAGTGTTAGTAATATTTACTATATATCTATATGTACGTAGGGAGCTAGAAAAGTTATCGGCCTAACTGTGAAAGACAATGTTTTTATTGAAATTTTAATTTTAATTTTTCACAAATTCTTCAGTGCTTTGGTCCTATTAAAATACCAGTTTGGATCTATGCCGTATACTTAAAACTAGCGGTATGGATCTCTTTATCTTATGAAATCGCATGCGTTTAAGCTTTTCCTTCATTTTAGAAAGAGGAAGTAAAGGCTGGAAGCCAGAACTGGAGAATATAGTGAGTGGGAGCACTTCAAGGCTGCAATCCTTCAGTGCACCCATTGCAGCATGCGACTTGCGAACCACTGGGTAGTCTTGCCAAAGGAGCTTTTTAATTAGGTCATTATAATGAACGCATCTCGGAAAACAAAGGCCATGATCTTGCGGCACTGGGTACAGCCTTAAATTTAAGAGGCGCTCGATTTCCATCTCGGGATCGTATCAGTGTCTCCATGTCTCATCACATGTCTCGACGACAGTCCTTACCTTTATTCATTTTCAAACAATGCTCGACTCCCTTCTTTCAATCAAATGTCTATTTTAAATTTGTAGTAAATATATCTAATTTCTAATCAGAATGACTATATTAGGAGATATCTATAAGTTAGGCGGAGAGATTTTCTACCTCCCTGTGTAGAGTATAAAGCAGTTCATGCACCGACACCAACCTGCAAAAGTGCGCGGTGGCGCATTATCGATTTGATAGAGGTTGTTGTTAATCGGATAGTTCCAAACATTGTTATCGCTGATCTGCGCGGTGGGATTAGCAGCGGAGGTGGTTACGGCGGGAGCAAAAGTTGTGAACAGCCATTTATAACCGGCGTTCAAAGTGGACGATATTGCGGTGGTGACTGGATAAGCGGCCGTAGTGACCGGTGGTGGGATGTCGCGAGGAGTGGTCCACGGGTCATCGTTGGCCCACGGATCGACCGGATCGGGCTGTGCGTTGAACCACGGATCGCGGGTGGAAGGAACGATATTTTTGATGCGCTTTACCAAACTGGATTGGGCGGTTTTTCCGAATAGGTACGGCGGATAAAGCGTGCTCGTGGCTGCAAGTTAAATTGAAATTATCCCATTATTCCCAAAAATGTTAGTGTTAAGTAGCTTCATGCGCTTATCAAAATAGGTACATACTCGTCGACGGTGTTGTGGTAGTGATTGCTGCAGCCTTTTTAAATTCATCAAACGCCTTGCCGGCGATCGATTTCATAGTGGTCGGGATAGGGTTAGACCCGAATCCGAAGTTTGAGTTCGGTTTCATACCGGCCATCTCTTGTCCTGTAACCGTTCCGGCGTTGCGCAGTGTGTGAAGGCGGATACTCTCTGATTAATAAAAGTATCAATTAAAACGGCTTCCTCCAACTTCACTCCTCCAACTTCACTTAAAGTTAAAGTAAAGGCCAAAGAAAATCAATAAAAAATTGTTTTCCTCGTAATTTAAAAAGTAACTTTAGTAAATGCAAGTAAAGTGCTAAGCGTCATGGCCGCTTGTTATTAGCTGTTTTGTCTGACAGTGTGTCAAAAATCTTTCATGATATTTCTCCGTGGTTCTGCTGCATTTCTCGGCTTGTAATTTTGAAAAACTTTGCAATTAATTACGATTCGTCGTTTAAGATAATTTACGATTCGTCGTCTAAGAACATGATTCGATAACTTGTTCACCGTCAGGGTTTTTTCTTTTTCCATAATATAATATTCAGGCAAAAGCAACAAAATTTTACAATAATCAATGCGACAGAATACGAGAAATAAAACCTCAAAAAAAAGCGCAACGCACTGCTGTAAAACAGCACTGACAGTAGTCGGTAGGTACGCGGCAGCAGGTATAATAAAACGTTTGAACCTATTGCCACGATTTAACAGGTTGAAAAATATTGAAATTGTCTAGGGAATTCAATTGTAACAATATATCGTATTTGAACAGGGGCAACTTTAGTAACTTTAGCTTCTTATACGCTTTTTAACTTTAGCATTGCCATAAATTGAAAGTCAGAGGTAACAGTAAAGTAAGTGATGATTTTTAATTGTGCTTTATCTGGAGTTGGAGAAACTGTCCCTCAAATGAGTATTTCAAACAGTGATTATCAACGATTTTTGATAGAGAAGCTTGTTATTACATTTATTACTATCTGGTAAGGAACGCTTTCCCATATCTTGATATGTTTGTGAATCCACCAAATTCATACATTTCGAAACATAAAATGCTATAAAAAATAGTCATTTTGTCAGGTACATTCCGATTATTTATTTAATAGGTTCTTTTTCACTCCTCATACTATGTCAAAATCGCGCTGAAAATGAGTATTTTTCTTTGTCTATTCTGATTCGATAAGTGAGGAGTTCATGTAGCAGCAGAAGTGTCTACCCGAATCACTACTTGTTATCATCCTCCTACATGCGGAAGATTCGGCTCCAACATCCGTGTTGAGCTATTAGGAGCACATGCGCCACATTCTTTTTAGAATATCTGATTGGACTCATGATTCAGAAACAGGCATTTGAAAAACATTCTAAATTTGAAATTTAGCCTAAAGACGAGGTGAAAGACACTCCTTGCGAAACATGGCAGTCTATTACTTCCCATCCGGTTTAAATGAGGAAGTTGCGGTTGTATCTTTTACTTTTCCGACCTACCAACCAACATAGAGGTAAAGTATTATGAAGGCGCATTTTTTTTCCGAGATAAAGATGGATGTATACATTTTGGCCCTCCCCTTTGCTCTATTCTTGAGTATGGCTAACAGTTACAAAACTCCTTCTTCGACAAAGATATTGATGTCTTTGAAAAGGTTTATTTAATTTATTCTGTTTAAATATCATAATAAAATTAAGTCCTTGTGCCTCAATAGGTAGAATTTTACATCTAAATATCAAAATGCTACCGAAACAAGAAATAACTTAATAAATAAGTCTAGCCTAATTTTAAAGCTATTGTGATATTTGAAATTGAATACACCTGATTGAGTGCGATTCTCTTATCAGGCGGAGAGAATTATACCAACAATACCAGCAAAAAAAAAAGCTGGGATATAATAATGAATAGTATCTGTATTAAGTAAAGATGGAATCTGCTTGTACTCCAGGACTAAAGGTAATGCAGAAGGCAGTACTACTTGTACCAGCCGAAATTGTGAGAAGGTTTCTGCATTTGTAGCTTTTGGCCACTGAAGCCTGGTTCAATATCAATAATGTGAGGTCTAAATGGCCAAGTTTTTAATTATGAAAATAGTATTACCTAGGATGAGTCCATCTTCCGTTTTATTTCCTCTGCGCAAGTGATAATCAGTGATTTCCTTGAGTGATTCGATGACGAGGGTCCGAATCCAGACGCAAATATTCGTCGCGACGACGTGCATCAACCCAAATCGGGCGATCACTTTGAATCGGTGGATATTCAGCTGTGCAAAGAAACAAAAGTAATAGATCGAGCAAAATAAAAGTGAGTTAATCGATTTAAAGCGCAACTAACCCTCGAGTTCATGAAAATGAAATACATCTGCATGAAAGTGAACACCATCTGCAGGACGGGGTTAACGCCACGTAGGATTTGGTAGCACGGCGAATCAAAAGGGACCTCGAAGAACGTTCCGAATTCCAAACCGTTGTAGATCATCGTACCCAGACCGAATGCTAGGAAGAAAAACGATGATTTATTTTACTTGTACATTTTACTGTATATTTTTAAGATTAAATAAAAAAAAAAAACAGTGTTTTTAGAAGACCAGTTTTTATAAAACAGTGTTTTTGGAATATCAGCATCGCCTCACTAAGTATTCGCCTGTATTAGCTCTGTGGAGTTAGACTAAAAATTAAAAAAAAATAGTCACTAACAATGTCTAGACATATAAAATACTAATAAACTATCAAATAAATAAATAAATATATGTAAAGAACATAATAAAATACAAACAGAGCTGTCATAGAATTCACCGACCGGAGCCAAGCCCATTATAATACATTTATTATTATTACACTTCTGGGGGTGAGCAGTGGACTCCAGACTAACGACCGGCTTCGATAGGTTTAGGACAGCTTCTTGTTACATGTGAGCGTCCGCCTTATCACCCATTCACTCCTCCTTTGAAGCCATAGAATTCCAGATGCGGAAATTGCACTTTCAGATATTTTTTCTATGAAGAAGTTGATTATTTTCCTGGAGAGACCAAGTTCTAAAGAGGTGAAACAGAGGCTGGTAGGCCACAAGCGCTAGCTTCCACCACATGAAAGTAAACAGTGAAGCCGTTCCGGGTGACGGCATTTGCGAGACCTTGGTATTTATTTGATTTGTACTCTTGGCCTTTTGGGATATTTGATTCCCATGGAAGTCAATTCTACTACAAGGGTCATCTTCCGAGATGGGAGAAGGGAGATACACACATATAATACATACGTAAAGATATAATATATAAATTAGTTGCCTGGCAAAAATAGATGCCTTGCTAATTTCTGGCCCTCGTAAGGCCTGGATCTATGACAATTATCTAACGTCACATTTGTCATGGCCCTTTCTTATTTACGATTTTACCAAAACCCAACTGTCCCGTCTAGATACTATGATCTAGGGAGCTAACGGGCCCATGATGAGGTGGCCACGATGACCCATGTGTTCAGGGTCGGTCACACTCACGGGTCAACACCCATCCGATGGCCTCCACGCATGGGGTGCGAACCTGGGTAGGACACTGGGTCAACCAGTCTCCCCTGGGAATCAAACCTCTGGCGCTCCTGGACGGTCTGCGCACCGAGCGGCGCAAGCCAATCGATTGTGCTCTCCGACTAACAGTCGGGGGAGTCTGGGAACTGTATTGTTTCCTATAGAGCGGGGGTGGTTGCCTACCTTACGGCGACAGCTCTTGAAATGACCATTGGCCATCCGATCCCGGTTCAGAGTCGGGCAAAGGACGCCTTGGTCCGCGATAGATTCGGTGCACACCGTTTCACAGCTTCGTAAGGGAGAGGACCGCGCAAGCGACCTCGAACTCGGAACCAATCGAGAGACCGGAGAAATCTGGTCACAATTGGAAGCAAGGGCGCGAGTGTCGGCCCGCCAGGTAACATACTGGCTATCTCGCGGTAAAGGCGTTGACTTCTTGCGGGTTGTGGCGTAGCTAGACGTCGAATTTGTAATGTGCAAAGTCATCTACGCTCACTGCACGGTCGATAGAACGATGAATCGTTAAAACGTCCTGCGGTGACGGGTTCGCCCGTTGTGGTTGACATCTCAATATGTCCCGTCTAGATGCGCTGGTGACAGCTAGTTTAAAATCCTGGCTGTCCTTAGCCAAACCAGCTGACCCCTCGACTCTCTTCAGGTCCAATCAAAATTTTGGGCTAGCACTAAAACTGCCCTCTGCTCTACGCCAACTCCAGAATAACCAAAAATTCGATTCTGTGCAATTCCAAAGATCCGGCAATATCGAAGCACGTAATAAGTGGCCGTAGTGTTTCAAATGATCTACAAGCCCGTGTAGACTTCCACAAAAAGTTCCTTACTGGAATCAGCCAGATTGGCACTGGTCTGGGGTATGGCAGTACAACCACAAGCGACGTGGACTTGAAGAAGTCTCTTTTGCGGGGAGATTACGACAGCAACAGTATGGCTCATGCTATTGGCCTTCAATGCCAGAATGATTGGACAACAATTGGGGACTTTTGCATTCCGCCTCCAATGCACTGGAAGGTAATGCTCTATGACTGGACGCCAGAGATGCTGAAATTTTATTTGAATGCCTTTCAGCATACACTTCCAGACTCCAGTAACCTCTCTCGTTGGAGCTTTGCCGAGGACAGTTCTTGTCCCCTCTGTAGCAATACCCCTTACACAGCTAGACACATTCTAGCTGGCTGCAAGGTGGGCTTAGATCAAGGACGGTACACTTACCGCCATGACAAAGTTCTCGCTGTTATTCGCGAGGTAATTAGTCTCTCAGTGGCTCGTGCCAACAAGGGTTTGACAGTATCCTCCAAACCCCCAATACAGTTTGTGCGGGATGGCTCTAAAGGCAAAAAACATTTAACTACAAAACCTTTCTCAATAACTGAGAAAGCTACAGATTGGATTCTGGAGGTTGATTCGGTCTCTAAGCAGTATAAATTCCCTGAAAGTCTCGGATGCACAGCCCTCCGTCCAGATATAACTCTTTACTCTCTATCTCGGAAGGTGGCTCTTATTGTAGAATGAACTGTTCCATGGGAATCAAATATCCCAAAAGACCACGAGTATAAATTAAATAAATACCATGATCTTGCAAATGCCGTAGCCCGGAAGGGCTTCACTGTTCACCTTCACGCGGTGGAAGTTGGCACTCGTGGCCTGCCAGCTAAATCTCTATTTCACCTCTTTAAAGATCTTGGCCTTTCCAGAAAAATAATCAACTCTTTTCTTAGAAAAATTATCTAAAACTGCGATTTGCGCATCTCAAATTCTATGGCTTCGAAGGGGGAGTGAATGAGTGGTAAGGTGAACGCTCACATGTGGCAAGACAGCTGTCCTTAACCTACCAAAGCCGGTTCGTAAGTCCGGAATCCACTGCTTACCCCCCAGAAGTGTAAAAAAATAGTATTATGATGGGCCCGACTCCGGTCTGTGAATTCCATGGCAGCTCCGTTTGTATTTATTTATATCATGGGCTTCTGGCCCTACATATCACATACATGTAATACATGCTTGCTCGCATAAACAAATATCTACTCAAATTAGATTACTACCCCGAAATAGATCCTTCGCATACTTCTCTCTTGCAATTTCCTAGCTGATGCGATACCTGCCTTTTAAATTTATAATCGCTGTTAATCATCGATGTCGGCCCTGAATGTGTCCTGAATCGGGTCCTAAATAAATGAAATGACTTGGTCCATATCGGGTTTTCATCTTCGGTTATTCCTGTCTGGTGGTTAGCCTTATGTTGTGGTTGTGCATGTACTTGTCATGATATACCACCCTTTTGAGGTCTATATAAAGTTGTCGTATGTCTAATACATCGAAGTCTTTGTACAGTTCGTATTCACTTAATCATTTATTTTGAAAAATAAAGTACTGCTGAGGTCACACTTACCGATAGCGCCGATTCGGAGGAAGAAACTCCCGTGACTGTGGTCGTTGAGGGTAGTTTTGCGCTTGCGGCAAATGCGTGGCGTTACTGCAGACTCCACCTCCACAATATCTTGCTATAAACGAACATAATAAAATATAAAATTTTATGATATATTATTAATAATATTAAAATTAGCCAATTACTTTTAATGGTGTTAATAGTGTAAAATAAAATGCTAAACATGCACAAGCGATGTTAAGAACAAACCGTGCGATTAGCATCATCGACACAAGATATTAAGACACACCTTAATTTAGAGGCATAACTGTGAAACTAGGCATAAATTACATTTTATGCGATGATGTCAAAACAATTTCATTAGCGGATATGCAAGAGTGTGCGGTAGACTATGTGTCTTCTACGACAAAAGAGCGAAGAAGCGACCTACGTGAAATGAGCTGAGCCAAACATACCGATTCGAGCAGTAGATGATATACCGATACTTAAATTTTATTTCATTCAAGTAACTACGTGGCGAATTCGCATACGGAGTGTTCGGATGGGGGTACATCCGGGCACGGAGTATGCTAGCTGCGCACTAACAACAAAACACTGGGCGAGCGGTCGTCGAGTCAAGACGGCGAGGGGCTCACCTGTTCGGGCGGACGCAACGGCGCCGAGCGAAGTTGTTGTTCGCGAACAATGTCTCGCATCTTACGCGGGTACACCTCCTGCCCAAAAATAAAAGGAAAAGGCCGGCGATAACGAAAAACGCATGCATTGCAAATTAAAATTAAAAAATTCCAATAAAAACTAAAACCGAAGAAGCATCGCGGGTGTTCGGGGTGTACGCTCACAAGACTGGGGTTTCTACATTGTATTGTGCCGGCTAATCGGCGTGAGCTAACAGTTTCACAGTTACATCCCGGCGATTGACAACGATTAAGCGCTGGAAACGGTTAGACCACACCGCAACATACTTCGTAGGTAGGTAAAGTTAAAGAAAAAACGGTCATTCGCTCGACTTACCCGACGAATCGCACCGTATAAATGAGCGGGGGACTTACCTGGAACTGGCTTTGTTTTTTTGCTTCTTTTCCGTGTTTCTCTTTGCCGGCATCTTTGTCCTTGTCTTTATCCTTGTCTTTGTCCTTGTCTTTGTCTTTGTCCTTATCCTTGTCTCCTTTTTTCTTTCCCTCTTTCTTGGTCTCTTTTTCTTTCTCTTTGTTCTTCTTTTCCTTTTCTTTCTTCGGTTTCTTCTCTTTCGGGGGCGGTTTCGCTTTGGGCGGGCCGCCGCTGCAGCAGGTGCTCTCTGATAGGAAATAAAAGTCAAGAAAGTAGTCGTACGGCTGTATAAAAACGCGCGAGCGAGACGAAGCGACGGAGATATTTACCTTGGAGAAGGAAGCAGAAGACGTACAGCAGAAACAATATACTCATGCCGTACATGTAGGTGAAGAAGCCCTCGTAGTAGTAGAGGGGCAGGTTGTGCGTGATGACGTCGCTGATGACGTAGGCGATGCAGACGACCACCAGGAGCTTGGCGTAGATGAAGCTCATGATGATGAAGAGCGACGTCCTGAAAGCAACAAAGAGACGGCGTTGAGCGGGGGTCGGCGGTCGGGGGTCGGGGGTCGGGGGTCGGGGGTCGGGGGTCGGGGGTCGGGTTCGGGGGTACCTCCGTCCGGGCTTGGGCTGGACGTGCTTCAGTTCCATCTCCTTGTTGGCGGAGTTGTGCTTCTCGGCGATGGCGGCGTCGCTCCCGCCGCCGGGCTGCTGCCGGTGCTGCTGGCCGACCGGAAGCGTCGCCATGTTGTCCACCGACTCGACTTCTACGCAGGCGACCCGCACTTCGGGCTCGGCGTGCTTGTCCTTGCCCATGGCTTCGTTGTCGCGGGATTCGTTGTGCGGAAACGGCGCGCGGCGAGAGGGCGTCGGCGCCCCGCGCTCGCGGCGAAAAGCGCGCAAAATGGCAGCCCACGCGAGAGGGTAGCGCGGGAGATCCCGCCGAGGGTAGTGGCGCCGCGACGCTTCCGGAGATGGCCACCGCGAGGGGGACGCCGCGCAGGAGAGGGGGGACGCGCCTCGCCAGTGAAGGCGGACCGATATTCCCCGCCGATGAAAATAATTAAACTACAAAAGCTAATCTCGACTGGCGGTATATGTAAACGATGCTCTGAAATATAAATCCGCGTACGAAAATTCTCAACGAAACAAATTTCTACAGTCTGTACGTCGCTACGATGACGAGCGCGCAACGAGCATTCGCTTCTTGATTGCCGCCATCCCGGATCGTCAATTTTTCGAATGAATACAATGCGCTCGCAGCTGTTGTTCGTAGTAAAAATTTAAAACGAGCGCGAACGTGGAATACAAAAATGAGTGGACTAAAGAAAATACTTTCATGTCAATCGAAACACATAAATTACAGCCTATGTTATCCTAAACCTGAATGCTTAAACAAACCCATTAGGTTAATTTTCTGAGTTATTAGCGAGAGTTTTATCGGACTCCATGTTGCAACGAATCGTCGCGGTAAACTGAAATGTGCGCAAGATGTTCCCAGTAGATACTCGTTTCGTGCGCGCGATGTTATTGTGAACACATAGTGTTGTTGTGTTGGCTAATACGCGACCTAATACGCGCAGTCCAAACACTACAGCTTCACAAGTATTCACAGCGTGAATGAGCAGAACTAGCGTGTCTCCTACTTTTTCGACGACAAATATTACTTACACCGTTTTGGAAATGAAACAAAAATTGTAGAAGTGAACACCTTACCTAAATTGATTGTCTTTTCCATGTCATACCATCAGAAACTATGAATGATCCACAGAAATTATAAAAGCCGTTTCAGAATTTTAACAATGGAAAAGCTGTCGGACTAAAACCGTTACAAAATGTAGGAATTCAGATGGTTAAAACAATCGTAAACAATTATACAAATTAATCGATAGCCCGGTCATTGACTTTCCTAAAATAGTCTAAAATACTCATCGACCTACAACTTTCTTGGAAGGATTAAGCCGCTGAAGTCAGTAAACGCATCTACTAGCTTTCACAGCTGTCAGCGGTTTCAGAGGTTCCTTCCAGTGAGTCAATCGAATGTTAGTTCAGACTCTCTTAAACCCAATATTACACTACGCTGATGTTTTTTACCTAGATGCAAACGGGAGTATCTCGGACAAACTTATATGCCACGTTTTTACATTCGAATTGTCAACTTTCGATATATTAAAACATTGAACAACCTCAAATTAACATCGCAGGGCGGTGACCCAACATAATAAATCGCCATGATACTATCAAAGAATACAGCTTTTTGAAACGACGCGGATGCAAACAGAGCCGCGTAACGTTGATTCTTTTCTTGGCGAGGATCCATTTATGAAAGTCGACACATTGCCAGATGCAATGCAGGAAAATTACATATACAAATTTTAAATATAAACTGAGAATAAACGAAAACTTTGGTGCATGTAACATTATTAAAAGCGATTTTTCAAATTAAATTTCCAAAAATACTATGCAATTTGCTTATTAAAAAAAATATAAATATCAATATTAATGCTTTTTCTAATATAGTCACTTGTAACTATTATGTAACGAAAACGGGCGAATTGCTTTTTTTTCAATTCTCGATGCTGCCCAAACCAGCACACAAATAAGACGCTTAAACGTCTATAACGATGAATCTCTTCATAAGCTTTCAAGTAGTCTTGTTTGTGTGTTTGTGCGTTGGCTTACACAGCAGCGATATTCGAAAAATAAGTTTTAGTAAATACACATTTTTAGAAACAAGCTTTTATTAAAATGCTCTGTCCCGAGCCAACCCTGGGAGCAGCAGCCATGTCACAGTGGAACTAGAAGGGGCTATCATAATTGAATGCTATACAGAATGTCGTGTTTGTGCTGTTGACCGTTGAGGAGACCCCTCGCTGGAAGTCAACCCTGGGTGCAGCAGCTCTATCGCGGTGAAACTTAAAACGGGCTATAATAATTGGATGCGTATACAAAATTTTGTGTCTGTACTGTCGACCGTGGAAAAGTAGCCTCGCCGGGTGCCGATCCTGGGTGTAGAATCGGAAGATTTGGAGTCTTTCTCGACATCTCCGGTGCTTTCGATAACGCGTGGTGGCCGATGATCCTGTGCAAGCTTCGAACCCGTCAATGCCCAAACAACCTCCTGAAAATTGTCAGGAGCTATTTCACTGATAGGTCGGTTATTCTGAGGTACGGTCCGACCAGCGTAAGGAAAACCCCCTCGATGGGGTGTCCGCAAGGGTCGGTGCTCGGTTCCACCTTGTGGAACATCCTTTTCGACGATTTTCTGGGACTACCATACCCGGCGGGATGCGCCGTCAGTGCATATGCTGACGACGCTCTCCTACTGGTGGGTGGCAGAAGTCGCGCCGAGGTCGAGAGAAGGGTAGCTGCGTCGTTGGACCTCATCCTCGGGTGGGGCCAGCGTAACAGACTGACCTTCTCACCGGCTAAAACTCAGGCGCTTCTCCTGAAGGGGCGCCTCAAGCGTAAACCGGTCATCAGATTGAGCGGCCGCCCGGTATCCTTTCCGGAGTCTGTCCGGTAACTGGGGGGGGGGGGGGGGGGTCGCGCTGACGGCGTCCTTTTCCTTCCTTACGCACGTGAAAATTGTAGCCGAGAAATCCCGGTCCCTCTTCTTTGCTCTCCGTGAAGCGAGCCGAGCCGACTGGGGAATTCGTTTCCCTGCGGTAAGGACGATATACGAAGGTGTCTTCGTACCACGTGTGACGTACGCTGCACGTGCGTGGACGGAGCACCACATCCCGGAGGCAACCCGAGTGGCTCTCTTGCGTGGGCAGCGCATCCCTGTTTTGCCTCACAATATACAAGTTTCATAGCAAGAATCGCGCGATCGGTTTTATTGTTATTTAATAATAGTTGGTGGGACGCGGACGCCACTGTGTGGGCGTCGCGGCGCGCACCGCATCGGCGTCGGCCGCAGGTCGATAGAGCGACCGAGCATCCGGGGATGCTGCGCGATGAACGCGGCACATCTCGACCTAGTGACCTCCGGTGACCCCGCCGCGCCGTCTGCATGACTCTCCTCGAACTTCCGTCAATCCGAGGATTGTTTATTCGACGACGTCATCAGATGACGCGATCTGCATCGGTCGTCGGCAAAAGTGCGAGATGCTGCGTTGCTGCGCGTCGCTGCGCGCGCCTGTCCGCTCGCGGGGCAGGCAACGCCGCGCCCCGGTCGTCGACCCGCCCCGTTACTCATTCCCATCCCAGCTGGCCGACGTACTCGCAATCACTTATACTTCGCACTTCGTACTATAAACATAACGGCCTTTACTACGGCCAAACATAAATGCAGGTCGAGAGGTGTTTTGTTAGTATGCTAGAGAAAGGCAACGAGATAACTCATTCATAATAGGCTACATATACATAGGCTATATAAAACGCCCAAAGGCTTTCAATATGAAGTGATCACGTGAAATCACCCCTCTTGTCAAATCTATTTAAATCAGGTATCTGAAGTATCAGGAGAACATTACACGAGGAGGTATCGATCCGATCGTAAGAGCGGGTAAGATTGTATTTTCAAATTTGGAACATCACCCCACGATGCATAACGCTGTCTCCCGTGTGAACTGTTCTCTCGTTCACGACGACCCCCTCTCGCAATATGAACTCTTAATGTCACAAAATTTACTTACTGAGGACCCCTTCCCATAACATTTTAACCAAAAATATTTTAAATCCGATCCGAAGTAAGTATCAGGAGAACATGTTACACGAGGAGGTAGCGATCCGATCTGTACGAGACGATTTGGGTGAGAATGCATTTTCAAATTTGAAACATCGTCTCTTTCACGCTGTTTCTCTGTAGCATGATTCGAATGATGGATCTTTCGTCCGCGATGACCTCCTCCCACAATATGAACCCCTAATGTCACAAATTTTATCATAACCGGCAAATCAATGTATTACGTATTTTATTAAAAAATTCATTGCCAGACGAACCAAACAAAACCCAGACAAAAATCGCAAAAAGCTCGGAATCGGAAAGTTTCTAAAATGCACTCAAATTACACTGTTGTTTTTCACTGATGTTAATTAATCTTTTCTCAAGTTGCCATATTTCTATTCTCCAACTAACTTATTAAAATTTACTCGTGTCATACAGCTATTTTTATCATTATGCTTGTGTAATGTAATATATCATGTAAAGTATATAAAATAGTAGCTGTTGCCGCGGCTTCGCTTCGCGTAAAGTTTCGAATCGATTTGAAAATTTATGTAGTGGCGCTTATTTGCCTTTAGATATATAGCGCAAGATGCCCCCCTCAGATGCACGCTACCTATTTCGTAGACGTACGAGTCTTGTTCCTCGCCACCCGCGCCGCCTTACGCTGACCTATGTATTTCGAGGTGCTTTCAAGCGTCAATAATTTCAAGATATCTCTATAAGTAAAACACATAAAAAAATACAGTAAATGACTGATTTTATCCTTATTTAACACCCGTGATAATGGGTTAATTTATTTTGATAAAGATTCTTATTTTATTGCTAATATCTTCAACAAACACTACCTAATTATTTTTCTTATTTTTTGAGACACATTTTTACATATCATTTTGAGTTATTGTTTAAATATAAAAGTTGAATATATGCTCTCGCCGACTTTTTTTAGATCTCTATGAGGCCGATATTTTTGTCGTATATTGTTTTCAAATAAAATATGTCAAACCGTTTCGTCAGCGCACGCCGATAAAACAACTCACCAGCTCATCTTTCTTCGACTTGATTTACAAAAATCGTGATTTCATACTGAAAACCAATATTTATAACAATAAAATATGGCGTATAGCACTCGTCGATAATCAAGCTTTCCATTAGTGAAAGAATTTTTGAAATCGGATGAGTAGTTTCAGAGATTACCCCTTACATACAAACTTACTTCTTTATAATATTAGTATAGACTAGCTGACCCGTGCCCACTTCGTTGGGCGGTAAACATTTTTACTTGTGATGAAATTATGAGTGTGATTCGGTTAGTACTGAGTGCTATATGATTTATTTCCTGAAAGGAGGGTTATATTTTTACTGCATATGCATGTATGTATTTGCATGCCAATTTGGCTATATTACCGGGTTTCAAATGAGTGAATGAAATGATTATGATTGAATAAATTATGTTTATTTTAATTGTTCAAAACTATATATATTCACATTCAGGAGTTCCAACCTGAAATACGGTCGCGGTTCCATACCTATGTCGTATTATCTCTTTAACCATTTATGCAGTAAAAGGGAAATTATATTCAGTAAAAAAGAAAAGTCTTTTGTTTTAAACACTTGAGACCATAAATTTACTTATTTTGATAGGAATTCATAATTGTTGATAATATGACCAATAAACATGACAGGTAACGATTTAAATTATTTTATTAATATAAAAAACTACTTTTTGTGACTTAAATATAAAAGTTAGACATATGCTGTTGCTGACTTTTTTGTAGGCATTATGAAGCTCTACAACTTTTTTCTAGAACTCAATCATATATCTGTCATCGTTAAGGCAGCGTTCGTAAGAAACGTTTTCATTCGACCGTTTTTTCACCGACTTACTTTGCAAATCCGACTACCACGAAAAAGTCTTTTCATTTTCGGGTTAACATATTATAGCCTATGATACTCACAAATAACGTGGCTTTCTATCGGTAAAAGAATTGTCAAAATCGGTTCAGAAGATCCAGAGATTACTCCCTACAACATCACAAACTCCCAAACTTTACCTCTTTATAATATTAGTATAGACAAGTAAATGGGAATCGGGATATCACAAACTATGTGAAGCAAGAACTCAGAAGCTATCAGCTGTCAGTTGTCGTCCCAGCAAAGAAGAAGAAGAAGACAGATCAGAGATTGCAAGCGCGTTGCCGAGGTGCATTCTGCCGCGCGAACGCGGCAATATTTATTGATCGAACGGGGCGGCGACGCGGCGTCTGCAAGCACTGTGGCAACAAAGCCCTTCGCACCGCGTCGCCAAGAAACCCTCATCACAACTCCTTCCCCTCCTGACTTACTCCAATATCGGCGGCGAGGGTCACGCGCCGCGGAGGTGCATCTTTAATGCTTTCGGCGGGGGGAGAAGCGTGACGCGATGCCTGTGACGCCACGATCGATCGTGTGGGAGTTACTACGCACACACTAAAATCTATTTCGTCATGGGGGTCCTTCTTCTTTTTAAGAAGAACTGCAAACAGCGATGATGAAGTTCGTGATTAAATAACCGAGTCTGGTCAATCGCTCTTCGCTAATGCTACACGGCCCCGGTGGCATAGTGGTTAGATCGCCTGTTCGTGTAAGGTTCTGGGTTCGATTCAGGCTGGCTCACCATTTTCCGTTGGTCTGAATCGCGTGTCAATTGTGTCGATCAAATGAAAGACACACATGTTACACATACACATACATACACTGATAAAAATATTCGATTGATTCTTACATTACCATTTTGTAATTACGGTTTTATACAGAATATCGATGTTTCAATAGTAATTTTGTTGAATTACAAGGAATTTTGTTGTAACTCCATTACTCGATTATATGTATCAACATTTTCCTTACGGTTAATACGGAAATAACAGTATAATATAGTCTCAGCATGATACATGTCTCCGACCATAACCGTACGTATACTATTACATGCTGTCATGTTAGAAGCGAGATCCCAAGGTTGCGACGTAATGAAATAACGTTATGTTTAATCATTACAAAACGGTAACTACCGTCACGCCAACGCGTTACGTGTCATGTTAATTCATATGTATGGACCACAGTCCGAGTTATATACGTAATAATTGTTAAAACATGCGTATTTCCGTGTATCACAAGGTTATATTTTTGTCAGTGTACACTTACATATAAACGCTTCATAGTAGGGTTGGTTGTAAGAGATTGTCGTAAGATAATACACCCTCCCATTGCGAAATTTCACAATAAAGAGTAGAAACAATCAAACAAGCTTCTGCACGTCAACGCACGACCGCAGACTTCACAGCAAACAGTCGCAAAGTTGCAGGAGTTACGACTGGAGAATCTTCGTCACCTGCCGTACTTGCCAGACCTTGCTCCAAGAGACTTTTTTTAATTTACAGGGAAAACATATCATATCCAAAGAGGCAGTGAAAAACGCCTTTAAATCATATAATGATTCCTGTCCACGACAGTTTACAGCAAAGGCATTAACGAATTCCCATCAACACTGCATAGATAATAGGATGAATATTTCGATTAAAGAAATTAAAATTTTCATACAATATATATGATTAAAACGACCCAGTCTTCAAAAATGTACGCTTAACGCTTTTGTGATGAGTGGCAAACATTTTATTTATTTTTTGAAGTAAACATACGAGTACAATAAGAAAACATTTATTTTATTTATTTATTTACATATACATATACATTCATATGCATGAGCACAACAGAAAATGAAATGACAATTTAGATAATGCCGTTGTATGCTTTCAAATTTATATACACATCTATCTGAGCCCAGGTTACATAGCGCATAGGTACATTAAACGCAAATGAATTGTGCTAAGCAAAGAGCAGCCGAGCCCGCCTTGCTATAGGCACCCCTGTGTTAAGGCGAGCTCACTTCGAGAGTCACACTAGAGTGCCACGGTTGTGTCAAGGAAAGATCTAAGATATATATTTTTTAATTATTTTAATTTTAATTTATAATCGTTATTATTATTATTATTATATTTTTTTGTTTTTTTTTTTAATTTTATTGTTATTATTTTTTTATTTTTTATTCTCTTTTTCAGTATTTTAAACAATAAGTCTAAACCGCAGAATAAAAATTACAAGCGCGAATCCCCTCTTTTGCGGTATAGAGGTGACTGTCGCATCGTATTCATATGAGTTCCACTCGTTTCACTGTGAATATTGTAAACGATAATTGGCAATATGAGTAATATATAGATTTTTTAAAACTTTTTAGTTTGGAATATTTGAATAAGTAAATGAGCCTCACACTTAGCTCATTTTTTTCGAATACGCTTGGAATTAATTTTGTTCACTAATATATTATGGTCCACTAATAAGATATCACAACAACAAAAAAACCAGCACAAAATTTCAATCACATCTTCTTCAGTATACGCTAGTATTTTTATTAAACTCTTTTGTTTTCATAAGTTAGACGTCACAATAAGTAAGATTTTCTAATTTTGTTTTACATTGAATAAACCATACTTTTTTCTTCACCTAAAATAAATAATATTCAAATATTATAAAACAGAAGTATTGATTGATAGAATGAAAATAGAATTAGAATAAAAAGTCCTATTTTCGTAATATTCAAAATTTCTGAAATCATGCTTAAATCCCCCGGCTTTATTTTTAGGAACGTTTTAGTTTATGAAGTTTATACATAATTTTAAATATAAAAAATGTTCACATCTCATCACAAAGGGGTTAAGCGTATTTTTTGAAGACTGGGGCCTCAATTAAATTTGCTTTATACGTGGGGTCAAGGATAGAAGTGAGATACATACAATATATGAATGATTTTATTATAAATTTCTTAATTACAAGTACTCTCCATCAGTTTCTATACATTAGTTTATACGCCTATGCGAAGATTTCAAACGATCATGAACGTTTTTTTGGGAATGTCATCCAGAGCAGACACAAAGACATTTTTGGCATTCTCAGGGCTGTCAAAGCGAGTTCCACGGAGTCCAAGTTTGATTTTTGGGAAGAGGAAGAAGCCAGAAGGAGCCAAATCGGGGATATCAGGCGGATGCAATAACTCTTCGATTTCTGTGGTCCTCAAAATATCATTGGTGAGAACAACTCCTTTTGCACCATGCATTATTATGGCGCAAAAGGAAATTTCAGTTTTGACTTGTTAAAGCCAAATGGCAAGGAGACTTCCCTGTACCACTTGGCATTGAATGTTTTACGATCTAATGAAACTATCGCCACATAGCCAACTGCAGAAAAAAATATCGCCACTACCATTGATTCAGTAGTCAGTATTCAGTCTTCAATTTATTCATTCAGAATATACAATAAAAGCATGAATTATCGCATTTTAGAATTCGTCAGTTGCTAGTAATATATAATATATGTAGATATAAAACTACATAAAGCATAAATATTAATTCGACAATAGCGTTGACTAAAGTCGGCTTTACACGGCAGACAAATAAAATAATAGAAAAAAATTAGAGCTGAATCCATGTACATGAGTATACATATAAAATAGAAAATTATTATACGAATATTAATAGTCATCTTAGGCACTTATATATGGTATTATAAATGGTATTATAAAAAAATTGAGCTGAATCCATGTACATTGAGTATACACATAAAATAGATAATTATTATAAAAATATTAATAGTCATCTTAGGCAATTATATATGGTATTAGATTGCTCTCCTCTACAGGACGTTTTGGCAACCTGTCTGCGCCGGCGAAATATAGGTGGCGCTGATAGCATTGACGGCGAAACCAAAATCAATTTATTTGACCATATTTAATAACAATGATAATAAATGTTTTATGATACTAAAACTGATTATAAAAACATAATAATTTAACCAATGATAACAATCATTACATTCAATTTATTGCCATCTATCACATTTTTTCTATGGGCTGATTACACCACAGAAATAATACGGAGAGATAGAATGCCATCTATTATCTAACTAAACATTACAGTGCGTAATTATTACGTATTGAAAACTTTATATTTAACAAATTAAAAATTGAATTTAAAATAATTAGAGCAATGATTTTAAAATCCGTTTGTTATTATGTTATCATTTTATTTCGAGATGAGATACCGTACAGGCGCGTTTAGAGCGCCATCTATAGTGCGCCGCCATACTGTTATACCACGAACGCCGCCATATTGGACTTAAGAGAAGATTGATACATTTTTGCATCAATAATGAGTGCCATCTACAAGTTTACAGTAGCAATCGTATCGTATTTCTTTTCTATTTACCTATCATAAATGACAAATTCATAGGTATAACCCAATACATATTTTTACCCTAAAGTAATTGCCTCGTCAGAAATGACTTTATTGAGCTTGTCCATCAATAATACAATGAACTCGGTGTTATTATTGAATCGATAAAAATACAATTGGTCGTATAGAAGGATGACGCATATGTATATTTCTATTTGTATCTATTATTTAGTATCATTATTTTTAAATGAAACGTCGCTAGACAACCTATGGTGTTGTATGGCGTAGGCTAAGCAATATTCGAGGAGCGTCCCGAGGCTAGGTACTCAGAAAGCCCTCCAGGAAGAAGTGAATGCCAATAAATATGTGCAAAAAGCCTACAAACGTCATCATAATATTATTGACCGATCGGAGCGAGGTCCTATTTAAGTCCACTGTTTGTGACGCAATACGACCAACCGCGTTGTTCGATTTTCTTCAAAGTTGACATACATGTTCCTTGAAGACAATGAATATAAAACCAATTTTTAAATACGAGCAAATGTTAATCCTTAAAATATTTTATTTTTCGCATACATTGTTTATATGTGTTTTCCAGCTAAGCGTTAATCCTAGGTACTTTTATTATTCGCAATCTTAAGTACGTGGCATGCGCAGTTTGTTTCTCGATCATAAAAGACGTCTCTGAAATGATGACGTGATGGCCTCTGTATCTACAAAAACATGCGCACATGGCACCCTCTTTCATACTACATATGTACATGTTTGTATAGCCACTGACCAAAATTATGACGTGCCCGTGCGCGGCATGACGTCACTGTGGGTCTTTCGACTCGTTTCCTCCCTTTGATCCCTCATAAACTGTTGACGTGTGTGATTTGTCCCACGGCACGCGGTTCGTGTAAACCCACTTTAGCGTGAAATTCATTACACAATTAGTGTGTGACAATAAATATAACGCGACATTCTATAATAATATCGATGGTGGAAAGGCCATTTGACGTATCCAATTTTCAGAAAGCCGAAGACAACTTTTACGAAAACATCTCCTAAAAATCATATAAAATAATCTATAAAAGTTAATGATCTGATTTTCGGAATGATGATTAAAGCGCAAAATATCTTAATATTTCTGTAATTGTTTAAAAAGTATGTTGGTTACGTCAATGCGATTGCAATCAGCATTTTTATATGAGAGTTATGATTTCCGAGAAATTTATGAAATGCAAAATGGTCGGTCGGTCGGCCCACCGACCGACCAACCGATCGGCCGACCGTCCGACCGGCCGACTGACCGACTGATCGGCCGACCGACCTACCGACCGGCAGACCGACCCATTCGTGATTAGATAGATAGATAGATAGATAGACTGTGGACTGTTTCGTCCCCAAGTCTTCTACGTTCACTTCCAGGGAGATAGAACGACTAATCGTTAAAACTTCCCGAGGTGACGGGCTCGCCCGCTGTAGTCGACAACCCAAGATAGATAGATAGATAGATTTTTATTCGAAGTAGACTTACAGTACTTCCCGAACGTCTTATGTTTCTAGACATTTATGCCTTGCTTGTAGGCTTTACCATTGATTTACTACACTATATAATCAATGGCTTTACGTAATAGTAATAATAATAATAATAACACTTACAAATGGTTTTCATAGCTATGTTACACAAAAACGACTTGACCAGACCAATGTATCGCTTAAAAAATCTTCAATTTTATAATAGCCTTTAGAGCACAAAGTATCTTTAACAATTTTTCTAAATTTAGTGTCTGGTAAAAGGGTTAGTTCCTCAGGCAAAGTGTTATAAAAGCGAACACCGTCTCCAATGAAAGATTTACTCACTATTAGTCTATTATTAGATTAATTAGTCGATTGAAATATTCAATCGATTGACGCAACACTGGCGTCAGTCTTCGACACTGCCTATACTTTTTTCTGAGTAAGATGGAATAAAAAAAGATAAATCGATAATTTGTTAACTACATCAACTAGTCTTTCCGCCATCGATATGGCCTTTATGCGGAAAGGAAACTACGCTGGACGCTTAATAGGAAAAGGTTATTATAAACTACTGACCCAGAAGGCGAGGAGTGCGTGGGTAAGCACGGATTTTTGACACACCAGTTTTTCTCTAAAAAAAAAACTTTTTCTCGTAGGATTATGATTTTTATCTACATACTCTACCTTTTCGAAAACGAACTATATTAATTCTTATAACTACGACATATAAATATATCAATTCTCTACCTATTTTTATATCGTCGCTCTATATGTGAGACCTAGTACATGCCAACAAGCAAACTTTTCAGGGTTTGGAAAAAACTGAATAACATCATTCACGTGATGTTTTTTTGTTGAGTCAATGGGACAAAGTTTAAAAAATATATTAGTTTGCTGTACTAACGATTAAAACTGTTAAAATGCTATGTTGTTTGAGACGAATTACCACTACGCAAGAGGTATCACCGGATAAAGTCATCCACTCTTGCTTACGATATGCTACTACAATGAGAATTACAAGAAAACTAAGCAATTTCAGCCATCGGGACATAGACATAACGATCCAAAGCGTGATTTAAAAAAAATGCAAATTCAACTTTTTGGCGCGTACGAGGTCTTGCATATATGTACATTAGGCATATATCGACGATATTATGCATTTCTGGAAGTTGGACGTCATCTTTCGTCCACACGACCGCCAGCTATAGGAGTATTTTAGTTTTGGTATACAGTATGCAAAGCAGACTAGAAAAAGACAATGGCGATCATGTGAATAAAGGCAGCTGAAAAAGTTTCAGGCGGACATCGGACCGGACAAAGCTTGCGCTTGTATTTTCTCGTAGATACCTCCATTTCGTTCCGTTTGACGATGTCGCGTAAAGGTTTACAGTTTACACGTTCGAAAAGTTTAGGCAGATCTAATTTTACTTTCTCGGCCCACCAACCGACGAGGAGGAAAAGTATTGTAAACGCGCATTTTTTTTTCGAGATTACGGAAATATTTATTTTGAGCCCTACCAGATGATTAAGACCATTTCCAGGTTAAAGTGTGTTTGTGTAAATTCCTCCACGATAGCGTTCAAACGCTTAATCCGATTAAATTGAAATTTGTCAGGCTGGCATCATCTGGTCACGGCAAGAGCTGAAACGACTTTGATTGAAATCTTAGACATATTCCAATCTTAGACATATTTCAATATCGAAATATTGAACTTAGAGACTGGAAGTATGCTACACAGATGCCTTGTTAAGCCGAAACCGCATTATGAAATTTTGTTTGGGATATCACATAGTTCAAGTTCAAGTTCTTTATTGTGTGAATTATTAAAAAATCATACAATGTTTAAGTAACAAACTGCCCAGAGAGCATACAATATTTCGTTTTAGAAGAAACTTCATAAAGTAGAAGCTATATAAGGCGCAATCGACAAGCAGTAAAACTAAAACCATCAACAATTAAAATCATCAATATCAGAAATGATCAAACAAAAGCAATAATCATCAATAATCAGATATAAAATCGAAGACTATCGCGGTTGTTTGACATTATAAATAGGATAGAAAACGCAAAACAACGGAAACCCGCAAAACAACGGACTGACAGCTCTTCAGTCTACCCTAGACAACGGCGGCTGCAACGTCACCGAAACGTCGGGTCCTACAAATTTCACGCGGTAAATTCGTTTTCTATCCTATTTATAATAATCAGATAATCAATCAAACTAATTTTTATAATGTGTGTCCAAGAAGAATCTAAATACATTGTAATTATATTTAAATATAAGATACCATATAACTAAAACAATCAATAAAATAATTAATTCAAGCTAAAACAATCAACACATGAAATAATCAGTATACTCATTAAAATTAAGGGGCTGTAAAAAAAGTCATTTTGTAAAATTTACAAATTCCTTAATAGAGTAAAACGTATTTGTTGTAAAAAAACCCTTTAAAAGTTTTTGGAACGTTCTGAGGTTGCTATTGTCTTTTATGTTACATCGTAGGCGGTTAAAATAATAAGGCCCTGAGAATTAAGTACTTTTCCAGCAGCGTTTAAAACCACGCATGGTAGAATGACATTATTCTTGTATCTGGTGTTTTTGTTATGTATATCTTTAAATTTTACGTGACTTTCCTTTTCGGTGTAAAAATCTAATAATAGCCTATATAAGTAAAGTGATGTGAGAGTCATGATTTTCAATCTTTTAAAAATAGGTCTACATGTTTCTAAATGATTAACGTTGGCGATAATCCGTAATGCTCTCTGTAGGATAAATAAGGGTTCCCTGTGACAAGCACATACAAGCTATACAAGCTACACTAATAATATTTATATTACGCCATACATTTCAATTAAATATTAACGCTATCTGTTGGCGCTTGGCCAAACCACTCCCTTAAACAAGAAACGAACCGCGCCACCCAAGGCGTCGCGTTGGTATCTAACCGGGTTCGTCCGCGGGCCAAGAGAGGGCGCTCATCGATTTTATTTACGAATTTCATATTCAGATGGAATCAGTCCTTGGCTACTTACAGGGTGACAGCTGATTTTTTAAAAGCGTAGTAAATTGGAGAATGTAAAATTGCCGTTCGAAATTCAATCACAGAAGTAAAGCACGGCTTCGTAATTCGCTGCGGCGACGCGACGCAGTAAGCAATTGCTTTAGCGACACGCCTCGGGTAGTAAACTTCATTTTCTACTGCCTCTTGGAGGCAACTTCATCAGACGAGTAAAAACTCTGTATATATCTACATATTACCATTGATTATATAGCGTATTAGATTGATCAAGGTCGTACTACAATATGGCAACCAGGATTTTACTTCAAAACGCAATGGGTAGATGGCACTCATACTTACAAAAAAAATCTTTTATTATTATGTTCAATATGGCGACTTTCGTGGTATAAAACAGTATAGTGGCGCACTGTCGATGGTGCTCTAAACACGTATATACGTTATAAAATAATAGCATAATAAAAAAACATAGCTATTATTTACATAAATATGTTAATTTTTAATTTGGTATACAGGTATCAATAGGTAATAATTACGCACTTTAATGATCAGATATTTGATGTAATCAGCCTATATAAAATAATACAAAATTTTAACTAAATAAAAACCGATTTCAAGTGCAACAGCCATGTCATGGTGAAACTTAGAACGGGCTATCATAACTGATTGTGTATACAAAATTTCGTATCTGTGCTGTTGACCGTTGAGGAGTTACCTCGTTGGAAGCCAACTCTGGGTGCCGTAGTCATGTCTTGGTGAAACTTAGAACGGGCTGTCCTAATTGAATGCATATACAAAATTTCGTGTCTGTGCTGTTGGCCGTTGATGAGTCCCCTCGTCGGGAGCCAACAGGTGCAGCAGTTGTCATAATGAAACGTAGAAAGGGCTATCATAACTAAATGCCTATACAACATTTCGTACCTGCTGTTAACACTTGAGGAGTCCCCTCGTCGTTATGCTTACCATAAAAAATGCATTGTCATCGGAACTGAACCAATATGTACATTTTCAACTTCATATGATAATATTTGAGGAGTTCCCTCAATTCCTCATGGATCCCATCACCAGAACAGGATTTTGATAAAAATGGGACCAATCTGGAAGTATATCCTTTCAAATAAAAATAGAATTTTTCAAATCGGTTCATAAATGACGGAGTTCTAAAGTAACAAACTTTAAAAAAAGAAGATACGACCGAATTGATAACCTTTTTTGAAGTCGGTTAAAATGCTAGTAATTGAATGTTATTATTGTTATCATTGGTTAAACTATTGGGTTTATATAATCAAAGTCTTTTATTTTAAAAAAACCATTCGAATCAGTGTTATTATAGATAGCCAAATAAATTGCTATTAGTTTGGCCGTCAATGCTATGAGCGCTACCTGCATTTCATCGTTTCATAAGGGTTGCCGAATAATGCTATGGAGTTGAGAAATCTAATACCAGTTATAATCAATGATTTTAGTTAATTTATAGACTGGTTTGTGAGAAGGAAATATTTCTCCGATAGTGCACTTAGACGGTTCTGCACTCCAGAAGCATGACAGATGCCCATGATGGAAAAACTAAAGGTAAGATTTAGAAAAGTGGGATTGAAGATTAACATCTCAAAGACGAATATTAAATAGAGCAGTTACATTAATAACCAGTTGAAGTCGCAAGTCACTGTAGTAATCTAGGCCACAAAATAATGCTAGGTGACGAAAATGAAACGGCAGAGATCGAAAGGCTGATTTCCCAAGCCTGGGCTGCTTTTGGCGCCAAAAACCCTAAAAAAACAGAAGACTAAAGTGTTCGAGCAATGTGTCTTGCCTGATTTTACTAACGGATCGAAGACCATGACTATTACTCAAGAGGGGAGCTAATGGGCCCTGTTGTAGTTGGCCACTAAGACCCATATGTTCAGGGTCGGTCAAACTCACGGGTCAATACCCATCCGGCGGCCTCCACGCATGAAGTGCGAGCCCGGGTAGAACTCTGGCCTGCGGGCCAGTTTACCATAGGAGTCAATCTTCTGGCGCCCCCGGACGGTTTGCGTACCGTGCGGCGTCAGATAATCGATTGTGCATTCTGACCGACAGTCGGGGGAGGCTGGAACCAGTATTGTCTCCTATAGAGCGGGGGTAGTTGTTCACATTACGGCAGCTGCTCTTGAAACGACCAATGCGACCAACGACCGTGCATGCGCACGCACGCACGCACGCACGCACGTACACACACACCCACAAATACTTACATACATACCTACGAACATACATACATACAAACATATTATTATATACATTATATCGCCCTAAATCTCCAGTCGGTTTATGACAGACAGCAGGAACCATCAAATACAGCAAGTGCACATAACAAAACATATGAATCTGACATCAAACGCGTCGAGTCCACGCATTGTAAAGGGAGCACGCGCGCTATGCCGTCAGATACTGCAATAAAATGTCAGAAATGGGTGCAACGTGGTATGCTATTCTGTGCTATAATGGCGTGTACTCGTACGTCTATTTCCGAGTGTCGGCTCCGTCACGCGCTTAAATAAACCATGACGACTGGTGACCAACTTGTCCTCTGTCATGACCAGCTGAAGCCCCTCACGCATGATTTAGTTAATTTTAGACGAGGATTCAGCTCGGGTTCGATATTGTTCGAGAGATTTGACAAGATTTGGGATATTCAGAATATTGTGATTTCCAAAACTCACTAGATTTAATATTTTTAAAATAAAAAGGAAATGGCCGTTTAATGTACTTGCACATCATTTCATTCGTTCGTTCGATTAATTTACTTAGCAGACTACCTTTTTTAATTTTTTTATTTGTTGAGTGGGGCTTTTCTAAGGTCTTTATGAGCCTTGTAACACTGCGACCATTGCTGATCTATTGTGTTCGCCACCTACTATAGTTCTGCGCTAAGCCTCGTGTCATTTAAGAACCGCAGCAGGCTTTTGGCGCCAGATTGTTTTACCTCCTCAGGTTGGAGGTAATGACCACCCAAGTGGGTGTATCTTTTACGCATCAGCGGGCCACACTCGCACATGGGGTGCTGGGGAGTTTCCTCTGCTCCTTGGCAGTACCTGCACTTTTTTGTGTCTCTGAGCTTGAGGTTGAACATGCCACAGACTACCACATAGCAGAATACCTTACAAAATTTAATCAAAAAATAATTTTCGGGGCTTCCGATCTCTTTAAACATAGTATTTTAATCCATAATGAACACGAACAGTTCGGTTGTTATAGTTGGGAAGCCAGCGACAAAAAGTGCAAGAGTTTTATAAAAAATAAACTTGCAGATCAGACAGTATTTTAACCATAGAATGGCAAGGTAGAATCAGCAGGCCAGATTCCGGGACAACTGGCGTTGGTTTGCTACGAAAGGTGTAATTTTATTAGTGCCTCCCAAGTGTTTTGAAAAAGCTGAAAATTCTTTAGTGGACAGTGGATGCAATAAAGAACTCAAAACATATGGTCAGACTGCCTAACAATAGAGCGGGCTGTAGCAGCATTACTCCATGCATGTCACAAAAATGAAGTCCCTGCAAATACGCCGGTACTTATTTGTCGGGAACTATTACAACTGCGTGTCAAATTGATCAAATATACCAAAGTCGTGTCAAATTGACGTAAAAAACCGCTCTTGGACGTGTTACTACTCTTTACTGAACATACATAGGTACCTAGTCAAGAATTTAACTACTAGATTGTTAAACTATGAATATAAATATAAATACCTAATCAAAATAGAATCCTAATATTTCAAAAAGTCAATAATTTAAAAATATACGTAGTAAAATTTTTCATCGTAATATTCAAATTGTCGGTAAAATGTTAAATAATCAAATTACGCCACGAATTTAAAAACTAAAAGTATAAATATAAGACCAAATAAGAGACCAAATAAAATAACTAGACAATAAGGCTCTACTTTTTTAAGTAATAGGCACAATATTTGCCCTCAAAAGCCCTCAATTTCGGCCAGATCATAGAAAGGATGCCCTCTCAGCATCTCCTTGATGATTTTTTTTAAATTTTACGTCCTCCAGCTGTTTGACAGTGGTAGGGAGTAGATTATAGAATTTTATGCTAAGATATCTCCATTACAGCCAGATATTTCCGACCTCCCGACTGGTTACGGGTTCGAGGTCGCTTGCGCGGTCCTCTTCCTTGTGTACGGGGATTTGGTATTTACCGAGCCTATTGAGGACCACGGAATCCTTTGCCCAGCTTTTACCCGGTGTCAGGTAGACGAATGGTCGTTTTAAGAGCAGTTGCCGTAAGTTTAACAACCACCCCCGCTCCATAGGAAACAAAACCGTTTCTAGACTCCCCCGGCTATCTGTCAGAATGCACAATCGATGGGCTAACGCCGTACGGTGCGCAAGCCGCCCAGGAGTGCCCGAAGTACGATTCTCAGAGAAAATAGCCTGCAGGCACGGAGCCCTACCCGATCTCTCACTTCTTCTTGAAGGCTGCCGGATGGGTGTTGACCTGTGAGTTCGGCCGACCATAGCACATGGGTTATAAGGCTCAACTGCGCTGGGCTTATTAGCTCCCTAAAATGTGCACTAGAGCTGTACACTACAACGGCCGAACCCATCACCTCAGGAAGCTTTAACGATATTAAATCGTTCTGTCTACCGTGAGGTGAGCGTATAAGACTTGGGACGAAAACAGTCCACTGCTTAGTTACGCCACTCGCCTGTAAGAGACCAACGCCTTACCGCGAGATAACCAGGTTAATAAACCAGCGGGCCGACACTCGCGCCCTTACTTCCAGTTGCAAATTTAAATGTGCAATAAAGAATGCCTATCTATCTATCTGTTTATAAACAAAAAAGATTTAGGCACTCACTTAGCATTCTTGGGTGTTCGACTCGGCCGAATGGTATATCCGCTCGAGTCGAAGAGGCACCGATGCGAACCCATCGGGTCGTCCAGGTCGCAGGAGGCGATGCAGGATTCTGCAGAAGCCATGAGCGGAGTGCGCCAGCCGACCGGGGCATCTTGCGTCGTCACAGCATGCGCTGGAGACGTGTGCGAGCCGTGTCCGTCGGAGTTCAGCTGCGGAGAGAAATTACAATGTATGGTATAGGCGCATAACATATCTACGTACATCATCTTATGTGGTCCTAATATGCTACTCGTAGATAGGGATATGTTTTATAAAACCAAAGCCAGAGATATTTCTCTTTTTACTGAGGTCAAGAGCCAGGCGAAAGCTCGCAAAAACATTTTTTTTAAATCATAGCTTGATTTTAGTATTACGTATTTACATAGGGTGCCATTGTTTATTTCAAATTCAGATTTCAAATTATTTATTGAGTTCAAATTATGAGTAGGTACATTCAATTTACAAAAGCCTTAACCTAACTAGGCTGCCGCCTGTTCCAAGGTAGACAATTTGTTTTAATTATTCTAAGAAATCTATAATATTATATTTATATAAATAAACAAAATCATACTTAATGTAACAGAAATATCTTAATTACCTAATAAAAATTCGTTAGAAAATGTCATGAAAATTGTCAATAATATTTTATTTTAAAACATGAAATATATTTATATATGTATTAATAAGTATTAATATGTATTAATAATAAACAAAATAAATTCACAAAAATTAAAATAAAATTACATTTAGAAATCATCAATTTATATTACTACATATGCTATTATGTTTTTATTACAAAGATTCAATTATTTAATAAGGTGTTTAATATCTGCGTTTCTACAATTTAAGAGGTAGGTACACAGGTTTCAATATATAATAATTACGCCCTATAATATTGAAATAGACTTAATATATGGCATTTTATCTCTCCGTATTCTTTCTGTTATGTATTCAGCCTATATAACAATGCTATGTATGGTTCTCATAATTTAATCTTATTATTGTTATCAATAGTTTAATAATAAGTTTTTAGAATATGTTAGTCTTTTATAAAAAAAACATAATCAATGTTATTAGAGATGACAGAGAAAATGCTATTAATTTCACCGGGCAATGTTATCAGCATCACCTGCCAAGAGTTGCCAAAGCGTAATATGGCATTGAGCAATCTAGTACCCTGCATAATCCCTTTATATTATACCCTAGATTGCGATAAGAGAACATAAATCAATGTTTGGATCTATGAGTTCCATCTATACGATGCGTTTCATAGAATAATAAATAAAAACTTAGTTGCCAAAACGTAGTACGGCATTTAAAAAATATCAATGCTTATAGCCAAAAGCATTGTTAAGCTGTATACCTGTAATGAGCTGCATTTTATTAGCAAGTGTTTCCAGTACGATGTGCAACAACTCCCCAACATATTTATTTATTTATTTTAGCAACACATCTAGTAAACAATTAATGTCATATTTGTAAGTAAGATGTGAGCAAGAAATTGATGCGACATTATATTTTTTAATGTTTGATACAGTCGCCTAACCAGGCCTAGGCCTGTTCTAATGCAGACTTTTAATGACTAGATATTAAGTGTGCACTGTCAAGTTAAACTATAGTTAGTACTTATTTTTAAATCGACAAATATGAAACTACAAATATTTACGCATATAAAAATATAGATACTCATATACATCTATAGATAAAATATATATCCATATATGCACACATACACATACATATATGTATACGAAAATAAATATACATAGCTAGCTCACCCTATTGTCCAACCCTGGGGCGCCTATGGCTAAGTTTACTGCAATTTGACCGCGTGTGCACTTCTAACTCATAGTGCTAAGTGGGAAACCAACACATTTGGCGAGAAAACGCATCGAAACAAAACCCGTTTCCTATTATAAATAGGACAAAAAAAAATCGCGTGAAGTTTGTAGCATCTGTCGTTTCGGCGATGTTGCAACCGCCGTTGTCCAGAGTAGATTACCCAAATTTTTAGAGTAGTCTACTCTGAAATTTGTTTCTATCCTATTTACAATGTCAAACAACCACGGTGGTCTTCGATTTCATACCCTTTTCCTAATTTGCAGCGACTTGGTAAAGTGATATAATAAATCGTTCTATTCGACAGAATCAGAATCAGAATCAGAAAGGTCTTTATTATTTCTCATTTCTTAATTACAACAATGCTATTATAAGGCGCTAAATTGTCTTGATTTGTCCTTAGTGGATCTAACAAGTCATGTTATGTTTATCCTAATGTAAGCGTTAACATCATTTATTGTTAGTAGCTAGAAAATCTACTGGGGATTACCAGGTGACAATCTCTTGCTGATTGGTTTTGCCCGTTCTCTTTTATTTACATAGGGGATGTCCCCTAGTCTGGTGTTAGGTAGTAAAACATTGTGTTGATTTTGTTTGACGTATGGGGTTCCCTGGTCCGTAAGGCCCTCAACATCCTCACCGCGTACCTTGTCTAACATATCGCGGTGTAGGTGCTGAACGCGCACTTGCCAGGGGTCCTCGTCGAGTATATCCATAAGGATATGTGTCGGGAGATCCCGGGGAAGGCCAGCCGCCGTTTTAAGTGCCATACGGTATTGGCGTTCTATCTTAGTGTAGTTGCTTGGGCTAACTCTAGGTGCGAGTTGCACTATCCCATAGTCTAAGATCGGTAGCAGGCAGGTTTTTATGATCAGAAGTTTGACCTCAAGGTCTGTTTTGGCATACCATCCTATTATGGGAGAGAGCATACCACGTACTTGTTTTGCTTTTTTCACTACTTGGTTTACGTGATCTTTCATACAGAGTGTTTTGTCCATGAGTACACCAAGGTAGCGCAAACACTTTTTGTAAGGTAACAATTGACCGCACTTCAGTTTCACTGTGGGCTTATATCGTCTTTTCTTTGTAAACATTATGCACTCGGTTTTTTCAATGTTGCAGCGTAGGCCCCATCGTTGGTAGTATTCTATGACATCATCGGCAGCCCAACCAGCACGCATTGTTGCAAAGTCTGGTATACTCGATGTGTTAATTATGCAAAGGTCGTCTGCATATTGGGACAGCTTGGTGCCAGCTGTGTTAAAATCCTAGTAATTTGCTAGAGCGAGCAGGCCGCCAGCAGTGAACGTCTAAAATCAATCTTTCAACGTCGCGAACAGAACTGAACGCAACGTTCGCGCCGAGTGTCGAATAGAACGGAGTGCCGAAAACGGCACTCCGTTCTATTCGACACTCGGCGCGAACGTTGCGTTCAGTTCTGTTCGCGACGTTGAAAGATTGATTTTAGACGTTCACTGCTGGCGGCCTGCTCGCTCTAGCAAATTACTAGGATTTTCTACGAAGCGCAAAGTGTACATGGCACTTATATGTAGTTCTAAAAATTGATTAATCGTCTCTTAAGTTTATTAGCCCAATAGCCCAATAGCTGGCGCTCTAAACAAGCATAATATGCAGTATCCTATGTCAAAATACGAGCAATCAATCATAACTCTTATTATTTTAATATTATTTATATATTTTTTATTTGCTATACGCGTAATAATTACGCGTTTCAATGTTCAAATAGACGTATAATCTCTCAGTATATTAATCCATGATGTAAACATCCTATATAAAAATGCAATTGACGGCACTAATAAATAAGTGTTATTATTGTTGTAATTGGTCAAATTACCAGGTTTTTTATAATCAATCTGTCCTTTATAAAACCATTAATTATCAATGTTATTATAGGTAGCTCCGCACGAACAGTGAATGAGACTGAACTGTCTACCTAAATTCTTGGTAGTTTGTAAGCGGCAAGATCGGTTTTCATTGGAAACTGATCTTGCCCATCCTTATTTTTTATTTTGATCTGTAAAACGCTTCATACATCTTGATCGCTCAGTGTATACGTCGGCAACACTGCCAAACCCACCAGTGGATACAGCGGGCGGCGTATACACGGGAAAACCTAGGTTACCATTTATGATAGAATGAGAATACGTCCCAACCGCGTAGTTTAGGAATGTTCCTAGCTATAAACATGACGACGCAGTAAATAAACGATTTCATGCATTTTAAACGCTGGCAGTATCAAGTGGCCATATCAACAATCCGGACGCAGCATATAAAACCGAATATATTTATCTCTTTCAAGCACTTACGCACTCTTTATGTTAGAAAGAGAACGACACGAAATTCGTTTGCTAATAAATGGATCGTTAAGAAAGAATAGTAATGAATATTAATAAACCGACGCTGTGATAGTCAGCATTTAAGTATATCTTGTTTTATTGCGATACGTCCAAGGATAATTATTAGGTCCAAGGTTACTGTTGCCTTTCTCGACATCACGGAAGATGTAGTTACCGGGGTTGAAAGGTAAATGTTTCCATTCGCTTTATTTATGACCTAATAAAGTAAAACCATACCACGGAGTATAGAAGGAGACGTCACTGGCTGACTACCCGAGAAAGGAGAGATAAGGGAGTCCTCGGTTTGCTCTACAGAATCTTGGAGGGGGCCGTACCGAGCTATCTCATAAGCAGGTTCAATGCTCTATCAGCTCACGGGCGCCCTCTGAGATCTGAATATAACCCACTGCTCTGGTCACAGTAGTGATTCTACTCGCACTCTTTCTCAGTACAAGGAGTTCGTCTCTGGAATGCTTCACCCGCACGTGTAAGGACAGCACCGAGTTTGTATTCCTTCAAACGCAGGCTCACATAACTTTGAGACGCGCTCATAAATTTCTCTCGTCCCCCCTCCCCTTTCCTTGCGTCATTATAGGTTTATTGCCTTTTTAACACGCTTTTATTAGGCCGACCTGTATGTAACTAACTATGTAATGGAATCTAAGGTAACTAATTTAACCATCTTCCAAGGATCGTAGCGTCATGAAAATTGGCAGCTGTATGTAGTTCTGATTACAATACAATAATATGGTACTGTCGAACTGATCTGATGATGGAGTCGGAAGATATGAACTGGAACTTCATGATGGAACATCGTATCATAGCTGTGTTAGAAACTTGTTAGAAAAGTCTCGGTATGAACTTTGACCACGATTAGATTTCCAGGGTCTGATGATGAAGCCGGAAGATAGGCACTGGCATTTCATGATGGAATATCGCATCATAGCCGTGTTTGGACTAGAAAGGTCTTATAACAACGATAGATATGTGTACAATCTTTTCATAGTTTATTATGGTTTTGCAAAGATACGTTTACAGATAAGATGTCGTTGTTCTGATACAATAGTCATCTTTTTGTTTTTACGTGCATTTATAAAAGCGTGTTTTTAGTGTTTTATTTTAAACTATTAATTTATTTAAATTTTAAACTATGGTGTTTCATTTTCTGCTGGATTTTAATAACACGAGCTGCCTTTATAAGTGATTTTAATACCATTTCACTTTACTAAAGAAAACACTAGCCCTGCTTATCATATAGGATAGAGTAGTAGAATGATGAAAGGCATATTCACCACCTTAACGATGGTACCGACGTGCGGATCGTGTGCGTGGTGCGCTTGGTCCCTGAGGTCGCGGTCGTGGATTCGGTTGCTGTCCAGGCTGTCCATGGCCAGCGTCTCCGCCGGCGCGGGCGGCGGCGGCGGGCCCAGCAGCCGCTCCTTCATCTCGTGAATGTAGGGACACCGCTGCATCTTGCCGACGAACTACACGCCTTTGGATTCCTGCAAACGAATACAAAAAAACGTATTAATCTATCGCGTACACAACGTGCACAAGAAGAGAAAATCGTTTGTTTCACCTAAGACTTCCCCGGCAAAAAGACAAGCCCCCCTCCACCTCCGCTCCTCAACCCCGCGTGCCAACCCCGCGTGCCAACCCAATCTCTCCCCGTGCGCCAATTCGTATCATATTTATAGCATTTCCGTGGTATTCAAATATTTTTCCAATAATGATTGAAGAAATGATATTTTATTAAATGTGGCGGACTTTAAATATTATTTGCGTCTCATGTATACGAGATATTTAAACCAAACTCAACGTGATTTCGGTCCAACGAGACATCTGTGTACTGAATTTCATGTCTCTAACTGCAATATTTCGATATTGAAGTATGTCTAGAACGCTCTCTGGTGGACCGATTTCAACCACAATCGTTTCTACTCTTGTCATGACCAAATGATGCTTGCATGACAATTTTCAGCTCAATCGGATGTAGCGTTTGGGCGCTATCGTAAAGAAATACACACAGATGCACACACACACACACCCTCACACACACACACACGCACAGACACAGAGACACACACAGACACACACAGACTCACAGACAGACTTCAGTCTGGAAATGATCTTAATCGTCTCAGTGGGGGGGTGGGGGGGGTCAAATTGTACATATCCATCTTCATTTCAAAACAAATTTTAGCGTGTTTACAACACTTTCCTTCTGCCGGGAAAGTAGTTAGTGAGCGTTTTTAGAGCGAGGTCTAGAAAGTACGGTGGGTGACCAAGAGTCTCCAGCTGCAACTCCTGCAACTTTGCGATTGTTTGCAGTGAAATCCGTCGTTATACGTTGTCATGCAGAAGCATGTGGAGCTATTGATCAGGCTCGGTTATTTAATCACGAGCTTCTTGATCTTTGTTTGCAGTTCTTAACGATACACATTTACGGTAACTGTATAGCCAGACTGCAAGAAGCTGTACCGTCACAGGATCTCATATGTGAAAATAATGTATTTTTATTCATATTTGAAAATAATGTATTTAACTTTACCATGGTTGCACAAACAAAAATATTTGAATAAAAACAAACATGTGATTCTTAAAAAAGAATAACATGTCCTCGAATTTATTTGAATTTGAAATTCCAACTCAAACCCAAGTTATCCAAGTTCAAAGTTGCCAGTGTGAAAAAAACAACAATTACAACATAGGTAAGGACCCAATATATCGATAAAAATCGGCCGCGACAAAGGCTGGCGACGTTTCTCGAACTACCGCGAGACGCCGTGTAAGCGGTGTATCTCTGTTGGTGAGGCATTTTTAGTTCTATAAGTTGAGCTACTGATTACATTAATCTACTGTGCTTCTGCTCTGTTACAGATTTAGCCATTGGGCACAGCGACACCGATAAATCGGAATGGTTACCTTATACAGAAATATCGCTTACATAAAAAGCAATCTCTGCGTTCTACGGTTATGACATATTTCCATGTAGCCATGAGTCAGAATCTAAAAAGGACTGCTCATTCAAGCAGCAAACACGAGCACTGGCAAAACGGTGAAATGAGACGGAATTCGACACGATTCCCATGTATGAAGCCCATTGTTTCCCCGATTCTGTCACCGGGAACAATGTAACGCCGGGTGTCGGAGTTTCTTCATGTCAGCAGTTTCCGGGCGGTGTGACGTCACGGGCTACGGCTCACCGACTTTGACAGACAGTCATAATACACCTGCAGAGATACCAACGCCAACCGGCAATTAAAGAAGGAAATGAAAATGGAGCACCAAAGGTAAAACTTTGTTGGATAGCGGGGTACTGTTATGATAACTTTGGATAGGGATTTTAGATACCTTGCAGTGGCCGTGCACGGCATAAAGGCATAAAATCACTGCCTACCCAGTCGCAAAACCTTGCTACATATACATTTTTTCGGGCGCTCGCCCATCCGCGGTCTTACCGGGCGCATAAAGCTGCATAAGAGAAGAAGCTCCGGACGACGCGACGGCTCGACGGCTCGCAGTGCTCGGTGCGGTAGAGGCACTTTCTAGAGGTGCCTGCTGGTCACGCATACATTTACGTCATTTCATTATTTAAAAAAAATGGTATACGCATACACAGAGCATACTACTAATTTTTTTTATAGTAGTATGCTCTGTGTAGTACTCACGCCATAAGGCCCTATATATAGGTCTAACACCCCGGATTCGAGCCATAAGGCCATATATATCAATAGCACTGCTTATGCAGCGGGGGTTTTCGGCCACACTGCGTCACTACTGCGATCTTTGAAAGTATGAAAATTTAATATAATGGTAAACAAAAAAGCTCCGTCCTCATTATTTTGTTTATTTATTTCATTAACAAATCGACATCATAGTCATGACCGAACCGCTGAGATATAATATAATCATAAACGTGCATGGGAATAAACAATAAAAAAATATTATAAGGACATACATAACATGTATTATTAAGTTTAAAATATGCAAGTGCAGACATAAAGAACAGAATACCCCAAAAATATAAAACAAACGATCTCATTCTGACATGAATAGATAGGGGAATGCCGACACCTTGAAGAGATGAGGCCTCGTTGTAAAAAATCCAGGTCTGTCGCTGTCGCACATAGCACATGTATGTGCCGTAATGCAATAGTAAGCAGACTCAACCTTAGGTTGGCTTGCGAGGACGGCTCCGCCAATAGATTATGTGACCAAGCTCGATTATAATAATCCGGAACAAAGAGACAAACCTTCGTTAGCATGCTGTGATTATCATCTCTTCCCCGGATCAGCTTAAAAACGTGGGCCACGGTGAGTATTTCTTTGCGCAATTTAAGGAATACAACCAACCATGCCTAGTAAAAAAACTAGTAAGGATAATATCCGTTTTTCGTAAAATATAAGAAACGGATTTTTTTCCAACATAGTGAAATAAACATCCTCGTGGGGATTCCATATAACTACGATTCGTTTGCAATATACTTCTCACAATTGAATTATAAAATGTCTACATAACCCGGGCATTGTGAAAATGCTTTAGGTTACGAATAACGAGACCTAGCAACTGGGCAAATCAGTGATATGGACGCAAGCTGAGAATCAAAGAGAAATCCTATATCCTATACCTTCGCACCTCTAGTAAGCACACCACCAGTGATAGAGTAATCATGCATCAGATGTCGATCGACGCGACGTGCGGTCAATCTAGTGTGTCATCAGTGAACATTTAGATCTGACTCCAAGACCGATTGTATTACGCTGTATTCGCAAATCGTATATAATTGACGAATTTGGCGCTCTTGGACGTGTCGCAATATACTATACTTGTAATTATAGTACCTATTTTAAAGGCATATAGATTACCTATATTAAAGACAAATAGAAAATCTAATGAGTTCAGTATCATAGCTGGATAAAATAATATAAAATAATCGTGAATTGTAAAAATCAGATCGAATGAACAGCAAAAATAAATTTTTAAAATGAATAATTAAAATACTAAGAAGAAATCAAATAACAGAATCTACAAATATATTTTTTAAATCAATATTACCAATAGGTAGATATTTTTATAGATGCTGTTTTTCAATTACTGATGCTTTGTGCAATGTGAAAGCCATAAAGTCATACAATGAATCCATGAATCCTACTGATATTATAAACGCGAAAGTTTGCATGTATGTATGGATGTTTGTTACTCTTTCACGCAAAAACTACTGAATGGATTTTGATGAAACTTTACAATAATATAGCTTACACATCAGAATAACACATAGGCTATAATTTATAAAGATATAGCGTGAATTATCTAAAATATAACGATAACTGTCAAGTAAGTAGGAAAAAAATCTAAGAAATTGACATTCGAAATTTAAATTCTATCCTACTATCCTACTAATATTATAAACGCGAAAGTTTGTATGTATGTATGGATGTTTGTTACTCTTTCACGCAAAAACTACTGAATGGATTTTGATGAAACTTTACAGTAATATAGCTTACACATCAGAATAACACATAGGCTATAATTTATAAAGATATAGCGTGAATTATCTAAAATATAACGATAACTGTCAAGTAAGTAGGAAAAAAATCTAAGAAATTGACATTCGAAATTTAAATTCTATCCTACTATCCTACTAATATTATAAACGCGAAAGTTTGTATGTATGTATGGATGTTTGTTACTCTTTCACGCAAAAACTACTGAATGGATTTTGATGAAACTTTACAGTAATATAGCTTACACATCAGAATAACACATAGGCTATAATTTATAAAGATATAGCGTGAATTATCTAAAATATAACGATAACTGTCAAGTAAGTAGGAAAAAAATCTAAGAAATTGACATTCGAAATTTAAATTCTATCCTACTATCCTACTAATATTATAAACGCGAAAGTTTGTATGTATGTATGGATGTTTGGTACTCTTTCACTCAAAAACTACTGAATGGATTTTGATGAAACTTTACAATAATATAGCTTACACATTAGAATAACACATAGGCTATAATTTATAAAGATATAGCGTGAATTATCTAAAATATAACGATAACTGTCAAGTAAGTAGGAAAAAAATCTAAGAAATTGACATTCGAAATTTAAATTCTATCCTATTATCCTACTAATATTATAAACGCGAAAGTTTGTATGTATGTATGGATGTTTGTTACTCTTTCACGCAAAAACTACTGAATGGATTTTGATGAAACTTTACAATAATATAGCTTACACGTCAGAATAACACATAGGCTATAATTTATAAAGATATAGCGTGAATTATCTAAAATATAACGATAACTGTCAAGTAAGTAGGAAAAAAATCTAAGAAATTGACATTCGAAATTTAAATTCTATCCTACTATCCTACTAATATTATAAACGCGAAAGTTTGTATGTATGTATGGATGTTTGTTACTCTTTCACGCAAAAACTACTGAATGGATTTTGATGAAACTTTACAATAATATAGCTTACACATCAGAATAACACATAGGCTATAATTTATAAAGATATAGCGTGAATTATCTAAAATATAACGATAACTGTCAAGTAAGTAGGAAAAAAATCTAAGAAATTGACATTCGAAATTTAAATTCTAACCTACTATCCTACTAATATTATAAACGCGAAAGTTTGTATGTATGTATGAATGTTTGTTACTCTTTCACGCAAAAACTACTGAATGGATTTTGATGAAACTTTACAATATAGCTTACACATCAGAATAACACATAGGCTATAATTTATAAAGATATATGGTTTTCTATCATCATTGTCACAATTTTCCATCACCACGCGGGTGAAACCGCTAGGCGCAGCTGGTATTTATATAAAACTATCATTTAAATATTTATATAAAACTATTATTTAAATGGGTACAATGTTTGAAAAGTCATGGCCCTCGAACTCGGACAGATCATAGAAAGGGTGGCCTATACAATTGCTTTAATATTATTTTTAATTGTATCATTCATCCGTTTTATAACAAAATTTATTGGAAGCCGACGTATTATTGACTCGCTTTCAAACACAGCATGGTACCGACAATCGCGACTGAAAATCTTCCGCGGAAGTATCGAAACACCGAAATGTATTGACTCCAAATAGTTTCCGTTCTGGAAATTTTGATTTAAAGAACGAGCCCCGTCTTCGGCCGGAAACGCAACTCGATAAAGTAAAATTAAAAACTATAGTGGAAGCGGAATCACCAAAAACCACGTCAGAGTTAGCAGCAGTCTTTGGTGTAAGCGACAAAATAATCTTAATTTATTTGAGTCAATTTGGGAAAGTGAAAAAAACTCAAAAAGTGGGTACCACATAATTTTGAACGAAGCCCATCAGCAAACACGTTTCGTGTGCTGCGTTACGTTACTCAACCGGCATAAATTATGAGGGGATTCTGATTCTGATCTTGAAACTCCCCGTCACCCATCGTACTCTCCAGACCTTGCTCCAACTGATTTCCACTTTTTGCATTATTTAAACAACTTCTTGTTAGGAAAAATAATTAATTCCGATGACGCAGTCAAAACCACCTTCAAAGAATTCAATGATTCTTGCTCCCAATTTGTTTTTATCAAAGGAACCATTTGACTTCCTATAAAATGTCGGAAGTGCATCGTTAACAATGGTATGTACATACTTTAATTGATTATATATATTATTTAAAAAAAACGTTTTTTTTTATATAGAACGGCAATTTCATAGGTAAGGCCCTAATAAATTTAGAAGGATGACTTTTAGCATTCGAATATTGGGGACTTGCGAGCATTATACCGCATATACTATCTTATTTTCCATGTATCAGAGTTAAAAACATAATTGTCAAATAAAAAAAATATGTCAAGGAAGCGACGCAGCAAAAACGCTGTCACATTTTTCCGAAAATTATGTGACACGTACTTAGCTGTCGTAGGCGCAAGTCGCACGTTTCATTTCTCCCCGTAATAATCTCATTTGAACCCACGCCAAGTTACCTAATTGGCAAGATTTGCCAAGCTCAAGGAGCATTACATAACAACTACTGTTGAAAGGAAAACCCTGCAGCTGCACCTAAAACTTTTTAATGCTGATTTATAGTTTCATAATCATATTTAATCTCTGGTTACTGCAGGTATCGTTTCACAGGGATAAATTTACGAGGGTGAAAAATATTTGTTACCATAGTTATATATCTGCATACACCAAATACTACATTTTTTAAGTTGCAATCTATACAGTAGTTATGGTCGAGACGGCCAGAGAGAGAGGATCATTAGTATATTTACATTCCTATCCAAATGGCGAATTTACCGCTCTTGGACGTGTCACAGTATACTATAGGTACTGCTAGTAACATGTGGTTATTGCAAGCTTTTGGAATGACACTAGTTTGAGTATCACAGTTCAGTATCAGAACTTATTTATTTATTAATATTTCACACACATTTGTAATACTAGATTAATAAGATTAAAATCTACCTTGCTGGAGTAATGCCCGTACTAAGGTAGACTTTTATGTATTCTTTTTTTTTAGTTGGTAAGTGTAACATAATGTAGCATTGCTTTACGTGGTAGCTCAATATTACACAAATTTTACATATACTTATAATTTAGTAACATAATATACATAATAATAAGATTAAAATAATCATATATACACATACACATATATACATATACATCTACACATATACATACACATATATACATATATACATTTATACATATAAAAGTAGTAATTTTATGTAGTTTGGTATTCTTATACAGCACTATAATTAACTAATTTCTCCGTATCGTTCCTTCCTAGCTCAATCAACCATTCCGTCATAATTTTTCTTCCTCGTATGGTATCTAATTTCACTTTTAATTCCGAATGTATTCTATTGTGTAGTCGGACAGCTAGAACTGAATACAATAATCGAGAATTGTTAGAATCAGACCATATAGTCACGCAAAACAATTTTTAAAAATCGGTTGTGTCCTCCCAAGACTCCCAGCAGTAGCTAAGGACTGATTTTATTTGAATATTAATTTCATTAATAAAATCGATGAGCACACTCTCTCGGACGGTAGACTAACCCGGTGGGGTTCCTTTGAAACTGCCTCGAGTGGCGCGGTTCGTTTCTCGGCTAAGTGTAGGGTTAGGCCGAACGCCAACAGATGGCGTTAGTATTGGATTAAAATGTATGGCGAAATTTAAATATTATTACTGCAGTTTGTATATGAGATATTCCAAACAAAGTTTCACAATGTGATTTCAGCCCAACAAGGCATCTAAGTAACAAATTTTATGTCTTTGAGTCGAATACTTCGATTGAAATATAACTAGGGCGCCCCCTGGTGGACCGATTTCATCCAAAACCTTTTCAACTCTTGCCATAATCAAATGATGCCTGCATGTTAAATTTCGGCTCTAATTTCAGTTTTATTTATTTATGCTGTTCCGATATTTTGGAATACAATGATGATCCTTAATCACTGATCTCGGATTCTACAATCAAATTATGTAATATCATGTATACAAAGTACTGTGTACTAATACCTAAACAACTATGTATAAGGTTTTGAAGACAATAAACTTGATTGGATTTGATTTGTAGGTGAATTCGCAGTGATTTATTTAAGATGCGCAATTTTAATTTCATTTATTTAAAATATCATCTTTCACCTTTCATATTTTTCCCACTTTCATCCAAAGAAGAGCACATCGGTTCATAACACATTTAAAACAATGGCTATGTAGTATACGTGCTTCAAAACCAGTTCGCAGCGAGCACACTTGCGCAAGTTGCTACAACCACAACGCACAATCGCGGCTCCTCTCAATACGGTTCGATACTGAGCTTGTCAAACGCCCGTTTGGTTAAGCGGTTCTCAACAGCTGATGCTGCAAAGTTAGTTTAATGTCCAATTTTGTTATTAAAAAAAAAACAAAAAAAAACAGCTTTCCCTTGCCCTAATTTCATGTACGTGTGACGCATAAAAGCCACCCATTTTTAATGTTAAAATATTGAATATGTCGGGATTTTAAATTGTATAAAATACCATTTTCATCATTGAAAATGGACGACTTCCGAAAGTCGCGAGTACTTAATATTATATGCATAAAGGTAGCTCCGCTCTACAATGGTAAAGGCTGTTGATAATAATCGCTAACTATAGTCCGATAGCCATCGTGCCTGTATTTGCAATAAAAAAATGAGCTTGGGATCTCCGACAGAATATATGAGAACGTCACTAGCAGTAACATTTTTTGCGATGAAGTTTGCTTATCGCAGCGTCCGCAGCACTGTATCGGCTGCATAGATAAAATCCAGAAGCACGACGACCTGTCGTCGCCATTTCTTCGCCTTCAACGTTATCTATCGCGACCTGCTGCTAATGGAATTAAAACATTATGGTTTGGGCGAAATGCCTCTAACCGAATTGATTTCTACGCGGCAGCTTGCAAGATAACGATAGGCATACCACAGGGCTCTTGTCTGGGTAAGACAATTTCTTTCTTTATAAGAATGACATTAGAGCAGCCACTGCGCGAGGTAAGCTGATACTGTACGCGGATGATAAGAGTCTACCATCGGACGGAGCGAGAGTAAACCATCAACACCCAACTTGTGTTGAATGTGTTAGGCGCTTGGTTTGACGCTAATGGCCTGATATTTAATATTGACAAAACTAACGTTATGTATTTCAGACTTAAACCTAATAAAATTGACATATAAAAACTGACTCAGGTATCTTCAACGAAGTTGTTGGCCTTTCTGACGCGAAATTCGCGTGGAAAAACGACGCCGTGCCATTGTATTTTTTGGTCGATTTTATATATACTAACAATAACTACTTTTTTTATGAATTCTCTCTCCTAATTATTTATCATATATGTTTAGATATATAATTTACAATACATACTTCGTCCACAGTAGTTTTACAAACAATCGATCGTTTTCGACCAAATACGAATTAAAAATTGTTTTTGACTAATTAGGCTGTTATTTTATATTTATTATTTATTTTTACGTGAACCTCGATTAATATTACAAATTAGTAAATAAAATTCTTGTAAATATTATAATAAAATAATATGTACTTATAAAAACAACTAGAAAAGCTGAATATTTTCTACTCACGAAGGCATATTTTCAACCCTCGAAAATTTGTTTGTAGGGGGGGGGGGGGGGGTTAGTGCACGCATACTAATATATAACGGTGGATTTTTCATTGAAATGCAACTTCTACCGTAGTATAGGGAGAAATAGAGATAATGCGGAGATCACACAAAGCGAATTGTCACAACAGAAAAACCACCAAATGGTGGTGTTGGAGCTGCCTTAAGATGTATCGCATAGATAAGTCGTTTTGCTCATTGGATGTATGTTACATGTGTGATGACTAGAATCAATATTGTTAATGCTTACTTTGTAATGTCTTTAATTATGTCTTTGTATTTTCTTGTGTTTCTTTGTTATTTCTTTGTGTTTTCTATCATTTCTTAGGTGTTATATTTACGATTAAATTTTGACTTTGGTTTTCTTTGTACCTTAGTATGATGTGTATACAATAGTATACATTATAATAACGCACACAATGGTAATACAGTACACAATAATAATAAGGTATACAATGGTATACACATCATGCATGGTTCAGATTCATTTTATTGACATAATAATGCTTATAAAATAAATCTGAACCATATATGTAACTATGTTGACTAAAAGCGATTTTGTGTACATTAGAACTAATCAAATTTACGACAGATATGAAACATACATATAGGAGTGATAAAAGACGTTTCGAACTACTTTGATGTATATGTAGAACAGTAAGGATAGTGCATACTTATGTGCATATCTGTATCTGTTAAGACTAATACCTTTTATATGTATTTATACGTACTTAGTCATTGATGAGATATTCGACTATTTTTCATATCATGTTTCTATAAACTATTTGCATAACATTTGTAGTTATATATTTAATTTGTTGTTTAGAGTGGTAGGTACTTCTTCTACTACGACGCGACGATTGGGAAAATAATCAAATTTAAAAAAAGCATTGAAATGAAAAGTTTGAGAAACACTCGCAGGCCAACGCCCGTGCACAACTGCGCAGGTCGCAACGTCGCAGTCGAAATTCCACTGCCCAGTTTCCATTCCGCGTTTGTGCGTGTTCGCGGTTCGTTCGCAATGATGCCGTCGTTCCCGCTATTCCCGCAGCAAGTTTTAGAAGAGTTTATCGGGATATACAAAAGCGAGCCGTGCCTGTGGAATCTACAGACTAAAGATTACCGCGACAGGCACAAGAAAGCTGTCGCCTATGAAAGATTGGTAGAAAAATACCGGGAGGTTGAACCGGAGGCGGATCGCGATGCGGTGGTGAAGAAAATCAACAACCTGCGCACCAATTACCGAAAAGAGCTGAAAAAAGTGGACTGTTCGACGAAATCGGGTAGTTTAGGTAACGTCTACGTGCCAAAAGTATGGTATTTCCCCCTGCTTCTGTTTTTGAAGGACCATGAACCGGATAAGGAGACTGCTGATAATATTGATTTCACGGGCTGCGAAAATCAAGTGAGTTATAAATTACGCTTATTTCTATCGTACAATCGGCCATTCCATGCGCGGCCAAACTGTTATTTTTTCGCCGAGAAAGATAACAACATGTCGAGTGTCGTAACTCGTATGTGTAACGGTTAGAATTACAGTGGTTTTCGACCTTTCCTTGGTGTGATATTATAATAGTGGTTCATAATATAATAATCATCAGCATTCATCAATCATAAAGCATTCGTCAACTTTCATGTCCAAGTCATTTGCAGTGTAGGCGGCCTGTATATAGAACTTTGTGTCTTTGCCCCTGATACAACTTGAAAACCTGATCGGGTTCAAAAATCTATTAAGAGACATTTAATTAACGTATGAATAACCCTCTTCCCCCATCAGTCTCATAGCTTGTCCTTATATCCCATTCCTCCGTTCGGTATTGAGTTCACGTATGTTATTAATTTCTGTTTTATTTTCTTTATTATGTTATTATGTAATTGTCCTCATTTTGTGTGATCTCTGCCTTACAAAAAATACTTTTGTCATATATTAATTTGCCAACATAAACATTAACCATAGCGGTATGGTTGTAAGATATTGCCACGGCAATAGGACCACCATGTTATACTTTATTGTGTGTGCAATATTCAAATTTAAGCAAGCAAGTAATCAAGCAATCAAATGCAAGCAAATTAAAAAATAAATATTACCTATAATTACTAATCAACCCTTTGAAATCCCAGGCTATACTCATTGGAGGTCGTAAATTGCTCTCCAGAGTAAATGTAAAATCCCTTCCGCTTTTAAAACTAAACGATATCACCATACCATTGTCGCAAAAAGTGAAAAATCTTGGTCTAATTATCGATGAACATTTCTCCTGGCAACCACACGTGGACGAGGTAAGTCGTAAAATATTTGCTAGTTTTCACCCTCTGCAAACACTCAGAAGATTTCTTCCTATGGACACAAAAAAATCTCTTGCACAGTCTCTCCTCTTGCCTCTCCTTGACTATGCAGATGTGGCTTATCTCGATTTATCAGAGGAACTGCTCAACAAACTTGAACGTTTGCAAAATGTATGCATACGATTCATCTTCGGTCTACGTAAGTATGATCACGTGTCCGACTATAGGGCACAGTTAAAGTGGTTGCCAATACGCCAAAGAAGAAATGTTCATATACTGGCTCTCCTATATCGTGTACTCACCCAATTAACACCAAGCTTTTTGAACCACTAAGTTCCCACGGTCTCGTACTTCGGTCAGCCTCTGACAGTTTATTAAAAATTGCGAGTCATAATAGTGATTTCTATTCCTATTCTTTCTGTGTCCATGGTGCAAGACTCTGGAACGATCTCCCAGCAAATATACGAAACTCGCCTTCTTTACCATCGTTTAAGACTCACCTTAAGGATTACTACCTTTCTAAGAAGTAACCAGTTCTTCCCTTCCTCTCCTGTTCCTCTGCTAATTTCCTCTCCTCGGGCATTATTAGTCTTAAATTCTTCCACTTGTCTGTATGTTATTTAATAATCTTTATTTTCACAATGCGCGCATGTACCACTATGTTTAGGTTAGCTGTAAGACATTGCCATGTGGCAATAAGCTCGCCTTTTTTGTATACTTATTAAGTGCAAATAAAGAGTTTATTATAATGAACAGTAAATATGAATAGCGCCCTTCATTGGCTGTGTTACTAGACTAATAATAAAAACAATTGTACCTTATTTCGGGAGAAAGAAGCAAAAAGGTATATACACAAAAACTACCCAACTATGGTAATGCACGTACTAGCCCTTGGAGTAAATGGGTATTTTCATGGATGCATCTGTCTCTTTTGCAGGATTTTCGGCGACATCGACCTTAAAGTACTATAACTACGAAACTACTACACCAATCATAAAAAGAACAACTGCACAATGATTGCATTGAAATTTCGAATATAGAATATTGAAATATCATTTTGTAAAACAATTAGATAATTATGAATAAATATGAGAACGTCAAAGAAGTGAAAAACACGCGGAACCAGATCTGGTCGTATCATACTCAACGGATAATTGTTTCAGAACCAGATTTGGTCGTACCTATCATACTCAACGGGCTAGGCTAGATTCTTTTCTATTATATTTCAGAGTTTTCCTTTGTGCACTCAATTTAAACTCAAATTGTAATCAATGATATTAAATATTATACCTATATATTATTATTCCCACATATATATATATATATATATATATATATATATATATATATATATATATATATATATATATATATATATATATATATATATATATATATATATATATATATATATATATATATATATATATATATATATATATATATATATATATATATATATATATAAATTTATACATATGTCTACTTATAATATGTACATTATAGTAATTATTTCGTTATTAGAAATACTATATTTTATGCATACGTATTTATTAGTAACATAATAATATTAATTAAATTGATAGTAACTCGTAATTTAATATAGCGACTGTGATAAATAGAATAATAGTCTCCTCTGAAATTTCTTCCATCTTCGAGATACGAACACACTTATGTACACGTACTTATACATACAGGCAAACTTATAAATACTCATGTATTTATTTATACATACAAGCAAACTTATACATACCAATTAATACAAACGCGGACTCCAGAATAAAATCTGACTAAGTATACCAACTAACTTTTTATTTGTTTCAGAACTCAGACGACTCCGATTGTGGATCAAGCGCAGAATCGCAAAAACAACCAGAAATGCATTCTTCTTTAGAAACACGCTCAGCATCCAGAAGAACCGCGATTGTTCCATTAGTACCTTCTAGCAAAAGAACCAAAACAAACACAGCAAAGGAGGTTCCCTTCACCGAAGGCGAATATTTCGAGCGACCTCGCGTACAAACAACTGAGGATCGCTTCGACGTCTTCGGGAAGAACGTCGCTTTCAAACTGTGCGAATTAGAAAGAACTCAGCGGATCATCGCGGAAAAGATCATCAGTGATGCGTTATTCGAAGCGGAAATGGGAACTCTCACCCGGTCTCACAAACTGATAAGAATAACACCCAACGAAGATGAGTCTCCGCCACCATCGCCCAGAACTATAAAAGCAGAAATATTGAATTGAATGATTACAATTTACAAATATGTCTTTTACTTCCCCTGCCCACTAGCCAAAGAGCAGGAAAATTATTGTAAACGTGCAAAAATTTTTTTTTCGAGATAAAGACGAAGATATTTATTTTGAGCCTGATGAGACGATTATGACCATTTCCAGATGAAAGTATGGCTGTGTGTCTGTTTGTCTGTGTGTATTCCTTCACGATAAAGTCCTAACGCTTCATCCGATTGAGCTGAAATTTGGCATGCAGGCATCATATTTAATCATGGAAAGAGTGGAAAAGGTTGTGGTTGAAATCCGTCCACCGGGGGCGAACTAGTCATATTTCAAACTCGAAATATTGGACTTATAGAGTACAAAATTTTATGCATACTTATGTGCCTTGTGGGGCCGAAATCACATTAAATATTCGCCGGTCAGTATATTTGCGTAAATAATCGAATCGAATCGAACGTGTTGTAAATACGTTGTATTGTATAATCGAACGCGTTGTAAATACGTTGTATTGTATAATCGAACGTGTTGTAAATACGTTGTATTGTATAATCGAACGTGTTGTAAATACGTTGTATTGAACGATTCGCGTCGTTGACTCTCGATATATTAGATGTTTCATTACCGTACGGTGTGAGTTCCTCTTGTGAAAAATCACGCTCAAATCCTCCCATAAGCCTTGGCTACTCGCCTGGAAAGTTTTGGCGTGACAGCCGATTTTTTAAGAGTCGTACCCATAGGCGGATCCCCAACAATTAATTTCAATGAGAGGTGATAACAAGTTGTCTCCAGGAAGTCCCGATCTATCGCCAATAGATTTTTTCATCGAGACTGTAATGATTTGTATTAGCGACATTTCTCTATCAACTACGCAAAAGCAAGAAATAAACTGCATTCAAGAGACCGACTGAGGCGAGATTTTGAAAATGTGATTATCATGTGAGAGCTTTGGAGATTATCAGAAGATAGAGAAAGACATTCCCGATGGGAGACACTTAAGAGGGCCCTTTCCGCTCGACTCTATACAAACGCCCGTAATCGATTGCGACGTTAATACGCATTTTAATATAGAGATTTGAGTTCATTTGAGATCACTAAAGTTAAAACTAAGATTATGTAGTGCTAAAACTTCGAAATTTTGAAACATTCTAGTTATTAGCCCTAAAAAGCATAAATTTTGCCTCAATTTCACCTTAGTTTGGCGAGCCGTAATCTACTTTACAAATGATGAAAACTAAAAAATATTTCGAGGCAATCCTCGTACATGTAAAGAAGATTAAAAATAATTTTACCTGAAGGTTCTAATGATAACGGTTTGGTTAAAAACATTTATTTCCTGGAACAAGAATTTACAAGAGCATTCGGTTTGTTTCCGTTTGAATACCTTGCTATCTCTTTCGTCGTTCAACAAAGCGCTATCTCTTTCGTCGTTCTATCTCTCTCGTCGTTTTATCTCTTTCGTCGTTGCTATCCCTTTCGTCGTTCTAAAGTCCCTCTCTTTTCAACAATGGGTGAGATGAAACAGCAAGCTTTTAAGACCACGCGCGGGTCGCAGTTGCGGCGTCCGTACAGGGCCACCTTAATGGCTATATTTTGAGTGCATTTTTGGCCTTATCCTTATTTTTATGGAGATCTCTCGGAGCGGAACCCAGTTCGCGAACCGTTACTCTGAAAAACCTCATTTATACGTTACTTACAAAACTATCCGATTCTAACGCAACGCGTTGACGAAAACCAACTCACGTAAGGAGAGTATGCATGGGTAGCTGCTCATCCAGAGAAGGGAAGGAGGGGCGCTCTCTTGCCCCCCCCCCCCTTCTTTTTCCTGCGGGCGCCCATGTGAACCCAGGTGATCTAGCATTCGCAAACTGGCACTGCACTAAAGGAATAAGTCGTGCCTTTGCAATACGAATTCTTCTACGCGTTCCTCACGCGCACTAACAACTCATATTCAATCTTATTACTTTCGAGGCGCCCCAAAAAGCTATAAAAACACTACTGTCAGGCAAGGCGGGTCAATGGGCCCGGCTCACGGGAAGACCCATTAAGGGGCAATTGCCCAGGGGAAGACGTCACGGGCCTTGGCTGGCCCGTCGACTGACTCAAACAGGATCAACGTGAGACGTGCGACGTGGTCGCTCGTGTGGCGCGTCCGATTGGACCGTGCGTCGCTTTTTATGATCGAGTCATTCCATTCATCAAAATGCAAATCACATCCGCACCGTGCGGACAGACAGCATACCGTTTGGGATTTAGGTGCGTCCTGTAAACGAATGTCAATGGCAGCGCATTGTCCAATATTGTAGTAGCGTTTTAAATTTTCACAATTTTAATTTTGTTTATTTTCAAAACAATACATATCAACTAAACAAACGATGCCTTAGTATTACGCAGTAGTACATGTACATAGTAAGACAAACATACAAGTAGTTAAACGAACATTTACTGACATTAAATATAGGCAAAACAAAATACATGACTTTTAAGCATAGAAAGGCAGACACAACCGAAACTCCACAAAATACTGAAAATACGCGACTGCGACGGAATAAACTGTTTATGTCATCCAATAGAACGAACTTAATGCATACAATATTTAGGAATTCTAATACGCTAGGAATTCTAATCTGCCTGGGAAATAAGATCCATTGTCTATCTATACCCATTGTCTATCTATACCTTGATATGAAATCGAAGACTACCGCGGTTGTTTGTAAATGGCTGACTGTAAGATATCACTATAGCGATAAGTCCGCCATTTGTGCATAAATTGTCGTTTTTTATAATTTCAGTGTAATATTCATTATTGTTTTTAGAGCATAATAAAGTTATTCTATTATATTCTATGTTGTTTGACATCATAAATAGGATAAATAGAATTTACAGCGTGAAGTTTGTTCCACCCGACGTTTCGGCGACTTTGCAGCGGCCGTTGTACAGGGTAGAATAAAGTACTGTCAATTGTCATCCGTTGTTCTGCGGGTAGGCGGCAAACTGCTGTTACTCGCGCTCGCCGACCCCGCCGCCCCACCAGCGTTATAATTTGCGGAGTAGCAGCAGCAGTCTGCCATCTACCCGCAAGAACAACGGATGACGACTGTCAGTACTTTAGTTTACCCCGCACAACGGCGGCTGCAACGTCGCCGAAACGGCGGGTGCTACAAACTTCACGAGGTAAAATCGTTTTATTCTATTTATAATGTCAAACAACCGCGATAGTCTTCGATTTCATAAAGTTTAAACTTTTTTGTTTTATAATATGTCGATGAACAACATTATATTTGCCCATAGAGCATATATGTATGCTAAGTACAACAGCATCTAGAGCTATACCACTCGTTAAAAACTTACAGAAAAAACTTTTTACAGACAAGTAGATAAATCATAGTATATTTTGTATGGAGAGTGCATAACCGCAATGATAACATTTAGCACGCTATAGAAAAGCATAACAAAAAAAAAATTATTACGACCACTACTCAAAAAATCCTAATTAAAATCCACTCGCTAGATTACAAAATAAAAATAATCAGGATCACCAGGCCCCACTACCACGACAGCCTCCACGATGGTCATACTCACTAAAGTGTGAACTGTTGCTATGTAATAAAATAGAATAGAATAGAATAACTTTATTGGCTATAAAAACATAACCTAATGAATATTACACTGGTTTTATAAAAAAATACAATTTATGCACAAATGGCGGACTTATCGCTATAGCGATATCTCACAGTCAACCATTTCTTGTCAACCAATCTATGTCATTATCACGTTGAATTTGAGATTTTAGACGAATACACAGATCATCGAGGATACATTGAAGTTCTCCGATGACAAGAATAGTAGGTAAAAGTAATATTTGAACTATAATGTACATACATTTTACCGTTTAGGAACATGAAAAGCTCGTTGCCCACTTGTCAGATAAACTATTCTAACGATAAAGGTTATTCTAATTTCAATTGCTGCTCATGGCACCGAACTGATTCAATAACGCTTACGAGGCCGGATGTGCCTTTATACGGAGAGACAAGTCAATAAACAGTTATGACGCCTCCGCCCGATTCGGATATTGGGCATTGAACATGAAAGTAGGTAAGTGTTATGAAATTTATATAACTAGTAAGAACATTACATTCAGTGGGCGAAGAAAAAATATAGGCAGTGGCGTGCTTTGCATAAAGGCATAAAAGCATTGCCTACCCGGTCTCGAAACGTGATCACGGTATGTGAGACACAGTTCTTACCTAACTAGGGGACAGCATATGAGGTGTGTATTCATCGTAGCCCTTAAATGTACATCTCTTCGTAAGGAGTAGATATCCGGATTATTTTTAATAAAGTCACTACATTCCAGTATATACAGAGAGGGCACAGTCAACTTAGACAACTGGTGAAGAGAGCCATGCAGGAAGTGTCTGGTGCTACTACTTATAGAAGTCGAACACAGGACTTCTGTTGAATTGCTCCACACCATAATGCCGTATTTGAGAGGCGGATAAACGTAGCCATAATAACCCGTATTCCGTTTCTCGCAGGCTTAAATTAAGCTGGTGCTAAAAATTAGGAACTTAAGCACCTTCGTTATTTTGTTGGTATTCCGTTTCATCAAAATTAAGAACCAGTCTTAAATCTTAAAATTGTCCGTTTTGTCCATGGCCGTTCCAAAGCGGGGTCTTATTTTGACAGCTCGGTCGCTCGCTCGTCCGCCGCCTTCTTCCCGTCACCGCACGCTGATTGTCGCGCCGTTTTGTTTGTTTTAAAATTTACAAATATACGAGGCTTTTTACAATACAACATACAAGGATAAAATATACAAGGCTATTTAAAATAATCTTCAAAAAAATATTGACACAGGATTTTCAGGGCAAAATATAGATATTAATTAACGATTTCTTACGAAAATCGGCGCTCATCGTCCTTTTTTCGAATTAGAAGCCAATGCTGAGCAAAGATCTTTGAAATTAAGACAAAAAAATCGTCGAAATCACGAGAGAAACAAGAGCTACACGGCGACTGCTCGATTTAGACCCTTCTAGGTTAAGACCCCGAACAAGATCCATCCGCCATGACACCTGTAGACTAGAAACAGAATACCAAAAAGGGTCTAGACGGTGCTTAACCTCAATTTAAGCGCCTGATGAGCTCCACACAAGCACGCTCCATTTATGACCCATGAAAGGGAATACCAAAATGTCAGTTCAAAATTAAGCATCGTTTTAGCGCGTTTTTAGACCCCAAGTTAGGCAGCTGAAACAAACGGAATACGGGCCAATAAGTTAAACAGGCGAGGTTCCAATGATGTTACATGTTTTTAAAATGTTAAGAATACATACATATTTGTAATTTTGAACATAAGTGCTGCACGTGGTGTTACCAGTTACGGTTTATATCAGTGAGGAACCCAAGAAATGTAGTCTCGCTGGCAGTTTTTACTATTTTTCCGTAAGGTCGATATTAAAGTCGATGATCTGCAGCTGACTTGGTGATATTGTATAATTTTCGATTTCTGTGCATTTTCACACAAGTTTAGTAAACTCAACCATTCTACTATCATACTAAGAGAATCTTCGATGGTATTTTTTGTTGAGCTTAACGGATTGTTTTTTAAAATAATGGAGATACATGGAAACAGTTCGATTACGAATATTTTATGTTATATGGAGTCCCCCAAGGCAATGCGCTGGGTCCAATTCTTTTTTGTTTTTGTTTGATTTGAAACTCGACAATGCTGATCGATATAATATCAACGGAATAAAGGTTCCACTTTCACTTACCTACCTATATGTATAGGAAAACTATTGCAGACAGCCACTAAGCACGCGAGTTAAGTCGATATAGCGTGACTGCCGTCCGTCGTATTCACGTAAAATGATAACTTTATTGTATTGTATTGTCGACTATAAGCACTTAGGCATGTATTTTACTGTACAAGTAAAGGTTTATAGTATAATCAAAAATCGCTTAATGTGAGTCAGGAAAAATAGGTATTAAACATTGTTAAATTACCTTCTGATAAATTTTGGGTGACGGGTGTATCCTTTGTTCCTTCAAAATAGGATTAATCCGGGGAAACCCACCCCGGGGATGAGATCACTAGACTAAGACTGGAGATCTAGATATAAGTGGTTCCGATCGTTTGAAGAAGTTATCGTTGCAGATTTATAGCTGTCAATAAAAATAATAACATAGCTATATCGCTTCCTTTCAGTAACGAGCCATTTCGTATTTATATCGATCATTTAACAGGTCTGCTCACGCAGGTTTAAATTGCCGGATACGTAGTAGGTTATTCCTTAACTTCTTCATAACTAAATCCGTGACTTGATTTAAAAAGCTTCGATCAAACCTTTCTAAAGTTGACCTTTAGTCCACCTTTAATCTGATCGCTGAATAATTTTGGAGAAAGTAGTGGATTTCTTCCGGATTGGGTTTAAAACCCGGGTGCACCCGGTATGATCAGTGCCGGATCAACCCAGGTAGGGGTCAATAGGCCGTCAAAATCTCGGGCCCCCTTTGCACTTTTCGGGGCCCCTTTGGGCTGTCAAACATTCTGATGATGGGGGTCCTAAGCTATAGCTTGTGTAGCTTATACGTAAATCCTGCACTGGGTATAATCCGTGACTACTACTACACTCGCACTCTTATTGTTACCGTGAAAACGGCAAATGAAATGTTATCGAAACGTCGGGAAAACTATCGCCTAGTTACACGCGGTAAGAATCCGTTTTACTTTCAATTAAAATGTCAATTTATCCCGAAAGTTTTAGATGCTATTTTGCTATGGTGATATTTTAATGAATTCATGTTATTTTTCAGGGAATCTGAAGCCACGTCATATCCTATTGAACACAGGTATAGCTGTCATCGTACCCGTGTCTTATATTAATTTAAGTTAACAAACACGGAATGTTTCTAGACTGAATGAGTTCTTCGCATGAAAAGTTCAACCCCTTTTTCTATTACGGCTTTTTAGGGGATATAATCAACAATGTGTTTTATAAATCACAACTACAGTTGTCAACTACAACGGGCGAGCCCGTCACCTCAGGAAGTTTTAACGATTAGTCGTTGTATCTCCCTGGAGTGAGCGCAGAAGACTTGGACAAAACAGTCCACCGTCAAGCTCCGCCACAAACCCGTAAGAGGCCAACGCCTTAACCGCGAGATAGCCAGGAGTGTTACCCAGCGGGCTTACACTCACGCCCTTACTTCCAATTGGGACCAGATTACTCCAGTCTCTCGATTGGTTACGAGGTCGAGGTCGCTTGCGCGGTCCTCTCCCTTACGAAGCGGTGAAACGGTGTAATCTTTGCCCGGCTGTTCACCCAGGATCGGGTAGCCGATGGTCGTTTCAAGAGCAGTCGCCGTAAGGTCCGCAACCACCCCCGCTCTATAGGAAACAGTACTGCTTCCATACTCCCCCGACTGTTAGTCAGAGTGCGCAATCGATTGGCTTATGCCGCACGGAGCTCAGACCGTCCAGGAGCGCCAGAAGGTTGACTCCTAGGGGAAACTAGCCCTAAGGCCAGAGTCCTGCCCGGGCTCGCATTCATGCGTGGAGGCCGCGGGATGGGTATTGACCCGTGAGTGTGACCAACCCTGAACAAAATGGGTCTTCGTGGCCACCTCAGCAAGGGCCCCTTAGCTCCCTTTTATAAATCACAGTGTTTTCTATGTAATTAAATAAATAGAGGTCTTACTTTGAAGATTACGCATAAAAAAGACTAATCGATTCGCCTATTAAATATTCCGTAATTGTATTGCACAATGCATCTCATTACGGCCTGTTATTTTATCTAGTGATGCAAACACCGTGTCACGGCTGTAAAGAAATTCAATACACAGAAGCGAGGCCGTGACGGAATCGTAAACATCTTACTGCCATTTTCTGCACAGTGATTGATAAACAATTCTCTTCAAAGTATGGCGAGGCCTTGTTTAGAATTTAGACGTTTTGTCACGGATAACATATGTGTCATTAAAGGTAAGTGACAGAGGTCATGGGGGCACGGTGAGTCGACGTACAACCTTGAAATTGGTTGTTATAAAAATTTCATATGTTCTTAGGATAATGTAAAAACACAACGAGCTTTGAAGCCGTACTGTTATATTCAAAGATCATTGTAAAACAAAATATTTTAAATATAGAAGGATATGTAACTTTGGGATTTGTTACGAAGCCTTCTCGTTGGTTGTTTAATTTTTGCGACTTTTTCAATGTGTTTTTTGGGTAAAGGTGTTTTATTGTTAAATATTTTTGCGGTAACTCGTGGACTATCAGACTTAATTCCGCTTCATAATTTGGAAGATATAACAATACTTTTTTATACCCACCTTGGTATAAAAATGTAACTTAAGGCCCACCTTAATGTAACAATTATCTTACTTTTATTTAAATATTCGGCTTTTATAACATCACTCAGTACTCATCCATCCAAGGTCATCCAAGTACTGACCATGCCCGACGCTGCTTAATTTCGGTGATCTGACGGGAACCAGTGTTTCAACGCGGCTACTGACATTATAATAAAACTCTATATTAAACAAAATTACAGTTTTGCACAATAGTGCTCTTAAACTAAACGTATACTACTGCAAACTCTTACAGTTAACCATAGGACCGCGCAAGCGACTGCGAACTCGTGACTAATCGAGAGACTGGAGTAATCTGGTCGCAATTGGAAGTAAGGGCGTAAGTGTAAGCCCGCTGGGTAACACTCCTGGCTATCTCGCGGTTAAGGCAATGGCCTCTTACGGGTTTGTGGCGGAGCTAGAAGGTGGACTGTTTTGTCCAAGTCTTCTGCGCTCACTCCAGGGAGATAGAACGACTAATCGTTAAAACTTCCTGAGGAGACGGGCTCGCCCGTTGTAGTCGACAACTCTAGTTAACCATAGAACTGTTGAGAGATAATTTAATGACATAATGCTTTAATAATTAAATACACCCATAAAAATATTGTTTTTAAATTATTTATAAAAGATCTAATATTAAAAAAAAATCAAATAAAAGGAACAAAATAACACTATGTAGCAGCAAATAAAGGGATGGGAAGTGGAAGGATTTACGTTTGATGAGAGAGAAGATTTTTTTTCAGAAAAAGCTTAAAAACACGGAGCGATAAAACACGCCCCTGATATCTAGAGGAAACTGGTTTCATAGTCGAGCTGCGAATAAAGAAATAAGAGTAGGAGTAAAACAAAGTCTTGCGACTTGGGATTGTAATTACTTGACTTAAAGGTGTAGAATACAACGGGTGAACCCGTAACCCCAGGAAGTTTTAACGATATTGATCCCGACTCATCTCATAAATTTTTCACTGAATAATTCTATTGTACCGAAACTGTGGAAAGAAGCTTTTATCATCCCTCTCCCAAAAACACCAGTCCCACAATCGGTAAAAGAATTCAGGCTGATATCAATCTTGCCTGTATTCTCAAAAGTATTGGAACACGCAGTATACTCTCAACATAAACTACTTTCTTACGCATAACAACCTGCTCGATCCCCTGCAGTCAGGTTTCCGCCCAGGACACAGCACCACCACCGCTCTTGTCAGAGTTACTGATGACATTAGATGCGCAATGAATGACAGAAAACTTACCATTCTCTCTTTGCTAGATTTCAGTAGCGCATTTAACTCAGTTGACTTTGACCTTATTCTAGAACGGCTGCGTGCTCTCAATGTCTCTGAAAAGGTTATTACATGGTTTGACTCCTACTTACGTGGACGCCGCCAGTGTGTCAAAGCTTCCCACATTAAATCGGACCAGGTTGAGCTTACTGCCGGCGTTCCGCAAGGGGGAGTTTTATCGCCGTTACTCTTCTCAATTTTTATCAACCCTATTGCTAAGGGCCTAACATCATCATACCATCTTTACGCTGACGACCTTCAAATCTATTATCATGCCAGGCCAGATGACCTTTGCACTGCCGTGTCTATAATGAACTCCGATTTAGATCAAATATGTGCTTCTTGGGCTACAAAACATGGTATAATCATAAATCCAAATAAATCGCAAGCAATTGTTATAGGCGGCAAAAAAACATTGTCAAAAATAGACACTTCATCATTACCGCCGATTTGCGTAAATGGAAAAATTGTCGAATATACCAAAAATGTTAAAAACCTTGGAATTCTAATAGATCAACATCTTTCTTGGCAAGATCAAGCAAACCAAGTAAGTCGTCGCATTTTCCATGGTTTTCATAGTCTCCGGCGGCTTCAAAGATTTCTCCCCATGTCACATAAAGAAATGATTGTGTCCACACTCTTAACGCCTATACTTGACTACGGTGATGTTTGTTATATAGATGCCAGTGAGGTTATTTTGAATAAGCTGGAGCGTCTGCAAAATATCTTACTCAGGTATGTTTTTAATTTGCGAAAGTTCGACCACGTTAGCTGCTTTCGTGAGCAACTTCATTGGCTTCCTATTCGCAATCGAAGAAATTTTCATACGTTGTCGCTACTCTACAACATACTCAATAACCCCACTTCACCCTCCTATCTAAAGGAGAATTTCCACCCTTTGGGAGGCCACGGTCTTCCACTTCGATCAAGCCGGGATAACACACTCGCTATTCCGATACATCATTCTTCTGTTTACACGCACTCTTTTACAGTCCATTCTGCTCGTTTATGGAGTCAGCTCCCTCACTCTATCAGGCATGCACCTTCGCTGCATACTTTCAAAAAATTGTTGAAGAAACATCTATTTTTACACAGCCACTAACCAAATACCTCACCTTGTCCTCTCCTTTATCCTTCCCTGGGCAACCTTAGCATAAGTTACTGACATGTATCTGTATAAGTTTATTTTAAATTTAACTTTACTACTTCTTTGTGTATTGTACGGTGAAAATTAGGAATTATTTTATCAAATGGTTGACTGTAAGATATCGCTATAGCGATAAGTCCGCCATTTGTGCATACATTGTCTTTTTTATAAAACCAGCGTAATATTCATTAAGTTATGTTTTTATAGCACAATAAAGTTATTCTATTCTATTCTATTCTATACTTAGAGACGATACAAATCTACCCTCCAGCAAAGCCAACAAACCCGCCAGAGTCCAACGCCTTACGGCGAGGCACTAGGAATGTACCTAAACAAGCGGGCCACCTCGCTCCCTGGCTACCAGTTTTGGCAGGCTATCTTCGTCTGGAATTAACTATCAGGATACCTCCGACCTCCCGACTGGTCACGGGTTTGAAGTCGCTTGCGCGGACCTCTACTTGCCGAATTTTCAGCGGTGAATCTATTAGTTTGAATCTATCGCGGACCATGGCATCTTTTGCCCGGCTCTGGACTCAGGATCAGGTAGCCGACTGGTCGTTTCAAGAGTGGAAGGCGACAGGTCAACATCCACCCCGCTGTTCAGGAAACAGTAAATTTTCATAGTCTTCCGATTGCTTCAGTAGTCAGAGTGCACAACTAGAGTTGCCAACTACAGCGGGCGAGCCCGTCACCTCAGGAAGGTTTAAAGATTAGACGTTCTGTCTCCCTGAAGTGAGCGCAGAAGATTTGGAAAAAACAGTCCACCATCAAGCTCCGCCACAAGCCCGTAAGAGGCCAACGCCTTAACCGCGAGATAGCCAGGAATGCTACCCAGCGGGCTTACACTCGCGCCCTTACTTCCAATTGCGACCAGATTACTCCAGTCTCTCGATTGGTTACGAGTTCGAGGTTGCTTGCGCGGTACTCTCCCTTACGAAGCGGTGAAACGGTGTATACCGAATCTATCGCGGACCACGGCATCCTTTGCCCGGCTGTTCACCCAGGATCGGGTAGCCGATGGTCGTTTCAAGAGCAGTCGCCGTAAGGTCCGCAACCACCCCCGCTCTATAGGAAACAGTACTGCTTCCAGACTCCCCCGACTGTTAGTCAGAGTGCGCAATCGATTGGCTTATGTCGCACGGTGCGTCCAGGAGCGCCAGAAGGCTGATTCCCATGGGAAACTAACCATAAGGCCAGAGTCCTACCCAGGCCCGCACTTCATGCATGGAGGCCGTCGGATAGGTGTTGACCCGTAAGTGTGACCAACCCCGAACAGAATGGATCTTCGAGGCCAACTCAGCAAGGGCCCATTAACTCCCTAAAGTCAGAGTGCACACACCGATTGGCTGTCACCGCACGGTGCGCAAACCGTCAGTAGCGCCGGGAGTCAATCCCCCAGCGGAAACCGATCTACTGGCCGTGAGGCCTGAGACGCGCGAGCCCTTCCCGGGGTAGTCCTACACGAGGAGACTACTGAATAGGAGCTGAATCGTGAGTTGGACCGACCCGAAAACACAGTGGATCTTATGGCTCAAGCTGCACGAGACCGTTGCACCAACCGCCCAGTTCCGCCCGATGTGTTTCCCGAATCCGCAAACTTCTGATCCCAATCGCCTTTGACTCTAGATTTCAGCCGTGGCAGAAGCTCACAGAAATTATACAATAATTACTTACTTACCAAACTATGCTAAGCAACTGAGCGGTTACATATTATGTTAAGTTATATTATGCTATTATTGCTTTTAGACCAGTTTGCAGTAGCACAGTTGATCAAATTAATTTAGAACTGAAGCCATCTTCAGTACAAATAAATTTTAGCAACTTCCTGTCTCATCCCCATAGTCGATGGACATTTTTCTAACAACATCTAATAGGATCAAGTAGTGCGATGGTATGTGTAAGGCGCGGCTTTCTGCACTGGCATTAGTAGCATTAGCATGATGAAACGAATCGCTAAACGGCTAGAATGGCTTTGTAGCTGCGGCCTGAGGCCTGTCACGACATTGTTAATTTGTTAGTGCCCGCATCGTAATTAGCTTAATTGTTGTGTACAAACAAGGGCAATTAGATACTAGCGATAGTAGAGAAGAGGCCGTCTACCATGTACCGACTGCCCTACTCAATTCATATTATTCTATTACAATACATTCATACGATATGACATCCCTAATAGAGTTTGTTCAACCCTACTCAAACTGCAGGTCGAGATGGAATATGTATTAAATATACAAGGTAGCAAACAAACACTTAGAAAGCTACAAAATAATCAAGAAATTAAAATACACCACAATTTATAAATGAAACTGCTATGAGTACTGCGGCGCACATCATAGTCGGGGAGCCAGTGATAAAAACGTGCAACAGTTTTGGAAAAGGTGATACTTTCAGATCAGACAGTATTTTGGCCATAGAATGCCGGGGCACAGTCAGCAGGCCAGATTCCGGGACACCTGGCGCTGGCGTACTAGGAAAGTTGTAATTTTAATTAGTGTCCCTAAAGTGTTTTGGAAAATCTGAAAATTCATCAGTAGACAGTGGATGCAATAAAGAAGTCGAAACATATGGTCAGACTGTTTCAAATTAGAACGCGTGGCGTCAGCATCTCCATACCATTATATTGCGCCATTGCGACCATTATATTTCGCGGCACAACCGATGCGTCATAGACCGATGCGTGACACGTATGATCTGAAAGTATCAGCTTTTCCAAAACACTTGGTCTTTTTTTGTCGCTGGCTCTTGTACTATCAATAGTGTATTTACTCTGCAGAAAAGAGCCATACGCGCGATAGTGGGCCCACGGCAGTCATGTTGTGAACACTTCCAAAAACTAGGATATTGACCGTATATGCATTTTTTGCTGAAAAAGCGAGTTCTTTTGTAATAAGAGCTCGGCAATATACCACGACAATTTACATCGCCATTACACCAGGAATAAAACCTATTACTCCCAACCGATCATACCATATACGGCCAAGTTTCAGGGGACTAGTCTCTACATAGGACTTAAACTTTTTAATAAATTGCCTGATAAATTAAGGGCGATTAAAAACATTGATATTTTCAAGCGATTCATCTGGGTGTATTTGTTAAAACCGACATATATGCGGTTTTAATAACGACATTTTAAAATACTTTGAAAAAAGCCCTGTATCCACAAATGTAATTTATTGTCGTATTTTTTGAATTGTTAATTTTTATAATACAGTATTTTTATGTCAATTGGAATCATTTTCGAGTAATTTACTGTGTAATCATTCTTTGTTAAATTGAGTAACTAATTTGAGATTAATTTAATATAACTCGTTATTCCTACACAATTGTAATGGTGTAATAGAAATAAAAACTCTTTATTGTGATTCTTTATTAATACCATGGATACTTAGTAAAAGGTTTAACGTTGAAACGGAGGAGATTGCAATTTCTGAGGCTTTTTGTCTAAAAATATATAAATCAGACCCCCCCCCCCATAAAGGGTCTGTCTGTATGTCTGTTTGATCGCGATCAACTCAAGAACTGCTGGAGTGATTTCGATGCGGTTTTTGATGTTCGTTAGAGCGCCCCGCTCAACCGTTCATGTCAACTATTACTATGACATGAGTTTTCAACGCAAACCGCCTGTGTCAAGTACTGGTTGACATGGACTTGGACGCTATTTTGCCCGTGTCAACTGCTAGTTGACACGCGTTTTGGTATTCCTGTGTCAACTACAGCTTGACATGGCATTCGCGCTCGAATGCCTTGGAACAAAATGCAATAAAGCCATCTTTGTCGCTCTAAGGTCCATTTGTATTATTTATCTCGCTTTTTCGTAAAATTTTCTACAAAATTAAGCATGTGCAAGTAGCCAAATCTAAAAGAGACTGCTTACGTATTGTGTCTGTGTCGTCGCAGTGATTTTGTTTTGGAGATATTTTGTTAGAATGTTACAATGTACAAGTGTGATATACTTTTTTGAAAAGAGCATTAAAAGCACTATGTGGTATGCTAATTGTTATTTTTGTATCATATAATAATAATATGTAAAACAAAAAAAAACTGAAAAACAAAGTGATTTCACTGTGGGAATGGGAAATGTTGTACTAATTTTCATATTTCTCAGTAGAGGTGAATGATATCGGTATGATTTTTATTTATTTTAAAAGAATATTAGACTACCTATTTTGTACTACTTTTATTTTAAGTCCAAAAGTGGTATTGTTCATCTTAGCCTTGTTTTTATATAGCCTCAAGTTTAACATAAATTACGCCGCGCGGTGCCAGATTATTGTTTAAAAGGCTGTAAATAAATATTTTTGTTTGAACAAGTGTATGTTATTATTACTCATCTTATTTTCTATTATATAACTAAGGTAATAATTATGACATCGCTTTAATTTTGAGGTATGATCTTTTAAATACAAGAGATGCGGTTTAAAACGCGCTATCTCAAAGTTCGCATTAATCACAGTTGTCGTGCTATCGCTTGTCGTGCTATCGCAACATAACTCTTTACCAGAGTCGTAATCTGACAAACAAAAAAAACATTGTATAGCTTAACTCGTAGTAAATATAACCAACATAACCCTTGGTAGTCCACAAAACAAATTGAGTCACAAGGAACGATTGTGTGAAACGAGACCCGTGTTACTGTGGCCTCGGGCAGTTGGAGAGTGACAGTTTACGACATCGCCCGAGAGCTTGAGCGGTTAGGGGAAGGTTTCTGCAATTTGAAATTGCAAACAGTGGCAATTTAATAGAATGTGGTAGAAAACAGCCGTGCAAGTGGTTTTCCGACATTCTGACCGACGCGACTCATAGACCGTGATAAACTCAAGAACCGCTGGACAAATTGTAACTTAGTTTTCATTGTTGGTGAGGCCATCTTTCGGGGACGATTGACTGCAAATAAAATCAATATCTGTAAAAAGGGGACTGAGCAGTGAGGAGTTAAACTAAGCAATAATGCTTCTTTTTCTTAGCTCCGACATCTAATGTGGGTAGAATATGACTGTGCTTGTGACTTGTGAATGTTAATGACTTCAGAACTCGACTGTTATTTTCCAGAGAAAATGAAATTGAAAGAAAATTCGTTAATAAATTTACTATAGATAGGTTCCTGGACTTTTTGCGGGGGAAAAATAACTCCAAAGAGGTCACGAAGAAGGCATATCAAGCTTTAATTGATTACTGTCCACCAGAGTTTTACAGCAAAGACACTCCTATTCAACTGCACAGATAATAGGAATCGATAATTCGATTTATTAAATGTCACTTTTCAACGGCAACTTGACAGGTAATGACATAATATTTATATGGATTATAGTTTTTTTCCGCGCCATCGTGCACCCGGAATAGTGGCTGTGTGAATTTTAATGATTTTACCTGAAAAGATCCGCTTCGCACAATAATTATAATCTCAAATAGCACTTTCTATAGTAGATCATGCACGCATATTAGAATGCAGAAGCACGCGGCCCGCTGGCTTGAGTTCCTCTCAGCGCTGCCGCTAAGGGCGTGTCAAGCGATTCGGACTAATGAACCTTCCTTGTATGTACGGTATGGATATTGCAATTAATCTCTTTAGGAACCTATGAAACGTGGTAACATAAGTCATTTATATGCATAGAAGTCATCGTTTTTGCGTTGTCGAATCCCAACAGGAATAGAACGTATTACAACTGTATTCACAGTTGGTACTTGAGGGGTCCCTCATCTCAGTTGTGCCCTAATTTGGCCGATTGCTATTCATAAGCCATACTTATGTAGCCACTCACGTGTACCCTTTAGGGGGACATCTTCTATATATGTTTGTATTCATAGATAATACTTGAGTGTGGAGGGAGAGAAAATGGCCGACATTTCCTAAGTTTAGAACTGTCAAATTCAAGTGTGGTCTCAAATTCACTTTGTCGAGTACGAGTTGAGCATTCCGCCAACTTCTCCGCATTGTTTTGTGAAGTTATATTATTAACGATTTTGATAATAATATGTCTTTAAATGATTTGGCCGATTTTATAACCCTTAATTGTAAAGATTAAAGATGGCCCACATGATTATTCCGTGGTCAATGAACCGCGTCGTTACGCGAGGGATTAAATCAATCCCCACTGATAATGTAAGCTTTAAACAATCCCCTTGAAACGACGACCGGTGAGCCAACGTCAGTCACAGACAGGTGACGCGTGGGGTTTTATTATTTTTAGAAAACGAAATTTCTCTAGACCTAGTAATAAAAATGAAGCAGATTTGAATTAGAAATGAATCCAAATGCTTGACGGTCCACTAAAGGAGCAAATAGAGCTGTCAACTACAACGGGCGAACCCGTCACCTCAGGAATTTTTAACGATTGTTCGTGAAGTGAACGCAGAAGACTTGGACAAAACAGTCCACCGTCAAGCTCCTCCACATGCCCGTAAGAGGCCAACGCCTTATCCGCGAGATAACCAGGTATGTTACCCAGCGGGCTTACACTTACGCCCTTACTTCCAATTGCGACCAGATTACTCCCTCTCTCGATTGGTTACGGGTTCGAGGTCACTTACGCGGTCCTCTCCCTTACAAAGCTGTGAAACGGTGTAAATCGAATCTATCGCAGACCACGGCATCCTTTGCCCGGCTGTTTACTCAGGATCGGGTAGCCGATGGTCGTTTCAAGGGCAGTCGCCGTAAGGTCTGCAACCATTCCCGCTCTATAGGAAACAGTACTGCTTCCAGACTCCCCCGACTGTAAGTCAAGAGTGCACAATCGATTGGCTTAGCCGCACGGTGCGCAGACCGTCCAGGAGCGCCAGAAGGTTGACTCCTAGGGGAAACTAGCCCTAAGGCCAGAGTCCTGCCCAGGCTCGCACTTGATGCGTGGAGGCCGCCGGATGGGTGTGGACCCGTGAGTGTGACCAACCCTGAACAGAACGGGTCTTCGTGGCCAACTCAGAAAGGGCCCATTAGCTCCCCCACTGAAGGAGCACTTAAGTAACGACTATGAATAGCAATTTTGAGGGTAGTACTCGAGCGAAACTCGAGTTAGGGTTCCCGTGAGCTGTTAGGTTAGGTTAGGTTGTAAGACTCAAAATTGTCGGCTATGAAGACGGCTGTAAGACTCAAAATTTTTGAGAATATGAACACGTCCCAATATATTGCAACGGTTTGAATGAGACATTCCAGAGTCGACAGTGAAGGCTGATCGATTGATGATTCCCTCACTACCCATTTCCGAAGTCATAGCCTGGGGAATTCTGATCAAATCGAAACAATATTATTTGTATTTCAAACTAAAATACTATTCCTTCCATGCTGATCGACTAAGGAGTCAGCAGTAATAGACAATCAATGGATCTCGACATTTAAAATGAAGTGACAGTGACAGGCAAAATGCATTTCCAGTGAGGATGATATTATCATTCTTACAAATGATCTAATTAATAAAACCCGAAAAGTTGGAAAAAAGGGAACCAACATGTGAAATAAGCCCTGTATCGGAGTTATTACTAAACATGATCCGCTGCACCTGCAAAACGGATACAAATGAGCCGTGTGGTAGTAGTAGATGTACGTGTCGACGTAATGGTGTATATATGTGCTAAGATATGTTGTAACTGTGTGGTAGAGATTGCAAAAATAACGCACTGAAAGAAAGCGATTTAGGAAAAACTGATGAAGACCATTAGATTTAGCTGTTCTCGTAAAATGTAAGATTGATGAAATGCATAGGTATGCATTTGTAAAATAAAACTACGATTTTTCAACCATGCAAAAGTCGTTAGTTTTTCGGTCACTATTTTTATTTTTTAAAACCAGGATCATAACATTTGTTAGCATAACATTTTTCGTAATTTGATACTACAGACGATTTTTTTGGTTTTTTTTTTCAAGTCGGCGCCAAAACAACGCATTTTGCACACTAAGCTTTTTTATACTTTTAGTATGACAAATAGATACCAACAACTAACTAAATAAATTAAACCCATTCCTTGTGGGTATTTAAGGCACCCAAAAACCTATATCTACTGTACTATTATTACAACTATTATTTTCCTGTTCTTTTGCTATCGAGAAAAAAGCGTAAACACGTTATTACAACACTCTACGCTCAAATATAGTGGAATAGCGGATCAAATAATATGTTAATGGTGTTTTTTACAGGCACTCGCTTTTAATAATGAACGTTTAATTTAATGATATAAATAAAACGCTTCCGCCGCTGACATTTCCGAGATTTATTTATGACTAATCTAATCACAAATAAAATCTCGTCTATTTTAGATGGGACGAAAAAACGCTTCAGTCTAACCAACCCTGGCATGCATACATACTAGTATGTATGTTAGAAATATTGAAGCAAAATATTTGTATTTTTTTTAGTTAAGTTTATTGCGAATAGACCATTGCATTACTAAAGGGTGAAACAGAGTTAAATAGGTATAGGTAGAAACATGAGATCCAATAAATATTTTACCTTTTTTTTTGTGGGTTCAGTTTTGGTGTGACCTCAAGAAAGAGAATAATTGGGATTGCCTCTGGGAATTAATGGGGTTTCCACGTAAAGTGATTACGTCTATAATCTGTGACAAGTTAATATATTAAAAAGAATAAAAAACACAACTGCCGATACAGAAAGTGAACTATTGTATTTATAATTATTTTTCTTACGGTTTTTTTAATGAAGTATTTGTGTTTTATGTATTTATCCATATAAAGACACATGTATATTTCCCGAATATACTCAATCAGACTTCATTTCACGCTAAACACTATATATTTATGAAAATTTATTGACATTTGGACATTTAGACAACTGCTTACCTACTGGATATTTGGACAGTTAAGGTACCCTATGCCGCTCGGGATGACAAAACGATTTCAAGAATACCACACACTTCTAAATCGGTTCAAGCGTTTAGAAGTTATGGTGGAATAAAGAAACGGAAAACATAAATAGATGAATCCTGAACACATTACACTCCTTTTTTGTTGGGCAGTCCCGTAAAAAGTTAAATGAGTGACAATAAAGGTAATCAATTATGCAATTGCATCGTGCTAGTTTCCATATTGGCGAAAAGTACGAGTAACGCCCACGCTTTGACAGGTCCTGGCAAATAATCGGGTATCCTCGTCATGCATGTACGAGTATATCATTGACGGCTCGTTATATTATTTAGGAGTATTATAGCTGCGCAGATTTGCAGGAATCCCCGGGGATAAGGATCTTCGAAGATCCTTGAAAGCAAACAATGATCTTGGCGTTTTGCCATGGAAATAACGGATAAAAATGTGTAAATTGGGACTGCTTACGATGAGATTGAGCGCAGATGCAATTAAACTAGGATTCGTGTATCTACGGAAAACGACTGGTGACTTATTAAATCTAAGAATAGCGTCGATGAAAAAGTCGGTCACATAGTCTTGCATAAAACACTAGAAAAACAGTTTTTCGTGCAATGAACTTTATAATACAGTATCTTGCGCGGCGTTATTTAAAATCTCGTCATCTTGAGTTAAGGCGACTGCCGAGGGCAGAAATCGTTTTCACAGTTTTGAGAGTCAATACCATTCAGTGACGGCTTTATATTGCGGTAATTAAAAATCAGATTTTCAATCTTCAAATCCTTGCCGAGTTGCTATTGAGTTAGTTAGTGACGCGAACAACTTGCCATAATTCCCAAGCACAAAACTACCCATTTCCCCGCGCACTTTCTCCTATTATTCTGCGGTTGTATGGAATCGGTTGGGATTGGCATTGCGATCGAAATCAATTGGAGTTTTTAAAGACCACTATAACAGTTTATTACTAAAGGAAGATGTTTAGAAGTCATATTTTGATTTTATTTTGGAATAATTAGTTGATAATTTGATTATTATTATTGTTATTTTCGTTTTTTTTTATTTGTATTGTAATTATTTGATGTAAATTATTTTGATTATTTTGATTTTTGGATTTATTTGGTTTTGAATATTTTGATTTATTTGATCCTAGTTATTTTATTTTAATATATTATTAAATTGTGGTTTCCTGTATGTACCAATAATACATATGTGAAAACCAGAATAAGAGATATCCTGAGGATACTCCTAATTTGGAGAGTGTGTAGTTTTATTACTTAGTCTTTGTGTATTTAAAGTTTTAATTTTTAATCTTTGTGTTTTTTTTCTATATGTGTTTTTTAACAACAGCTGCAAATAAATATTTTTTTAGTTTTCATTCCATTTCATTTTTCATCGATATTTTTTTATGTATTTATTACGAAAGTTAATACATCTCAAGTCTATTTATTCTTTGAGTCTGTTACTCGAAAATGGCAATGGAACAGTATGTAGCTATTTGTTAAACGACGTTTTATTAGGAATTAGATATTTTGACCCATCTTCCAGTAAAAAAAATAAATACGTTTCCTAGAATTAGTGAGGGCGCTAGCGAGCGAGGCGACCTCTGTTACGTGACGGAATGGAGAGAGATGGAAAACAGTTAAACAAGTTTTTTCCGTTTTAAACACCAACAATTCGAAATGTTGCCCTTTGAAACTAACTTGTGTGTCATCGCTTCAAATTCATAGATGAATTTTAAGACGTTAAGGCATTGATCAATATAAAAAATAATTTTACTAAATATGAAAAAGGACAGGTAGTAATATGGAACAGCATCAGCTTTCTATACTTCTATACTAAAAATCGACTAAAAATTCCTATACCTTTTTTAAATCACAGTTTTATTTTAGTAATTTCACTATATACAATAAATTGGTTTCTAATATTATGTTAATTCCATTTTATTTTGTTTAATTATTATTTAAAAGCATATTAGAAAAATGCAGGTAACATATCTAAATTATCAGTAACAAGCTATTTCCAAAAGGCAACAACTCAAATAATTGCCTTAAAGAGTAAAAACCTACTCATTATTTCGTTCTATTTTACTTCTAATACAAGGGAAAAAAATCTTTTATGTCTAATGTTTGAAATCTTTTTTTCCTCTATCTCAAAACACGACTTCGGAGTTGTAACCCACTGGAACAAAGGTATCTCCACGATTTTAATAATTATTCTCGTTTTTAACTAGAGATTCGTTCTCGGAATAAATCGAAATTCGGAATAAAATTTCGACACCAATTGGCCTAATTAAAATGTTTACGACTAGCAGTTTCCCGGATCGTTTGATAGGTTTATAATATAAATCGGGATATTTTAAGCGGGCTACATCACAAATGATTACATCATTCTAATTAAAAAAATGTAGCACAAAGAGGAAAATATCGGGGCGTTTACTGACATGAATCTAAACAGTTTTAAATATACGTAGCTGATGTGTATATGCTTCTCTTTGAGTATATCTCCCAACATGAGTTTCTTTATTTATTAATTTATTTCAAATAAACAACGGAAATACATAAAATGGTCATAATAGGTACTGATGCGAAGTAAACGCAGTCCCACATACACAGGACCACGCTCAGCGCAATTGTAGTATTCCTATATATCGTGAGACATCCTGAAACATCACGTATATGTGGTATATATACGTAAGACGTTATATGTATACCATCGTGAGACCTCGTATATCGCGAGACCTATATGTGAGACCTAGAGAAATGCCAACAAGCAAACTTTTCAGGGCATAAAGAAAACTGAATACATTCGTTCACGAGATTTTTTCAGTTGTGTAAATAGGATAAAATAAAAAAATATATATGACTACTGTACTAACGATTAAAACTGTCAAACAGTTAAGTTGTATGGGAGGATTAACTACTAAGCACGTAAGAGGTGTCGCCGGATAAAATCATTAAGTCATTCCCCGAGACGCAACTGCAATGAGAATTACAAATAAAGTAATAGTACAATCACATTTTTTTAAACAAGCTTTTATCGAAATGCTCTGATCAGCCATGTCATAGTGGATCTTAGAACGGGCTGTCATATTTAAATGCTATACAGAATTCTGTGTTTGTGCTGTTGACCGTTGAGGAGTCCCCTCGTTGGACGCCAACCCTGGGTGCAGCGGTGAAACTTAGAACGTGTTATCATACATTGACTGCGCATACAAAATCATATATCTGTGCTGTTGACCGTGGAAGAGTAGCCTCGTTGGGAGCAGATCCTGGGTGTAGAATCAGGTCACGCTCACCATAAAAATGCATTGTCATCAGAACTGAACCAACATGTAAAATTTCCACTTCATAGGATAAGAGGAAGTGGTTCTAATTCAGTTTGCAAGATTTGCCCTAAACAAACTAACTAACAAACAGTGCAAGGTAAATAAAAGCTTGTAAAAAACAGCAAACAGTTCTCGGGACATATTCAGAACGATCCGAAGCGTGATTTTACACCAATAATAATCAAAAAACACTCAAATTTCAATTTTTGGAGCGTACGAGTTCTCACATATAGATCGACGATATCCTACCTATTATCAAACTTCAAGGGTTTATTAAGTTGCTCTTCCAATAAATGACTACCGGAAGTTCAATGATTACAAATAATACCCATAGCCGTTGCTTATAACACCCATGCCGTTATTACTCAGCAAGTGCTGGAAATAAATGCACTCATGTGCGGCACAGATGCCACAACTTCCTGCTCCTCCTTTTCCTCTCCCTTCCAGCTTTCAGCGCATACGGAGTTGGTTTAATTGCTCCGAAAACGATTCACGCAGCAGTTTTATGTTCACATTACTGCGCGATTGTGCTAAACAATCACGAATGAAGGTGTATTTATAAACGTGGTCCACATACGAGTAAGCCAGACGCTTACGGGAAAACCGCGAAATTCGATTCGGATGGGGGGTAATAGCGGCGACTGGTTACGTAATTTTGATAACATCAAATGGCTGCAGAGCTCAGCTGCAGATGAAAAGATTGGTCCTCGGCAAATATGCACGATACACGAGGCGATATTTTTTTATTCTACCCACCTCCTATTTATTACATACAAACAACTACAAGCTGTACCCGCGGCCCCGCCTGCGTCAAAGTATCTGGGTTGTGTTTATATATTTTTTTGGTCATGTATAGTGGATTGCACTAAGAAGATGTAAAGTAAGGTAGATGAACCTATATGGCAGATTTACACTGAATAAGTAGACGATGAGTAGTAGATTTTAATATAGGCAGTTTACAGTGTTCTGAGCACGAATAGAGCAGAAGCGGTCAGTACTGAAACATTCGATACTACACTGAGAAAAATATTGGACCGCTTCTTACATTACCATTTTGTTACTACTGTTTTATACAGAATAACGATGTTTTAATAGTCATTTTGTTGAATTACAAGGAATTTTGTTGAAACTCCATTACTCAATTATATGTATCAATATTTTCCTTGCGGTTAATACGGAAATAGCAGCATACTGTAGTTTCAACATTATTCATTTGTCCGACTCTAACCGTGCGTATGTTAGAAGCGAGATCCCAAGGTCGCGACGTAATGAAATAGCATTATGTTTTAACAATACGACACGGTAACTACCGTCACGCCAACAGCGTTACGCGTCATGTTAATTCATACGTATGTACCCCATGTAAGTAGTTATCTAAATAACAAAAAAATAACATAAATATATCGTGTTTAGTTTCAAATGAAAGGTCTGATCGAGTCCATTCCAGAAATATACACGTATATGGTATATGGATAAATACATAAACCACAAATATTTAATAAAAACCTATGATAAAAATAATTATAAATAGAATAGTTCACTGTCTGTAACGGCAGTCGTGTTTTTTATTCTTTTTTACTATATTTACTTGTTACTCAACAAGTCTGTATGCAGTGCAGATATTACGCAGAGCTAAGGGACAGCCAATCTCTGCTGACGGATGCGCCAAAGTAATCGACCCTGCCAGAAGTAGTTAGAGGATATTGAGGGGACGACCTCTTGAGCGTTGTGAATTGTGCATCACCCCATCGCTTCTCCTTTTCATACGTCACCCTCTCCCTTCTTACCAATACTTTTGGCCCCTACTTGAAAGAAAATGCGGTACAGATACTTACGCCAGCGTTTTCCAAATGATGTTCAGCGAGCGGCTGGGGTTCAGCGAGATTAAATCAAGGCTTCGGATGAAATCAAACGCTTTGCCATTATACCTGCGCAGGCGTGAGGCAGATTCATGATAGCGGTTTCAAACTAGTCTACTCGTATGCTATGTATCCCTCCCTATAAGTCCAATGACCGGTTGCTACTGGATATGTGGCTATCAGGTTTGGAGTCCCTATTTTGTGAAGTTACAAGGAGAAGCTACGAACCCTTTGACTCGCAAACAACATTGCAAGCAGATAAAAGCTTCCAGCAGACGTAATAGTGAAATGTAAAACGCCAGAGAAATTGTTTTAAACACATAAGTCTGTATGCTCGATTGCATCGGAAATACGAGTATAGTTAATTTTGCGATTTGAGGTAACACAATTCTACGCAATGATATAACAGTAATACCGTTGCATTAGATCTCAACACATTCTTACGTCGAAACGTCATTATTCAATGGCGTTACTGTAAGGTGAAATGGATGAGTCATTTGCTTGGTCCAGAAATAATGGTGTGCTAAGCGTATTTCCAATACGTTAAAATGCAACTGTTAGGTTTTCGCGCCACCAGACACAACGGACGGCTCGCAGTCACCACACAGCTATAGCAAAAAGGTTACAACTTCTATGTATGTTTATACAAAAGTTTTGTTGCGCGCTAATAGACTGTCGCGATTTAAAGCGTAATGTCGATCGATGGAACGCGAATAATGTAGTCTTTTAGTACCGTTGTTGTAGTATTCCAAGATGGTCATCCTAGTTGCCTGGTTGGTTCAATAAGTTGTATGCCCTTGGAAGGACTTGTAATAGAGGGATCATTTCACTGTGTGAGTAGTGACATTGTTATGCAGTCCTAGTGATACTTACTAGCATAGAACGTGTAGTGCTGATTGCCTGGCAATATTGAGTTATCGCAATAGTGCTTTTCACTGCTTTCATCGTTTCAAAGGTGAAACGACATTGCGGTAATAAATGGCATTATGGTATTCAAAAGTATTGGCAGGACGCATCTCACTACGCCACAGTGGCGTTACAATGATGCTACGTAAGGGCAGTCAGTTTAGTGCGCAGATGCAGCGTGTATATAATACTGCCAAATGTGTAAAGTCAGCAACGACGTTTATGCCAGAAATTATCATTCACCATTATGCCACCATACATCATCGAGCATGATGACACTTCTGGCCAAATCCATTTCATTGTTTGGCCATTATTTTACTCATGAAAATCGTTATTTAAGAAACTCACGTCTTTGTTTTTTTTTCAGTGTGGAGGTACGCAGCAAGTGAGGGGACTTGATCGAGACCTACAAGATACTTTCGGGATGCTACAGCTGCGCTGATGAACGAACGATACATTTAATAAGAACTCGCGCCTCCGGGGAGCGACTTAAACTATCGTGGACAATTTTTTTATGAGCACAGAAACATTCTCCGTCAAACAAAGTTGTTGATGATTGAAACAAACTTCCAAAATGTTATTTGTGCTATAACATTAATATTTTTTAAAACAGACTGGACTATTTCATCAAGTGTTCAAATGTGACCGAAAATAAAAACTTACGCTTACATCACCTTACGCTCACATCAACTTACGGTCACATCAGCTTAAGCTTTTTGGATGTTTATTAATAATACTTAAGATAATATTGATAGGATTTCTGTATTTGCAACTCTTGGCTGCCTAGGCCTGTTTCGATAATGAATAGCCTGCCTCTGTGTTCCAATCCGGTCTTCATGGCCGTTTTTTATTTAAATAATAATAAGAATAGTTCTGCGGCAGATTTTAATTGGGAACCGCTGCCGTACGGCGTTCAATTCACAATGTGCCTGAAGCGACAAAGATTTAAAGCAGGGGTCTTCAACCTTTCTGAAGTCAAGGGCGGACAATACTTTGATTTTGGTTCGCCGGGCCGCAACACAAGAAAAACCTTCCATGATGAATATTAGTAATTGAAAAAATATAATCATTGGAGTTATTTATTATAAAAATTTACAAACAGGAAATCATTTAAACAAAATTCAATTAGTGAGATGGTTGACACTGTTTTAACTAATTTATTAATGTCTGCCCTTTAGTGGTCGTTGCAATTCTCAAACTGTTCTCAAAGTGAAAATCGGTGATTCTGGTTCTTGCCTTGGACTTTATGTTTTTAATTCGAGAAAATGCTCATTGCTTTTGCGAGGTGCATAAAACATCTGCTGCAGCCTCCATACGTTCTTTTATGAATTTTCCGTCAGTAAATGGTTTTGATTTACGTGTAATTGTCTCTGAAATAATGTAGTTAACTTTTACACTTGCTTCACTGTCTTCATTCTGTTTTCGAAATGAATACTGCTGTCTTTGAATTTGTTTTTTCAGAGGCACCACATTATCAATGCGTAATTGTCCATAAAGATGCGCAAACTTACTGGAATATTTGGAATCATAATTCAGTATTCAGTATTCAATTTATTTATTCAGAATATACAATAAAAGCATGAATTATGAATTAAAGCTAATTATCGCATATTAGAATTCGTCAGTTTAAATGTAGATATAAAACGATTAAAGCATAAATATTAATTCGACAATAGCGTTGACTAAAGTCGGCTTTACACGGCAGACAAATAAAATTAAAAAAAAATATAAAAAAATAGAGCTGAATCCATGTACATAAGTATACATATAAAATAGATTATTATAAGAATATTAATAGTCATCAAGCACTTTATACAAAAAATAATCACACAATAGGAAGTATCAAAATAAAATTGGAAAAAACAACGTATGTATATGATCAGGTATGTTACATTACACATTGTAATCTACATATTAAATATTAAATTCATAATATTATTATTAAACAATAAGAACTAAAATGAGGTACCTGAAAGTTACATATTAATGTTATTCCCATTTGAAGGAATTGGCATGCTCAAAAAAATCACCCAGCTTATAGAAAGCATATGTGGATTGTAGCTTTTGTTTAATAAATCTTTTAAACGCCTTTGTTTCCATCTTTCTTGTGGAGAGTGGTAGCTGGTTAAAGAGCTTATAGCTCAAATATCCAAAGGACTTTTGTGTCTGCGTAAGGCGTACTTTAGGCAGGATAACGTCATCACGTCTGCGTGTATTGTGGGAGTGCTTATTCCCGTTTACCTCTTGTTCGTTAATATTTGATTTAGCATAGAGTAGACATTGTAAAATATATTGAGACGTAAAAGTCAGTATTTTGTACTTAAGAAAATATGGTTCGCAGTGCGTGTCACGGGATACTCCTGCAATTGCTCTTAGTGCACTTTTCTGTAAAATGAAAACCCTAGAACTGTCTGTGGCATTCCCCCATATCAGTATACCATAAGTCATTTTAGAATGGAAACAGGCATGGTACGCAGTTAATGCAGCGATTTCACCAGCTAAGAATTTAATCTTTTTTATCGCATATATTGCCGAAGAAAGCGCACTACACAGTTCATTAATATGGATGTTCCAGCTAAGATGATGATCGATCACGATACCTAGGAACTTTGTCGATTTGCTTAATTCTAGAGTACTGTTGTCTAGAGTTATATTAAATGGTATAGCAGACGATTTATATTTTGAGGAGAAGTGCATAGTTACGGTTTTTTTTTGCATTAAGCAAGAGATTATTCTCTGTGAACCATGAACTTGCTAGGTTTAACGCATGATTGGCATTGGTCATTAGGTCGTTAAGATTGTTATCGTGAAACAGGAAACTTGTATCATCCGCATAGAGTAACGTTTTGGTGTAGGCTGGCAAGCAATTGCCTATATCATTAATAAAAAATAAAAATAATAATGGACCAAGAATCGATCCCTGGGGAACTCCGCAGGATATCGGTTGCGGTGTAGATCTAAATCCATCTATTTCTACTACCTGTGACCGGCCTGTTAAGTAGGACTTCATCATATTATTGGCTTTGCCCCGAATCCCATAACTGTTTAATTTATTGAGCAGTATTTCGTGGTCAACCGAATCAAACGCTTTGGATAGGTCACAAAAAACTGCCACAATGTTGTTTGATATTGTATTCTTTCAACACAGAGACTGATTCCTTATTACATACGAGGCGAATGGGTTTTTCGCCGACACAGAAACACAAATATCAGTTCGTCCATTTATCTTAGAATAATCTGTTCATATAAGTGACCTTGCGTTTCCTACTTGTATTTGCTGCCATCACACTTGTTCAATGTCGAAAACATAATCATATTGTAACGTGTTTTCTATTCAACTCTCATTAACGTATGTACTGAGCGAGCGAACGAGACGAGAGCGTGTCCGTCGTTACCCGTAGCGTCATCGTCGTAACACTGCGGAGCGCGGGCGGGCCGCCAAAAACGCCACCGCGGGCCGCAAGTGGCCCGCGGGCCGCGGGTTGAAGACTCTTGATTTAAAGCATCAAAGATGATATTCATCTTGCAATAATATAACAAGACAAGGCCGTGCCCAGAATTTTTTTTCGGGGGGGGTCCAAAAAAAAAAACACGGGCCAATTCAAATTTATTACCATTAAGACGGAAGAAGCCCGCCACTGAAAATACTGTAGGTACTAACTACTAACTAACATTTTCGTTTTTAAACCTAAAAACGAATAAGGAATAAGCATATTTCCAATAAGCTGAATTCACAACACAAAATCAAGCCTTCTAGACTTTTTACGGGCAAATTCGGTTATAACATCATCAGTTGGGATGATGACGTCTCTGTGAATTGCTATTAAGGCTAATCCGTTTAGCCTCTCTTGCCCAAAAGAATTCCGTAGGTGGGTTTTTAGGCGTCTAAGTGTGGAAAATGACCTTTCCGGAGTGTGGTTTTTAGGCGTCTAAGTGTGGAAAATGACCTTTCCGGAGTGCAAGTGATTACTGGCAGAGTCGACAAGATGTTCAAGATATAAATGTTGGGATACAATTGCCTGTTGCACTCTCCAAGCCTCGATGACACAAGAAGTCCGATCCGAAGGGTTTTTGCCCTGCCAAAACAACTTCCATAGCAGGAATTCGCTTTGTGCTTCGTCTAGTTCAACCATAGCCTCGTACATCACCAGGTCCTCTCTTGGAAATGGCGTTTCCTTCTCGGAACAGACTGTAGGTATAAGAGTGTACATAGCAGCCAATACTTTCTTGTGGTCAGTAAACCTTAATTTGAGCTGAGAAGTTAAGTCGTCTAATAGGGTATTGCAACAGTTATGCGGTAATACTGTTCGGGGTTATTGGTATTCGGGTTGGCGCGATGCTTCTGTACTGATGTCAATCGTGGAAGCTTGATCTCTTCATTGACATCGGCCAATAAATCCTTTGCCTCTGTAAATGAATTTTAAAACTCTTTTTCAATATTGGATCGAATGGCTAGAAAGTGTGCTATTATGTTTTCAATATGGTCGACAGCTGTTATTAAGTCCCACAGAGGTGACTGTAAGACTTTGCATACTGTTAAGGTAGCTGCAAATACCTTCGTTAAAAAACAGAGTGATACCACGAATTCGCTTGCAAGAGAAGATCTCAGAGAAGAAGAAGCTTTAGTTGAGGTCTCCATATCCGGGTCTGTGCTGCATTGTTCTAAAGTTTCAATAATAGATTTTAAAATTTGTTTGAATTCTAACAAGCCGTTGTGATTTTCCACCGACCGCGTTTCACACATTGGTGTTAATTTCTGCCAAGTTGCATCAGAAAAGTTAGCTTTAATGCGTGCCTGTAGGGCGCCGGTTCGCTTTGGAGATGCTCTCAAAAAAATTCCAATTACTTTCACAGTTCCTATACAATTTCTTATATGAAGTACACTACACGAATGACACAGGGCCAATTTCAAAAGATGAGAGCTGCAATGGACAAACAGAGCTCGGGGAAATGATTTCCGTATTATTGATTGAACGCCATTAAATGCACCTTTCATCACAGCTGCACCGTCGTACCCCTGTCCCACCATATTGTTGAGGTCAATGCCAAGGTTTTTCAGGGACGCTATGATAGTGTCAGCCAATGGTTGTGCAGTTGTTTTATCGACTTTCACAAATCCGAGAAAATCTTCTTTCACCACATAACAAGTATCGACTTTTTGTGTGTATAACACATAGAGAGAGTTGTTTGTGACCTGAAATATCAGCTGTTTCGTCTACTAAAACGGAAAATACCTTAGCTTCATTTAAACATTTTATAATTTCCCTCTGAACATAGCTTAGCGGTATACCCCTAATGTATTTTTTGCACCTAAAAGTCGATTTTATCTAGTGTAAATCCATTTCATTTTGGAAAGTCGATTCTATCTAGTGTAAATCCATTTCATTTCGGGGGGTGTCCGGACCCCTCGGACCCCCCCCCCCTGGGCACGGCCTTGTAACAAGATATAAGTATTACTATATATTGCGAATGATACTAGACACAATGAGTACCTTTAGCGAGTATTTTACTGATAAGGAACTTTTCTTATGTTAAGTTGCCTCAGCATCATGAAATTCATATTCATCTATTTAAAGGAATCATTATAATTTGTAATTAACTAGATAGTTAAATAAAAAGTGGCTACGTAAAGTGGTTCACCTTCGTTACAAAAATAGTATAATTATAATCCAAACGGCAGCAAAAACCAATATAAGACCCAAAACGGTAGAAGAAACTGTTTGTAAATGAAAGAATTGTTATTTCTTCTTCTTCTTATTCAGGTACTATCTCTGCTGTAAGCGTTAAAGAACATTCTGGCTCCTTGAGACTGCTGCTCGGTATAAAGAAGGTGTACTCTTACCATACCATTGACGTAACTTGTCAAACCAGGACACGCGTCTACGTCCTTGAGGCCTTCTACCTTTTATCTTATGAAGGGTCACGGAAAATAATGATCTATATCAACTTTTTGAAATTTTTGGTAACTCCATTTTTAAAATTCACAACTTTAAAAATGACATTTTAGCAAGGGTTAGTGTAAAAAAATATATTTTGTCTGTAACCAAATAATATATCCGAGTTCTAATTCAAATTATACTTCGAAAAAAAAGCGAAAAGTATAATATAAGAATAATACAATAATAAAACTACGAGAGTTTGAGTTTATAAAAAAAAATATACATTTTACCTCAATAACATCTCAGAAAAAAAACGAAAACGTGGAAAAATTCATTGTCTTGATCGGTATTTCTCATTACAGTTCCTCCTCAGCGTCATTCGGAGGATCAACGAGGTACTCATACTCTGGACCTGACGAGAAAGACCGATCAAGGTCCACCGTCACCGCGTAGATCCTGATCAGTCGTTCCCGTTTTACTTTCATTTAAGGGCATACTATAAGGGTTCCCGGCCATGCAGGAATCGAGGGAAATGAAAAAGCCGACGAACTTGCTAAGACGGGAGCAAAGGGAACGTTATACGGCCCGGAACTTTGCTGTGTGCCAAAAAGCATTGCAAACCTAATTCTCAAACAAATATGTTAAGAACAATCCGTCAACCACTGGAACAACACGCCAGGGTTGAATCAATCCAAAGCGCTAATTAAGGCCTACGACCCTAAGACGGCCCGTGAGACCTTATCGCTAAATAGGAACAATCTACGCATACTGGTGAGGGCGCTCACGGGGTATTGTGGCCTGAACAAACACATGTTCAACGAGACACAAAAATGTGCAGGTTCTGCCAAGGGGCAGAGGAAACTCCCCTGCACCTCATGTGTAAAAGATACACCCACTTGGGTGGTCATTACTCCAACCTGAGAAGGTAAAACAATCTGGCGCCAAAAGCCTGTTGCGGTTCTTGAATGACACGAGGCTTAGCGCAGAACTATAGTAGGTGGCGAATACAATAGATCAGCAATGGTCGCAGTGTTACAAGGCTCATAAAGACATTAGAAAAACCCCACACAACAAATAAAAAAAAAGGGCATACTATATGATCTTTCTTTCCAAATTCGATTCAATTTTCGATCCGTTTGGGAACAAGCCACAAGGCATTAGTATATCATTTTAAAAAAATGCATTGATCATCATGTATGTATTTCCCCATCCCTGTGCTAGAGGAATGGAATGACGATACGGGAGAAAAGACACCGCCAAAAGCGGCTCAGGCACGGCATTCAGTGAGATTTTTTGCACCGCGCAATTTCACCTGCGCCGTCGTCATCTTGACGAGTCAACTCGAGTCAAGAAGTCAAGGTAAACATACGGCATGCCGCCTAGCCGGCTTGCGGCGGCACGGCAATTGTCGCTCAACCTGGTTGAGATGACAGCAAAAAAATGGCCCGCTATGTCGTGCCCCAGCGTCATTCACTAGTGGTGGCGTTATTGCGTGCAATTAATCTATTTTTTTTGTATTTATTTAAATTTAATCGATCAAAATGATCGATAAATGGTGGCGCCTATTTTTTCGTTTTGCAATTAATATGTTTTAATTAACCGCGGTTGATAAGCGCAATGAATAATTATTTAACTATAGAAGATAGTTCGATCTTTGGACTGTCATGAATCTCTCCTTGCTATCGCCACAGTATACAGTAGTTTTTCTTAAATCAAAATTAAATTGAAGCGAGCATCATCACGATTCTTAAGGCTACCACAAATCGTAATACGATTAATAGACATTGTACCACAAGCATCGGCAGCGCCAACTGTGCTGTCATTGAACGAAATTCGCATATGGCCGTTACTCCGCAAACGAAGATATTCAAATGATCGAGAAATTTGTCACCCCCACCCGCGAGTAAACGCCAACTACAAGCGTTAGCTCGCACCCGCCAACTACGGCGGAGCTATAACCCTATCCCCCGCAACGCCTTGCCAGTCGAGAGTGCGCCTACTATTCTACCTCAGAATACTGTGCTATTTTGGGCTCTCTGCAGTCCAGACTTCGCAGATGCGGCGCAGCAAACGTCAGATCACCGTGCCCTTTGGTCTCTGCGCCGCATAATATACAGAGGAATCATCATATTCTGTAACCACATGTTGACGTTTGATGACCGCCGTCATTCGTTTTGCCATTCGACGTTGGTGCTCCCCTCGCTGACTACTACTTACTGGCAAAGAGTCAAGTCCGTCGAGTGATGGAACGCACATATCATAGACAGGTGGAAGCGCTCGCGGGTTTATCATTTGGGCTGCTTGGCTTCGTGCTCCGTATCCTGAAGTGGTGCAGCGATTTGTACGCGATGAGATAATAAGATCAAATAATAATAAGAAGGAGAATGTGCCTAACTAGACCGTAGCCCGTACTAAGATAGACTCCAAATATAGCGATGATTTGTTTCTATGCGCGCAGATGTATAATAAAAATAAAACAAAAAAAAAGGATAAAACAGGTCATTGCAACAATATTAAACAAAAGTATTAAGATATATCGAATTAGCAAATTATAAAATATAAAATGTTGAAATATGAAGTTTGTAGCGCAAATAAACGGATAAAAAACATAAAATATATGACAAAAATAACGTAAAGTAGTTTATTTAAAAATATAACTTATTATCTTTTCTACCTATATAACTTATTTCTCCTAAGTTGAAGTAAGAGTTCCGTAATTGTAAATTTAAATTGAATTGACTTTATATTTCTGAATGTTTTTTTATAGATTCTTCATAGATTCCTTATTCTGCATGTTTTTATAATATATTGCTAAAATGATCGATATTCAGGAACATTATTTAAAATTTTAGAGGCAAAGACGCATTCAAGTGTAGGAAAGCCTACCTACTGAAGCAGAACTAAAGTGTATTGTATTGTATTGTTGAAGATCAATGCCGTCATTTGGAACCTTCATGAGGAGCTATATAAGTACATTATTGATACAGAAAGTATAAAACCGTTTCATACGGTTCTTCCACTAAAAGCAATAAAGACACTATCAGCTCTTGTATCGAAGTAATTGTATTCGGGTATGGTTGGATGTACTCTCGTTGTCTGCTGTGGGAGATGCACACAACCCTGCACTTATACATAGGATACTTAATGGAAGAGTGCATTGTTCGTATATAATGGGAGCTAATGGGCCCTTGCTGAGTTAGCCACGAAGACCCATTTGTTCAGGGTCGGTCACACTCACTGGTCAACACCCATCCGGCGGCCTCCACGCATGAAGCGCGAGCCCGGGTAGGACTCTGGCCTTAGGGCTAGTTTTCCCTTGGAGTTAATCTTCTGGCGGTCCTGGGCGGTCTGCGCACCGTGCGGCGTGAGCCAATCGATTTTGCATTCTGAATAACAGTCGGGGGAGTCTGGAAACAGTATTTTTCTATAGAGCGGGGTGGTTGCTGGCCTTACTGCGACTGTAAATAGTTGCCTGTGTCAAAACAACTCCTTAGATTATTTAGTCTGTAAAGTTGTTTTGGAAATAATTAAAATGAAATGAAATGGTTTCTTTTTAGGATACGTCTATTCAGACCACGAGGCCAAACCGAGATATTCAGACGAAATCGATACATTCAGACCAAATCGAGATATTCAGACTACGAGGCTTGTTCGAATTTAATTCCTTAAACTTTCTAACCTACCTTCTGAGTAGTTTATATTCTGCTCAAAACGCCAAATTTAGACGCCAAAATAGCGCAAATAGTTTCGATTGTCCAGCGTCTTTCGTTTTTGTAACCAACTTCAAGAGTTTTAGCCATGAAATCCACCTTTATATTTCCCCCGAGCCAAACTCGAGTTTTGAATCAGATCGTACATACTGTTGACTGCCATTAAGGCCATAAATAGCAACCACGAAATTGATTCGATTATAAAGAATCGATTTTAAAGAGAGACTTCCCTAATGACGGGCGCTGGTTAGCTGGAAGTAACTGTCGAGATTTCGCCTCGAGGCTGCTTTTTCTCAAAGCCGCCGTTTATCCAGCTACTGAGCTATGCGTTTGTTTTAAACATCCTTGTTTACGTGCCTCACTAATAGGTCAGATTTACAACTACACGCCCGTCGATTTTGCTCGGTTATCGTTTGAGAGGAAACGCTAAAATAGACAGACACGCGTTAGAAGAAAAAACTTCCGTTGGGGTATATAGTGTTACATTACCAATGAGTAGCTGCGATGGATAATCGTTTGGGGATTTATCTGAAGCTTGGGACAGATAGGGAGAAGACGAGATAGCAACGATGTAATTTGAGATTACTGACTGGAAGACGAAAGCGATACGACGCCAGCTTCTGTATTTCTAGAAGATCCCTAATTCATAGATTAAAAAAACCTACAATTATACAATTAACTTTTAAGCATTGCGCTTCTCTTAAACAACGAATTGTGCATTGCTGGTTACACCTTCCTACTATTTTCCTTAGGATACAGTTGTAGATAATGATTTCCCCCCTCACGTATCGTAGCAAATACACTCCAGGACATTAATTTTATCCCTTTTCTCCTCGTAGTTAGTATCCAAGTCACGTATCCAAGTCGTGAGCTCCCTTTCTACTGTGGAACTTTGACCGATTTTCGCCTTCTCCTCTCAGTTTTCAACTGATCTTTTAGGCCGTCATTAATCCAGCTTCTTTTAGGTTCCCTCCAAACACGTAGGTACTTCCCTATAGGAATTTCTATTGGTGTAAGTGCATCAAAAGTATATTCTACTTGTGATTAGTTGTACTTTTTTTTCAATGTGTTTCCTAAAGATAGAATATATAAAAAGGTCAGAAAATTCTGAATCAGCGATGACCTAGTGAGAGGCAAAAAAAACTTCCCGTGAGGGTCATATTAATTATTCATACAAATCACACAAATTATTCCGTAAATTATACATGGATAGGCAGTCAAAGACCTAATGTTTATACCGCAAAACAACATTTATACCTCAGTATGTTCAACATGTAGCGAGATATCTATGGACGAAATTAGGTAAAAATGGTCAAAAAGGATTTTTCTGTGAGTGTCAGAATAATCGCTACAGACATAAGAAAATAAAAAAAGTTTCTTTAATATCTGAGTCAGACTTAAAGAACACAGTAAATAATTTGGCTACCTATCAAAGTTCGCTAGTGTTTACTAAAATTCGGCTAAAAATCACTTAGTTGATGTTCCGCAGATTTCACTTGGTACTGTAAAATTTCGCTGAAATTTAGCTGAAAAACTACTGAATTCTGAAAGATTTCCAAATTCTATAGAAAATTTATCAATTTAATGGCCTAAAAAATAGACACTGAGATACTTTACTTTAAAAATCGATATCTAAATCATTCTGGTTAATTTTTACCTACGTATTACTCTGCGTATTACCTAAGTATTAGCCTGCGTATTTTTCATAATACATAGAAGATTATTAAATAAAACCCTAATCACATGAAACTTTCAGCTTCTAAATCACTATTCGTGTAACATTTGTAGTTAAAACATTTCTCATTAAACCCTTTCTTTTGATTATGTGATGAAATGTTTAAGAAGGTGGATTTTGAAATAATGGTTATACTTTCTTCTTGCTTAAGTGCTGTTGCATGACTTTAAAGTTAATTAATAACAATTAAATATATCAAATACCTGTGGCTCAAATTCATTACTTAGTCGAGTTCACGCACCTTCATAGCACAGTAAAAAAAACATAAATTTTACATATCGCTAGCTGAAAGCGATAGTGATTATATGCCCAAAAGATACAGAAAAGTCGAGTAACACGAGCTATATCCAAGACAACGGTGGATTTCCTGTAAAAAATCAATCTTCCTACTTTTACAACTCAGTGTTGAATGTTAGGTTTGCATACACTGGGTTAATGTAAACAACTTTATTATTTCAATATGTCAACTTCTAAAAAAATGCAACACTGAATTATTTATGCAATTTCAACACAACCCACTATCGCATTTTTTATTTTTATTATTATTATTTATTCCGTAGCCGGCGATTGGGGAGGGGGTCGCCCTCGCAGCCAATACGCTGCTGTCGGTGCCGCTGGATCTCGTACTCCATTCACGATTCGCTTCCATTCTTGACGATTTTTTGCCACGTCTCGAGCATCCCTAGCCGACAATTGTTGATTTTTAAGGTCGCCTTTGATGGTATTTAGCCAGGTTTTCTTCGGTGCCGATCGCTGAATTCTCCATTCTGTCGGACGGTCTCTCCAAAGAAGTTTACGTGGCAAGCGATTGTCGTTCATTCGGCAAACATGGCCGAACCATCGTAGTCGACGTTTTTGTACTTCTTCTTCGATCGTTGTTACTAGATCGCATCTTTCTCTAATGGTCTCGTTTCGAATTCGGTCGCGGAGTGAGACACCGAGAATCTGCCTCAAGCATCGCATTTGGAAGACTTCGAACTTTTTGAGGTCCGATTGTAGTAACGTCCACGTTTCCGATCCATAAAGAAGAATGGGAAGAACCAACGTTCGGTATAGTCGTACTTTGGTTTTGATGGTAATATTCATTCGCTTCCATATGCACCACTTGAGCGAGGCGAATGTTGCTGTTGCCTGACCGATCCGGCTATGGACATCGGCCGTCGAAGCCACTTTCTTTTCCGTAACCAACGATCCTAAATACTTGAATTGTGGGACCTGTTCGATTTGGGTTCCATCGAGGTAAACGCTGGCCTTCGAACCGTCCGTAGTGAGCACTTTGGTCTTATCCGCATTGATTTTCAATCCATATGATTGAGCAATTCCGGATATGTCGTATAAAATGTCCGTTGCTTCGGCATCAGTGTCGGCGAAAACGGCGCTATCATCAGCGAACATCAAATCGGTTATGAAGTTTGATTCGTCGTATCTAACTCCGCGTCGACCGTCGAATGCTCTCCGCATAATCGCGTCGATCACCACGTTAAAAAGTAGCGGCGATGCGACGTCTCCTTGTCGAACACCAGTTTGAATCGGGAATTCCTCAGACAAATCGTTACGGATTCGAACGCTGCTGGTTAAGCCATCGTACGATGATTGGAGAAGTTTAATGATTTTTGGTGGCACGTGTTCTGTCTCCAAGGCACTCCATAAGCTGTTCCAATCGATGCAATCGAAGGCGGATTTAAAGTCTATGAAGACGACGATTGTTCGTTTGCCGCACCGTATTCTTTCTTCCATTAGCTGACGAAGAGCGAATATCTGATCAATGCATCCTCGATATGGTCTAAATCCTGCTTGCTCCTCTCGGCTCGTTTGTTCTCGATGTTTTTGTAGCCTCGACTGTATGATTTTTGTAAATACTTTGCCGACTATTGAAAGAAGGCTAATACCGCGATAATTCTTGCATTCTCTGCTATCGCCTTTCTTTAAAATTGGCACAACGATGGCTTTCTTCCATGCCGACGGAATACGATCCGATTGCCAAATATGCGTTAGGAGAACATGTAGTTGTTGTAATAGAATGTCACCTCCGGCTTTGATCATCTCGGCGGTAACTTGATCTGGACCCGGCGCTTTACCATTTTTCAGCGATTTTATTGCCGTTTTCACTTCGTTTATTGTTGGTTCGTTATCGGAAAACGGATTCGCCGGCTGATTGATAATCGGCGGTTGCGGTGCTGGACCTTGAGGCGGATCGTGATTGTGCAGCTGATTAAAGAATTCCCTCCACCGCTGCAGGCGCTCGTGGGGGGAGATCACGAAAGTTCCATCCGATTTCTTGATGTTGTCGTTCGTTGATGTTGTTTTCCCGCCTAACCGTCGGATTGTTTGGTATAGCGTCCGGTATTCGTGCCTCGATGCTGCTTCTTCCAATTCAGCTGCAACGTTATTCCAATGCGCTTCTCGTTCCGATTTCATTCTTTGTCGGACTTCTTTGTTCAATAATCGGTATTTTTCGAAATTGACGTGTTTCATCCGTTTTCGTTGGTCGACGAGGTCTAAACAGTCGTCCGAAATCCATTGCTGCGTCCGTCGACGGATGGGTGGGCACAGCTCCGTTGCACACTTCACAAGGGACTCCGATAATTGCATTTCTTCAAAGTCGATATCGTCTGATATTACGAGCGTTGCGAATTTGTTGGATAGCGCGATTTGAAATTTCTGTCCAATGGCTGGGTCCTGTAGACATGCCCAGTTTCTCTTGGTTGGTGGTGGCGCTTTTTTCTTCGCTCGTTGTAGTCGTATTTGTAATTTCGCTCGAACGAGATAGTGATCCGATCCGCAATCGGGTCCACGCATCGCCCGTACGTCTTTGACTGTTGATCGAAATCTCGAATTGATTAAAATGTAGTCCAACATTGCTGAATCTTTACCGGACGGATTTCGCCACGTTAGTTGATGTTTGCGGGGATGACGAAATATGCTGTTTCCGACGATCATGTTGTTCGACAATGCGAATGATAACAGGCGTAGTCCATTGTCGTTAATTTCGCCGTGTCCAAATCTTCCCATCGTTTCTTCCCAACCCGTCCGATCTACACCCGTATGTGCATTAAAGTCGCCCGCTAGTATAATTAATTCGGTTCGGGGTATCGTATCCAGCGTGTGTTGAAGCTGGTAGTAGCATTCATCTTTGTTCGTATCCGGGCTCATCTCGGTTGGCGCGTAAACGGAAACGATATGGGTCTTGATTGTTCCATCGATGGTGATAACTGCTAAGCGCTCGGATATCGGTTGAAATGCAATAACGCTGCCGGCAGCTCGGCGATCGACCATGAAGCCGACCCCGGCCTCTCGTTTGTCGCCTCCGGAATAAAATAGCGTCATCGTCTCGTCGATTGTTGGCGGATCAATTGTCATTGTTCCCGATCCCGTGAGTCGTAATTCCGATAATGCGGCGATCGATATTTTGCATTTCGCTAATTCCATTGCTATGATTTCCTTTTGGCCGACGTGATGCCCCGTTCGCACATTCCATGCGGCGATTCGAATGTCCGATTTCGGTGTAAAATATTTGGGTTTTCGGCCAGTTGCCAACTTCTCACCAGCATCCCTGGTCCCCGGAGCTGGCGCATCGGCTGCCTCAGATGCGGTAGCATTATTTCGTGAATGATTAATTGTACTATCCATTGGTTTCTTGCCTGGTTTCTTCGGTTACCCGATTCTGGTCGACGCGGCAGGCCAACCACCCTCCTCCTTTCGCACCCTGGACTTGGGACCAGACGACGGCGGAGTGGTTTACAAGTTACAGAGTAAAATACGAGTTATAATACAAGGTTTACAATTTAAAACAATAATTATTAAATTTATTTTAAACATGACGTGTAGAAAATCTATCGCATTAAAAGTATTGTGAAATTAGAAAGGCAACACTTAGCAAACACTTGTGGACATTAGACTCACTTATTTATGCAATATGAAACACAAACCACTGGTGTATTAAATGAATCATGAGACAATCCACCTCACTGAAATGATTATTGAGACAAAGTGTAATGCAACAGTGGGTCATTTCTCGATTTGTTTCAGATTATCATAAGATTAACAATAAAAATGAAGGTGTACATTTTTCGCAACAATTAAAGCAAGAACAGTAGTGTTTTGTCTATTAAGAAATCATGATTTTTAATTTAAAATACAAATATCTAATTAAATTAGAACTTAAGCAAAACTGAAAATGAGTTTATTAAAAAACTATTTTTTTAAGATAACCCACTGTCGCTTTCGGCTAGCGATATTTGGTTTGAATGATGTTTATATGTACAGGCATAATCACGGAAGACTTTCCTTGTATCTCGTTTTAATTTTTTTGTTTTGTTTATGAGAGTTTATTTTACATGCAGTATGTGAAATAAAACAAACCTTAAAACATATCCCCGAGACACGGGCGCTGCGCTGGCTTTTCCACATTCACAGTTTGCGCGGGAAGAGTTCAAGAGTTAAGGAAACTCGCGAAAGAACCAGTCACTAAAGCACAAGTGGTTCGTCCGGGTTTGAATCGGCTAATAGCCGCCGCGCGAGTTCCCGCCATATTTCGGCCGTCGCGCTGGACATCGCGAGCGCGAAATTATCGAAACGTCCGAAAATATCGATTGTTTACTTCGCGGATAATCGAAACGGGGCGAAAGCGATCGAGACGACGTCGAATGGCGGCGCGCGTTTGAGAGCGCGGCGTTGCGGGCGTGTGCCGCCGCCGGCCGCTTTGTGTTTGTGTCCAACTTTCAGACTCAGACTCTGACTGGCGCACATGCCGTGCCGGGGGAGTGAACAACGACTGAAGTAACTGGGAGATAGGCTCATGGATAACGGAACACCTGGGACTTAAAACATACGAGGAGAATATGAGCACCCTATGCAACAGGCGGAATGTATGCAGTTGAGCCAACTTTAACTCTTAAACCCTACCACAAATTGAGGCTTTGTTATTTCTACTACGGGGTACTGGTGTACCCCACGCAAAAGTTGTCAATAAAGAAAAAGATAGTGATATTTAAAAACACATTTTTTTATTATTTGTAAGTAGTATTAAAGGAGAATTAAAATATATATATATATAAAACTTCGGGAACACCTTTACATTGCACGTGGGGCATATTTTATATTGGTGCTCCGTTCAAATGTGACGGCGACAAGCGTTGCAGACGGACCGAGATTTTTTTGTCTTTTGAGCGCGGGCAGAAGCAGCAGCGAGCTGGTTGGGTGTTGTCATGGACCGGCCTAGGATCTTCGGTAACAATATTTAGGACAGCGCTAATAATTTCCTTTATATCACGGTGCAAACTTGGCCATTATAATTTTTCTCTCATATATGTAAGATTTTATAGGTACCATTGCCAAAAACTTGAGAAATTCGCGTCGTATTGATAGTTTCTCTTTGTCCACGTGCGTTGACAGTTCAAACAAGACCTAGGATTTGACACCAACAGCATTTAGCAGCGCGTAAAAGATGCACATGGGTCACCTTTTCGTCCTCCTTGACGTTGAGTACTTTTTGCAAAGTTGGTCAAATACATCAACTCCGCATTTTATAAACATTTATAATTTCTGGAAGGTTTACTTCATTGTCCATGTCAGGAAGGTAGTGCGTAGTGGATATCATGATTACAACCTTCTTTTTCGCTGACTTCCAAGGGAAATATGACAAAAGTGTGAGTGATCCGTCAAAGGCAAACATTGATGTGCATATCTCTAGATTTCTTGTGTCGAAAATAGTTGTGGAACTTCCCGTTTATTCTTCCTTACAGTCCCAACTACAGTTATCCCTTTTTCCAGTAACTTCTTGGCTGTATGTAAACGTAAATATATCTTACTAAATATATTAATTAATATATAATAAATATATCATTAAATATAGTATTAAATACTTCTTAGTTGTATGTAAATGTTTAAAGATGTAAACCAGTTGTCACATGCCAAGTTTCTTTCTAAAACAATACAAACGCCTCTTATTCCACTGCATACCTACATCAAAAATATACAAACACAAACAATACTGTATGCTAAACATAATATATTACAAGAAAACAGTAAATCATAATCAATGTATAAACTTACCAGAGATCAAAAAATATTTCGTGAATTCAGGGAACTAGTATACAACTATTCCACTATTTCTACCACTGTACCCCAAAACACTTGTGAAAGTTACTGCACTTGCCGAACGCTCACGGCTTACTGACCTAATTACGCGCCGACTATCTAAAATAAACTAGCTAGAATGATTTTTGCAACAACATAATATTGTTAAAATTATTTGGACGTTAAACATCCGGGGATACCTCAGTACCCCAGGTAGGGTTTAAGAGTTAAGTAAGTGTTTATGTAGCTTTTTAAAAATAACTAACTTAAAATACCGCCATATACCGGTGTTGATGAATTGTTTAAAAACAACTAACAACCTTCCGCCATATAGCTATCTTTAAACACATATGTGTTGCTTATTTATAGAGATAGAGCAAATATTTGTACAGATTCGGAATCAGTGCGATGAATATAGTGGTGTGACATTAAAACATATTCAATGAATTTAAATGCATAAGAGTTCGCAAAACGGCATAAATGCCGCATAGGCGAACAGTGTATTGAGTTGCACACAAAACGAGAACTCTTCAGATAATCTGCAATTTCATATACAATATCTAATATATGGTGTGTGGTTTACGTATTTAATAGTAGCCATACGCCTTAAGCCATACCCTTGTGTACATGTTATGTAAGAACTATATTACATATTATATTTGTTTATAAGGAGTCACGCAGTGTTAACCCTTTATATGGCAACTTATTTTTTATTTATTTAATAACTATGTATCGTTTTTATTGTAAGTATAAACTAAAGGTATTATAAAAATATGCTTAAAAATTTTGAGGAAAAATATTTTTTCAGCAGGAACGAACGTCCCCACAGAACGTTGAGGGAATAATTAAGTTGGGCGCGAATGTTCCAAATGACCGCTTTGAAAAACTTGGTTAATATGCACCAGCAGCCACATAGAGAGACCCAATCAACGTGTTGATTTACTAAATAACATGTCTGCTTCATAAAAAAATGTGTACGGATCTGATACACTATGCAGGATAAGCACTTACATTTTGTTCTTTAAAATGAGTTTATTATCTATAATATCATGTGAGGCGCTTTTGTGCCATTTGAGCGTTCCTGGGGACAAAAGTCGATAAAGATAGCATTTCGTAGTTTTTGTAGAGAGTTGCTTTTTAACTCTTTATCTTTATCTATGAGTTATAATTTTATAATCTATTTCTCGTTATGTTAAGATACTTTCAAATTCTATTGGCCCACCACATTGGGACGTCATTTGTAGAGAAGATTTTTATATATTATTTCCACAATTGTAAGCTTTATATTTATTTTTATGAATCAATCTTCAAACAGCCCCACTAGTTGGGACGCCATTGTAGAGAGTTTCTTTTTCCTATATCTCTATCTTTAAAATTGTAAGCTATACTTTTGATCCCCTTACTTCACTACCATATCAGCGACAGTGATAATATTACCTTCCAGTGGGATAGGCTTCCAACACCTTGTCTAATAATTTCCCTCTGTATTTACTTCCTCAATGAAACAAATCTTCTCCAATTAATAATCCATATATTAACCCAAATGCATATATTAACAATTAAATTTATAAATTCTTCTATTTTAGTTTAAGTACTACTATTGTGAATTATATTTATTATAATGAGCGCCTAATTCACCACAAATATTTACAATTTCTTCTTAAGTTATTTTCGATCGATCATTTGTCGATGACAACAATGGCTGCGTTCAGTCGATTGTTAATAAAATAATATTAATAATGATAATGCATGAGTTTAAATCTCCGCCGTGAAATTCGACAATTAGATCCTAATCCCTTATTTACTTAAATATGTTCAATGTCAATTTATATTGAAACATGAATCGTAATGTTACATACAACAATAAAATTACTTATAACTAACATACTGTCAACTAGTCGATGGCGTTCCAGTGATATAATGAATTTAAATGACCGCAGTCGCTAATGCCCGATATAAACTACGACCTGGTTACCTTCCAGTCCACTGGTTGTCCATATGGTTTTCGTTCTATTATTTCTATTAATACTATTCCCTCCCCGTTATCCGTGGAACCCCATCGATCAGTCAAAACAAAAAACCTTAATACAATATAATCTACAATTTTCCTTATCTTTAAATTTAATCTAACATTCAGTATAATTCGAATGTTTCCTTAACTAGTTTCCAAATTAAGAGCACATTTATATAATGGCTGGTGTCTGAATCAATGGAGTTAGAAAGGCTAACTCTCTTCCAAATTAAATGAGAGTCTGTCTAGAGGTTTACCTCGTATAATTATCAACGACTCTTCCTGTCAATCGATGTTAAATGACTCATTTTTAGTTAACGTGCAAATATGTAGAAATCACGCTTTTACGTTACTACTACTTATCATTTCTAATAATTTCCAACAAACCCCCCAAAACTCTAATATTTATAACCCCAAAAAATATACAACAATGACAATATTGGTTGCTAGCTTCGGCCCAAATAATTAAATAACGCCAGCTTCGGCAAAATAAACTTACATATTTTTAGTACATCTTTGCCGACAATGACTCTCGGCTATACTTCCCGTATTTACAGCTGCATTGCACAATTATGCACTTATAACTAAATGTCAATCTTCGATGTGTTGTTGCATTCCTAGAAATCTGCCATACCACGACGAATGTCTTTTTAGAAACCCCAACCTCTTCGCTATCGTACTGCAATTCCAAGCCGTTACTGCGTTCTCGTCAATATTTTAATTGTATTTCACCGCTATGTTATGCACCTCCGAAGAACGCTCGCAATGTTGTGATATATTAATCTGACTTTGCCTCGTCCGCCATCTTTGATATAATTTTCGTATTGCAACCCGACGAAATCTCGTACTTCTATTTTATTTGAAATGTTGGATTTTTACATGCCAACTCGCGTAGCTCTCTCGATTCACATTTTTAGCACTGGATTTTCAATTATTTGTTCGTTTTAGTGTCTTTGTAAAAAGCGCCTCAATGACGAGTGCGATAAAGCGTTTCTGTGATGTACGATCTGCACACTTTATACGAATTTAAATGAACTGGGCACTAAGATGCTTCACAGCATCTCAGTGCCCTTATTTTAAACTGTTTTATCCTCACATCTGAGCCCCAAGATATACTTTTCTTTCCCAAACTTTCGCAGCTTTAGTGCGTGCAACTAAAATTTCTTAATGGATGCCGGAAGCAACACGTCCATTCCTTATATAACACCCCTATCGATATGACCTTTTTTCAATAATTTAACCCACAACTATTGACTAATCAATCACAAAACGATCTGATTTATCTATTTTTTCGTTAATTAATGCTCTGCTACATTGCTAACAAGCGAATTTCTTAACGATAATTCGTGCTTCTACTTCTACACATGATTTTAAGTATTTAATTTACGTATTATGAGAAATTGATGTTTCATATTCGGCGGGAAATCTTCATACTTTGACCTGACCTTGCCGCCTTTCTTTCGCGTCGTTTCCGCTTTCGCATTTGAAAGCGAAATAATATAACTATTTTATTTCAATTTTATTTATTGCTAGTATTTTTATCTAGTAATTCCTTTATTTTAATTAAGTGTTTCTAAATTTCCTCAATTTAACTATTAATTTTTATTTTGACTGGCAATTATTCGGTGAAAATTCTTTTGGACATCATCGATTCTGCTTTCCCTCACCGATATCGATTATGTTTTCCAATTTCTCTTAATAATAAATCAAATGTTCTATAAATGACTTTATCAATATTACTATTAAATTCTCCCATAATTCCTACTATTTAATGAACCCCTTTTATAATTCTTTGAAAAACCAATCAGTCGACTTTTCCAGACCATAAGCATGCTTCTATTGTCTATTTGTCAATTGTTGAATTTTACGTCAATTTTTTCGTAAAAATCTCAAAATATGCTAATTTCTTGCCAAATATTCCTGATTATCTATTTTTAAACCCCTAATAATGTCCTTAACTCTCAAAACTATTCAAAACCCTTTATTTATGTAACGTTGACACTGCGCTCTATAGTTTAGCAAGTGACATTCTTCATCTGTCCGTTTTAGTTCCTAATTAAATCGCTAGATGTCACTATGATCATTTTTTAAGTACAATTTAATTTTAAAATTTCGAATAATCTATTTTGCGTTTAGCTTAGAGCTGCTAAGCGATCATGTGATGATTTTCAGATCATTACATTTTTTCTTTGACATATCGATCTAATAGTGGGTGGGTAGTACATATGTCTACGTTGTGACACGCCCTAAATAGGGTTAAGGTCATTTATTAAGAATTAGATTTAATATTTTTACCACATTAGTATGTAGTGTTGAACCATATCTAGTAATTGCCGTTTTGTTACACTGGCTACTTTAAACTTGGACTAATTCGGTTTGACTTGGAATTACAAATTCAAATAAATTACAATTCAAAGCCATATTATTCCTGTTATAAAATATTTATTCTTGTTTTTCTGTCGTTTGTTATTGCTTTGATATTTTCGTGTAAACAATCATGGAAAAGTTGAAAATTCGCTATATTTTCGAATAGGTTGTCCTGGGCCAGTGTTATCCGTTACAGTTTCTTTCACAACAGGTAATGCAAATGTACTACAAGAACTAGAAACTAATGGAGAAGCTCGGTCATTAAACAATCGAGCCTGGTCAATCTTCGCCACTGATTCTGAACGAAAACGCACGACCACATACTCCACAGCAAACAGTCGCAAAGTTGCAAGAGTTGCGACTGAAGATTCTTTGTTACCCGCCGTACTCGCCAGATCTTGCTTCAACACACTTCCAATTATTTAATAAGGAATTGTGTTTTTAAGTTACTGTAGATAACTTTCGTTAAATTTTAAATCCAGGTGGGTAGATTAGAATCGATGATTTTCAGGATGTAATCAAATGCACATTCTATTCTATTCATTTTTGAATAATATTATACAATTATATTAAGACTAATAATTGGAGAACACATCTTGTGCTATTTTACTGTACCTTGTTAAGCTGTTTTTAGATTCTGTTAGACAAATAGTAGTTTGATAAACTATTTATTTATTTATTTACCTACGAATAAATTTCAATAAAACATTGATTTTGAATGGCAACACTCTAACCTCATGCTTATTTAATTCAGCCACTTAACTGGGACTAACCCGTTCTAGAGTGAACAGGGCTCTAAATAATTCAATAAATTATTTTAAAAGTTTGGTAAAATGCTCATAAAACTAAATTGCATCAAAATGTGGTAGTCAAAAAAAGGCAATTTTATTATAAAATCGGTATTAAAATCGAACATAAAGAGAATAGACTTACAACTTAAAGAATGAGAAATATTAGGTTTTAGCAAATAAAAGAAAGAAAGCGTTATGAGAAAAATATCAAAAAGTCATTAATATTAAATACTCGTATATGGTAAGTAATATAAAATTAAATAATACATAGTCAGAATCAGTGGCGGATCCAGGGGGGGGGGGGCTAAGGGGCTGAAGCCCCCCCCAAAACATAAATAAACAAAACTTTCAGATTTGTTACTGAACTGTTTATTAAAAATCTGTCCGTTCAGCTCAAAATTTAGAGACAGCTCCAAAAAATTCTATATATCTAAGTAAAACCCAGAATCAGCTGATTGAATGTTGCCATACTCTAGTTATGAAAAATATAATAAAAAAAGTGAAATAAGCAAAATATTGTGTCATAGGCTATATATTAATCCGAAAAATGAAAAGACTTTTTCGTGGTAGTCGTATATCCAAAGTAAGTCGGAAAAAACGGTCGAACGTAAACTTTCTAACTAACGCTGCCTTAACGATGAGAGATATATGATTAAGTTCCAGAGAAAAGTTTTAGAGCTTGATAATGCCTACAAAAAAGTCAGCGACAGCATATGTCTAACTTTTATATTTAAGTCACAAAAAGTAGTTTTTCTAATTAAAAAAATAATTTAAATCGTTAGGTCATGTTTATTTTTCATATTATCAACAATTATGAATTATATCAAAATAAATAAATTTATCGTCACAAGTGTTTAAAACAAAAGACTTTTCCCTTTTACTGCATAAATAGTTAACCCCTCCTATGGCGGGGTAAAATTTCTGCCCGGGATAGTTTTGCGCATAACTTTTAAACTACTATACGGATCGTAAAAAGAATAACTGGAAAATGATCACATTGAAATTTGAAATATTATAACGTTACAACATTATCTCGTAAAACAATTAAGATAATAATGAATAAATATTACAGTTAGCACAGAGCGGAAAGCGTCTAACCAAAAATGGTTAGATCACAAAGGATAATACGACATATGTATAATATAGAACCGCGAACGTGTCGTCTATACTTCTATACTAAATAAAGAGGTAAAGTTTGTGATGTTGTAGGAAGTACTCTCTGGATCTACTGAACCGATTTTGAAAATTCTTTTACCAATAGAAAGCCACGTTATTTAAGTATCATAGGCTATATATTAATCCGGAAAATGAAAGGACTTTTTCGTGGTAGTCGGATTTCCAAAGTAAGTCGGAAAAAACGGTCGAACGAAAACGTTTCTAACTAACGCTGCCTTAACGATGAGAGATATATGATTAGGTTCTAGACAAAAGTTGTAGAGCTTGATAATGCCTACAAAAAAGTCATAGACAGCATATGTCTAAATTTTATATTTAGGTCACAAAAAGTAGTATTTTATATTAAAAAATAATTTAAATGGTTAGGTCATGTATATTGGTCATATTATCAACAATTATGAATTCTTATCAAAATTCTGGAAAAAAGTTTTAGAGCTTGATAATGCCTACAAAAAAGGCAGCGACAGAATATGTCTAACTTTTATATTTAAGTCATAAAAAGTAGTTTTTCTAATTAAAAAAATAATTTAAATCGTTAGGTCATGTGTCTTGGTCATATTATCAACAATTTTAAATTATTATCAAAATAAGTAAATTTATCGTCTAAAGTGTTTAAAACAAAATACTTTTCCCTTTTACTGCATAAGTAGTTAAAGGATAATACGACATAGGTATGGAACCGCGACCGTGTCGTCTATCTATACTATCTATACTAGTATTATAAAGAGGTAAAGTTTGTGACGTTGTAGGAAGTAATCTCTGGATCAACTGTACCGATTTAGATTTTTTTTTACCAATAGAAAGCCACGTTATTTGTGTCATAGGCTATATAAAAATCCGAAAAATGAAAAGACTTTTTCGTGGTAGTCGGATTTCCAAATTAAGTCGGAAAAAACGGTCGAACGAAAACGTTTCTAACTAACGCTGCCTTAACGATGAGATATATATGATTAAATTCTAGAGAAAGTTGTAGAGATTGATAATGCCTACAAAAAAGTCAGCCACAGCATATGTTTAACTTTTATATTTAAGTCACAAAAAGTAGTATTTCAAATTAAAAAAATAATTTAAATCGTTAGGTCATGTTTATTGGTCATATTATCAACGATTATGAATTATTATCAAAATAAGGAAATTTATCCTCTAAAGTGTTTATAACAAAAGACTTTTCCCCTTTACTGTATATAATTTCACTTTTACTGCATAAATGGTTGAAGAGATAAGACACTCACAAATAAGAAACTCACAAGAAGACACTCACAAATAACGGTAATATAGTCAAATTGGCATGCAAATACATACATACATTGCAGTAAAAATATAACCCTTCATTTGGCAGTCAGGAAATAAATCATAGCACTCAGTACTAACCAAACCACACTCATTATTTCATCACAAGTAAAACGTTTTACCGCCCAACGAAGTGGGCACGGGTCAGCTAGTTTACTGATATAGCTATTAGCGAGACCGACCCTCAGCCCCCCCCAAACATAAATCCTGGATCCGCCACTGGTCAAAATGCATTGTCAAAAGACAAAATTAAAAATTTTTTGGTAATAAACCAGTATTTTAAATTGCCCTAACATCCCAATCTACGCGTTTCCATTTACGAGAGTGCGCCTAGTGCGCCGATCGGCACTTCTCGGTTATTTCCGTACTCGCCCACAAACGCACCTCAGTGTCGACTAGGGACTACTATAACCTCAACCCCATATTGAAACAAAAAAATAATAATACATAAATACAAACATCTAGAATCATCGACTAAAAACTCTATGGGTGAGTGGGAGGGTGAATATTTGATTTGGGCGAGACTGCTCGGCGTCTCGCCACCTGTGGAATGCTCTTCGGTGTATTGAACCCTGCGCCAAGCGCAAAAGAACCACTCCCATCTGCGCATTATTAAAATACGCACCTACATTTTCATATTTTTAAAAAGCCAGGGGCGATGGTTCATCAGTTGCTCGCAAGGGTTGACAAGTGACCATCTTTAATCGAACTATTTTCGTTGAGATTTTTCATGTAGATGACATTTTAATCGCAAAACCAGGTGAAAATAAACAAAGGGTACAGGTCAACGACAGTTCACGAGAGCTCGGTTGCATGCTTGATTCATTTGATCAAATAATATTTTTTATAAATCTAATCGTACACAAGTTGTTGAAATAAATGGGTCGAGGTCGACGTCGAAAAAAATATCTTGTGGGGTCCCACAGGGCTCGATCTTTGGACCTTTACTTATCTCTTCTTTATTAATGATATTGAAAATTCGTTACCCCAAAATGTCCATCCAATCCTATATGCGAATGGCACTAGCTTTTTCGTAAGTGATAAAAATATTGTCGACCTAAACCAGAAGGCTAATAGTGCTTTAAATGCCGCATGCATTTGGTTCAATCTGAAAAACTCCTCCTCAATTTAAAAAACCACTAGCATGCATTTGTCGTTTAATTACAGAAGGTCGATTGATTCCCTCACCCTATTAGTTCAAAACGACCAAATAAGTTTAAGCAAAGATTCCAAATTTCTTAGTCTTGTGATTGAAAATACATTAAACCGGAAGTCTCACATAAATGTACTTAGTAGTAGCCTCTCGTTTGCGATGGCTTTTCTGTGCGCAAAATTAAATGCTTAGCTGGAGATTCTGCATCTCTCTCAGCATATAATGCCTGCTTCCATTCGAAAATGGCCTACAGTATACTTCTATGGGAAAACTTCCGATAGATCTCGAATATTTATACTCCAAAAGCAGGTAGTAAGAGCCCTCGCGGGGGTAGCGCGAAATACTCACTGTGTTCCGTACAAGAAATTAAAAATATTAACTTCGGTGCCTAATTTATGCGTGAACAAACGTCACAAAACGTAAAATAAATGATGATCATCATGCCCATACACTCGACACCGGCTAAACATTACTCTTCCCAGAGTGCACCTAACGCGGACAAAAAAACCTTTAATTACGTTAGTTATTAGCTTTTTATCTGCCTCCGTCTCCAAACTAGATTTCTTGAGTAAAAAATATTTGAGAGCTTTATAAAAAGAAAATTGGCATCCACACATGCTTTAAGTACATAAGTTGGACGAGTCCTACAGCTGTGCTGAATCGTACAAACGATTCAGCACAGCTAGATATTATTTGTATATTAAATTTAAACAGTTTAGGGTACTTACTCCCGGATCGACAAGAAAAATGATTAAAATTGTTGGAAAAATTATCAAAGTCAAACTTCCCAATCATGCTTTTTTACAAAATAGACGAATATTTTTTTGTGTGCTTCAGGCTGTTTAGCTGTTAAGTCGAGTTTTGAAACAGTATTATTTCCAAATTTTGTTGGCAATTAATAAGTGGATCATTTTAAAAATTTTGTTTTATTTATTTTTTTTCGTTTTATTGTTTTAAAAAAAATGCGATTATTTTTGTTTCTATTTCTTGTGTCTTAATTTTACATGATTGCCATAACTTTTTTCTGCTATGTTATTCCATTTGATATTGTTATATTCCATATGTTATTTCAATAATTCAACTCAATGATAACAATAATAACATTCAATTATTAGTGCCACCTATAGCATTTTTATATAGGCTGATTATATCACAGAAATAATACGGAGATATAGAATGTCATATATTAGCCTTTCTAAACTTTTAAGTGTGTAATTATTACGTATTGAAACCTGTACGCCAAATTTAAAAGTGACATCTTTATGTAAATAATATTAAAATAACAAGAGTAATGAGACGTCCCCCCTCGCATGTGAGACGTCCAATAATGGATGCCTATGGCAAAATGTATACAAAATGTATATAAATTTATATAAATGTAAATATAAATGTAAATGTGCGCCGCTCTATAGTAATCCGCTCTATAGTAATGCTATAGCTCTATAGTAAACCCCGCTCTATGTAAATGTAAATGTAAATATAAATTTATATACATTTTGCCGTAGGTAAACCTGAACAAATCGCCATTCATTTGAGGGGTCAAAAATTCGTTTGTTATTATTATATATTATTACTTTATACCGTATAAGGCGTGTTTAGAGCGCCATTTGAATTGCTCGGTCATACTGGTATACTACGAAAGTCGCCATATTGAACATAATAATAGAAGACTAATCAATTTTTGGAACTATGAGTGCCATCTACACGTTGCGTTTTGTAGTAGAGTCCTAATCGTAAGTTTAGGATTTTACAACGAAACGCAAATCGTAGTAAGTTGGGTTTACAAATCGCAGTACGTCGTTGAGCAATTTAGTAAGCTATATAATCAATGATACGAAGAAAGAAACTCGTCTACGGAATAAGAAAATCAATATGCTAATGCACCTATCAGTGTTTAGGGTACTCCAATAAGGCCCTCGCTGAAAAGTGTGACACGGTTGCCGTGCGACAAAAAGCCGCCCAAGAGCTGGCAATTCAGTCGGTTGTAAGTACTGTTAGGGCTCCGCTATTGACGCTAGTAACGGGCGAGGGCAATTGCATCGCTCGCTCCCCTGGTGTCGATTAAATAATGCATCTCCGACCAACGCGCTGGCAGTGGAAATCGGAGGGCGGAAATTCAGTATGGCGTTCCTTTGTTTGGGTCGGCAGCGGCAGGGCGCCGCCCTCGGCAGGTGGCGTCGCGACGCCGCAAGCGAGGGCGCGGCAACGGAGTGGGGTGACTTTGCCGCCAAAATGCAACGTTGCCAACTGCTTCTCAAACGTGGTGTGAAATTGCATCATGACGAACCAACCATGCACATACATTTTTGCCCCAAACATTTTTGCCCATCCTACTATTGGAAATATACAGGCTACCCAAAAAGAGCAGCTGGTAGAACTAAAATTAAAGTAAATTTAAAATATTACTAAAAAGTTTTCAATTAATGTCCAGCGATTAGTTTTCTATTATTAGGTATATGTTAATAATATATTGACTATTTTTATTTGTAATGTAATCACATAAGACTTTTGATTTTTTTTTGTTAATGCTAACAATATTTTTACTTCGCTATTTTTAACATTACATTTACTAATATTTTTTCATTCCCATTTTTATGATAATTGTATTGACTCGTATAATATTTTGAAATACCTTTCTCCTTTTTATTATTTTATTGCGTTTTTTATAACGATAATACATAAAAATCTCTCAATAGTTAGAAAGTTATTTGATATTAAGCAAGAGTAATTGATTATAAAGGTTTCTGGAATTCTTTATTGTATTCCGAGTTTTGTGACTAGGTAACTTTCAATTAAAAATGTTAATAATTTAAATATCCGGGTGAGACACGACTTCATTTTTAATATTATCTACAGTATTCGATCGGATTACGGATATTATCTACAGTATTCGCAAGTTTTATCGTCGTAAATAATTAAAATAGTAGGTACCTAAAGTAATTTATTCTAAAATATAATAAATCGAATTTACCGAGTGACGCTTGTAGCACCCGATGTTAATTTATGCTTTAAAATAATGTCTGACCAACTCTCAATAATGTCGGACCAACTCTTAAGAGTTTATAAGGTAATCAACAATTATTAATTGATTGGTTGATTAATACAACTACGGTTCTGATAATAGACGTCCCACGCAAAAGGAACCGTGAGCTACCGTTAACGACTCCATAGCAACTAGATTTCTAGGAAGTATATGGCACAATCTTCCCGAGGCCTCGCATTCGCACAGTAAATAAAAACGAAACTGCTGCTCTCTTTGGACATCCTGCACACTTTTTTGTAGGTGGCGCTAGCGGCGACCGGCCCAAGGAGGTGTGAAGTCAGCGACACACCGAGTGAGGGAGTGATATTCGACACCAACGTTTCCTAGTATAATTATAAATGTATGGATCTTTAGCGTATTATTCATTAGCACCGGAGACGGAATCGGAGATGATTCTTAATGGTTGCGTGAGGCTTGGGTGGTGTTGAGCAATTTTTATGTCTCCCTGGCTTGCTCAACTCACGGTTCAACGTGTAGAGGGACTTAACTTGTCGAGGCCGCTGTGGGCTTCCGCCACGGCTGTAATCTGCAATCGGAGGCGGTTGGGATAAGAAGTTCGCGGATTCGGAGGAACAGCTCAGGCTACATTAGGTAGAGGAATTGCCGCTTACGTTAGGCAGAGAACCGCGCAAGCGACCTAGAACCTGTAACCAGTCGGAAGGCCGGAGAAATCTGGTCATACCTGGTAGCGAGGGCGCTTGGTCTGCCCGCAGGTTAAGTACTCGGTGCCGTGCGGTAAGGGTTGGTCTCTCGCGGGCTAGTTGGCGGAGCTAGATAGTAGATTATCATTGTCTAAGTCCTCTACGCTCATCCCAAGGCAGAAAGAATGATCACATATCGTTATACCACCTTGGGGTGACGAGTTCGCCCGTTGTAGTCGACACCGCCCAACTGTCCGGTTTGCTAGACACGCTGCCCCTCGCGAATAGCCCGGGGAGGGGGGTCAGGAAACGTATGTTTCCTAAGCAACGGGGTAGTTGTCGACCTGACGTCATCTATCCTTGAAACGATCCGTTGGCCACCCGATCCCGAGTGACCATGGCGGTCAAAGAACGCCTCGGTCCGCGACATATTCGATCTGAATTACCGCTTACATCAGATAGAGACCGTGCAAGCAACTTCGAATCCGTAACCAGACTGGAGGAAGGATAAATCCGGCCAAATCTGGTAGTGAGGGCGTGTGGTCGGCCCGCTGGTTTTAATTGCCAGAGTGCCTCGAGGCAAGTAAAGGACTCTCACGGGCATGTTGGCGTAGTTAGACGGTGGAATATAATATATTGTCCATATAGTCTCAGCGTTTACCTCACGGTTGAAAGAATGATACAATATCGTTATAACTTCCTGGGATGGCGGGTTCGCCCGTAGTAGTTTACACCACTATCTTGGTTTTCATATCTGATGTCATAAACTTTTTTGGTTACAGATACATCGCAGCTTTTCAAATAAATTTGTGAATAGGTTTGATTCATTTGTTGTATTCTATTGTTTGATAAACTTGCGTGAGATAGTAATCTGTGACAAATGACGATGCCATCAGCTTAATAACCCACAGTATCGATCCATGGTATTGTAAGCGCTTTTGAAGCGAAGTTGGGCATGTCATCCATCTACATCTACAGTACTTATTCGGTTGTCGTTCGTCATTGCGTTATAGAATCGAAAGTCGCCACTTTATAAGGAGAGAGTAGTTACTTTGATGAGTGGAGTGCTCAACAATAATGACTGTCATTCCATTGTCAGACTCGATGGCCCGAGCCGAATCCTCAAATTTAGAAAGTAGGAAACTCGAAACGGCTAAGATATATTTTTAACTGTTGACATTGCAAACAAAAAGAGAGACGAATCGCACGACGATTCATCATTGTGTGCTTCAATGACCATTCAATGTCATAAAAATAAATACAAATTCGGAATCTTAGAGAATCTAGAGGTTGATAATTAAGATGGTAAATGATAATATGAAGGGGTTGTGATAATATGTGTCTTTTGTTATAATCTAACCTAAGATTTCTTATAACTCCCTGTATTTCCATGGGTTAACCTGGTTATAATGTTGTCGACCTCCTCAGTCCATATACCTAGTAAACTGATAAACGTAGGCAAGCATTCATTGGCAAATGTCTAATGTCGCGTAAGAGTGCAGAAAGACCTGTCAGAAACCTTATACCTACCTTCAATGGGCTGATACAGGGAAATGCATGCTCACGAGTTTGGCTCTTGAAAGGTTATTACCATTTGATTATATAGTGTATTATATTGCCCAATGCCGTTTTGGCAGCTATGATTTTAATAAGAAACGCAATGATAGTAGATGGAACTCAAAGTTCCAAACGTTTATTAATCTTCTCTTATGTTTAGTAGTCCAATAGAAGGCATTTTCAACACGCCTATACGGTTTCCTATCGCAAAATAAAATAATCATATAATAGTAAACGAATTTTTTAATCATTTATTATTTCAATAATAATTTTGAATTTAATATTCATTTTTGAATTTTAATTTTTCAATCACTTATTATTTGAATATAAATTACATAAAGATGTCAATTTTTAATTTAGTATACAGGTTTCAATACATAATAATTACTCGCTTTAATGTTCAAATATACAAATATATGGCATTCTAATATCTCCGTATTATTTCTGTGATGTAATTATTAATTAGCCTTTATGAAAATTATATATATATGACACTAATAGGTGAATGCTATTATTATCATTGATTAAATAATGGGTCTTTATAATCAATCAGTTCTCTATAATAAAAAACATTAATTATCAATAGATAGCCAAATAAATTGCCATTTGTTTCGCCGGACAATGCTCTCAGCGCTTTCTGCATGTCGCCGGCGCAGAAGGGTTGCCAAAACGTACTATGGCATTGAGCAATCTAATACCATATATAAATCAATGATAATAAGTAGCTCTGGTATTAATTATTACTACCGGCACCATCTTCAATAACTCGGTGCTATAACCATCTCAACTAACTTCTGGTATATGCTGATGATATTGATCTAATTGCACGCTCTACACAAGTCATCAATAAAGACTTTTTCAGCACAGGACCGAGAAGCAAAATGAATCTCGAGAAAACCAAATACATGGCTGCCAACGTTGAAACAGTGAACCCAGCTCCACCCTTTGGACCTGGTCTCTATGCATTTGAATCTGTTACAAACTTCACTTACCTCGGCTCATTATACATATTGCCCATTTTAATGCAGTATATTGTAAATTACAGATTAAATTCAATTTAAATGCATTAATTATCATTGACAACAACACCAGTGGAGAGGTGAGATTGTGTTTAACTGCTGTACTTAGGTGTTACTTCGGACTCCAGTCTCAAATGAAATCCCGACTGCCATCCCGAAGGACGAAGGCAACCCCCTACACGACACTCGTCAGACCATTTTTATTTTACGCTTCCGGAGCATTAACTCTCGTCAAAGCGGATGAAAAAACAGAAGATGCCTTTGAACGCAAAATATCCCGCAAGGTGTTCGGTGCCATGCAGGAGGACGGCGTGTGGAGAAGACGAACAAACAAAGAACTGCATAACCTGTATACGCGTTGTGACATTCCTGAAAGACTCAATGGTTAGGGCAAGTTGAAAAGGATGGAAAATTAACAGCCATTGAAGGAATTCTTCATGTAAAACCTACAGGACACGTTGTAAAATCGGACGACCGAAATGACGCTGGCTTGATTCTGTGGTTCAAGACCTAAATGTATTCCTAGTGAACAACTGGAAAATCAAAACTCACGATAGAATGGAATGGAGGAAGATTTTTGACGAAGTTGTAGGGTTAATGGTGATGATGACGATGATGTCCTTCTTTTGCATACATATCACCTTTCCTAGATGACAGCCTCTGGAATCTGATCCACTGTTTCAGCGTTTTCTTTGCAAATTCTGCACTTATGACAAGTCATTATTTTTTTTTCTTCACTTTCCTGTGTTGTCACTGGACTCGTTTCATAGGTGAAGTATTTTTTTCGCTTATCTTGGTATTTTATTTTTAAAATGTGCTTTGTCCTTCGGTCCCAGGATCTGATTTGTTCAGTTGCTTCAGAATGGTTCAGTTTCTGAAGGGTAATTGACTTGGACATACAATCTGTTGGGGATACCTTCAACAATCATTGCTCTACATGTTTCAAATAAAAAACACATGCTCAAAAAGTGCAGCTCGTCACTGACATACAGCCATAAGTAATGGTGTTTTATGGAATGAGGTGTATTTTTAAGATCTTGCTTTAAGCCAGTCCACATCTCTTGTCGGTCGTCTTTGCAGTATTTTAAATGCGGGCTCACTATCATTCCCAGCCCTGAATATCTTGCAAATGGTCTCTAGGTCGACTGGTGTTGCTCCAAGGTTCGCGATGCTTCCGAAGGTTCACTGTTTTTTGGTTGAATATTCAGTCCAGTTCAGTCAAAAGGCAGTCGGGAAATGACAGCTCTTACGCATAGTTTACACAAACATCTTTTCCTGGTACATATCGAGAATAAGGCAGCGGATGCAGATGGTAATGGCTGGATTGATGATGCAACTAAACTTGCCTGTATTGGTTTTTATTCCAATGTCTTGATATATTATAGCTTCTGATAGATATACATAATAAGTAATAAAGTTTTATGGAAGGAGATTGTATTGAGATCTTGTTTTAAGCCAGTCCATTTTTCCGTTCTGTCTCCTTTGGAATATTTACGAGCTCACTATTTATCCAGCCTTGAATTTCTCGCAAGTCGCTTCACGATGATTCCAAAGGCTATTAATGGAAATCACTGTTTCTTGGCTAAACCATTGCTTATATATGGTATTAGATTGCGCAAATCCATAAAACGATTTGACAACCCTTCTGATAGCACTGACGGCCAAACTAATAGCAATTTATTTGGCCATCTATTGATAATGAATGTTTTTTATTTATAAGGCACTGATTGATTACAAAAACCCAATAACTTAACCTATGATACCATTTAATGATTAGCTTCATCTATCGGTATAGGCTAATTACATCACAGAAATAATACGGAGAGATAGAATGCCATCTGTTTATCTGAACTTTAAAGTAAGTAATTATTACATATTGAAACCTGTATACCAAATTAAAAACTGACATCATTGTGCAAATATTTAATATTAAAGTAATAATAGCTATAATTTAAACATTCGTTTGTTGGTTTGGTGGTAAAATATTATTATTTTATGCCAAATGTTTAGAGTACCACCTACAGTGCGCCGCTATAGTGTTATACTATGAAAGTCGCCATATTGAACATAATACCAGAAGATTTATCCATTTTTGGATTTATTTGTGCCATTTGCACTTTGCGTTTCATACTAAAAGCCTGGTTGCCAAATTGTAGTACGACGTTTATCAATCTAATACGCTATATAATCAATGGTATGGGAGACGTTTTCGCGTTAAAAATGATTCTTGGCGTATTCAAGTATTGCAATGTTTAGGCTGTTTTCCAAATGTTTCGAAATCGCTTAATATATTCTTGAGGGATTACTTCAGGCTATAACTTCAGTCATTCGCATATCACCAGGCAAATTGCGCATAGTACCTACTTTAAGAATGCCAAAAAATTGTAACATTTATAGGGAACTACAGACAATTGTATTGTTCTGTTTCCTCTATTATATAATCCTAACACAAGTAAAAACATGTGAATCGGCTGGGGCCATGAATTAACTGCTCAAGAAATATATCTGGGAGTATGCGGAAGAAGCTCACCTTACCGATTGTATTCTTTTATTTTAGGGACAACGCGAACCTATAAAACTTTAAGCGAGTATCTGGTAGACGAAGATACCTAGGTATACCCTCTTGCTGGAAAAGGTACAGAGGTGTTTTTCGAGATATTTGTACTTCAAGCAGTACGAATATTATCCATTTTTGTATCCGACTGCATTTATCACAGGCACGGTTGGCTATAATTCTCTCTGTCTCAGAAAAGAAATGCTGATTAAGTCATATGTTTTTAATCTGATTCGAGGTAAAACTCATAACCCTAGCTTACTAGCTAAGGTGGATATGTTCGCACCTTGTTAGTATTCCGTGCTCGAGCAAACTACCTTTTCGCAGAGCCGTTCTCGCGCACTAACCATACGAGGTGGAACTTGTTGGTGCGTGCTTTGCGGGGCTTAAAAATGATTTTGATATGTATAACCCCAACCCTCATTCGTTTAAATTACAGGCAATTAATTATTTATTCGTATATAATAGCTAATATTTATACGCGACATAATATTTATATATTTACTAGGTGATATCTTTATTTTACTTTTCAATGCATTGTTTTGATTAGTAATAAGAAAATAAACAAAACAACAAAAGGAATGTATCTATTATAGTAACCTTTTCCATTTATAAAAAAAAACTACTAGATTCGATCATAGTAATGCTAAACCTGATTAAAAATAGTCTTGGACACGCAATATTTCGAGACAAAAAAAAACAAAATTACATACCTACCATGTATGGAAAAAAGTTTGTTTTTAAGATGGTTTAAAAAAAATAACTTAACCTACCGCCATATACCTACGTATTTATGAATTGTTTAAAATAAGTATATATATTAAAATTGTAGTGTAGTGCGAAGTGAATTATAGTAATTGTAAATATTTTCTTTACCGTTTTTTTATTAAATATTTGTGGTTTATGTATTAATCCTTATACATACACATATATTTTCGGAATGTACCTACTCAATCAGACCTTTCATTTGACACTAAACACGATATATTTATGTTAAATTATTGACATTTGGAGATTTGGACACTTTTAGACAACTTACCTAATTAATTATTTTACAGTTAAAGTACCCTATGCAACTCGGGATGACATAGTGGGTTTAACAATACTACATACTTCTAAATCGGTTCGAGCGTTTAGAAGTTATAGTGGAGTAAAGAAACGGAAAACATACCTACATAGATGAATTCTGAACACATTAAACTCCTTTTTGTTGGGCAGTCGTGTAACAAACTAACCCAAAATGTAGGTGTTTGAGGCTTCTTTAGATGCCTATATCTGGCTTATGTATTGAGGGCCTAATAAGGATTATTGCAGTTTCGCAATCACCGTGGTAAATATAGTCGGGTGACTTTAAAACAACACCAACGTAGAATACGATCCTATTATTACCCAAAAAATATATAATATTAAAGTTTTTGGGTTTACCTTTGTAAATACACCTAATTTCGTTGAATTCAAAATGGAAATTAGTCAGGCGCTCCTTTCCTAATGCGGGGTTTACTAAACTTTCATTATAATTCTAATAAGACTCCGTCACGCTTTGTTCCCTTGTAAAAAGCGATTAGAGACGGGATTTTGTACGAATCCATAATGTGTATGCGCCCGGGTAATGCTAGGGGGGAATTCAATGCAATTGCGTCGGCGGACGTATAGACAGAGAGAGGTTTCTATAGAAACATAAACAAAGAGCAGTCTGTTGCTTTCTTTGTGTGAGGGAATGCTGGGAACGTTTCGAGGGGGGCTGAGGCAGCGCGCCGACGTCACTTTATTCAAAGCTTTCGTGATCGGAACTTAATTTTAGTTATCAGGCGCAATAAAAATAAACGCAGGCTTTATTACTCACATCTCGTCGCACCCAGTTGAAAACCTGTGTTTCTGTTTCGAATTTCTGACAGTTTCATTCATGAATGACACTTCACATGCGCCACTGCATTTCGAATCACAATAAAACTTGTTTACAACAACAAACAACAGTGCAAATCGCGTTAAAGAGAGATACGCGGATGCAATATCACGAAATACGAAAACTTTAACTGTTTTATTGCTCGTTCCCTTCCGGCTAGCCGTCAAGACATCGAAACGAACTAGAAAAGAATACGCTAAGCAGATTGAGACCACATTGAGACTGCAACCAGCGCGGGCCACAGACGACCATACACGTTCACCCCACCGCCCCACTATTTTGAATCAGCGATCGCAAACCATTATGCTTGTAAAATTAATGAAATATTACAATAGCAAGTTGGAAAAATGTGATTATTGTAATACATACATGCTCGACGAAACTGATGAAGTCTGCAGCACCGTAGATTAGCCATTTTGTTTTCATAAAATTAAATTTTAATTTTTGACAGCTACAGTCCCAAATCTCCAAAAATAGGGATGTACAATAGAGCGAACATGACATGGTTATCACCATAATATGAATTGTTGTCAATAGAAAAATACTAGTCAGTCAAATAATTAATGTTCTTTACCAAATAGAAATAAACAGCGATAAGGCGCATCAAATATTCGTAATAATTGAAGTTATCTCGATTGCAGACAGTTTCTTCCCGCCATCGATGGATTTCTAAATTATACGCTGTTGGCAAACAGCTGTCGGAAAGCTCATTCAATCGCCGGTTCAAGGCATTCGGCCATTCAAGGCAATACAAGTTCGCTAACGACGAGAGAAAGCACCGAGTAAGCAACAACGCAGTATACTTATTTGCCAATTTCCTTTTAAATCAACGTACATAGGCATCGAATAGAAATCTAGTTGGTTCGAGTGACTTTTTAAGCAGTAGAAACTATGTCATCAACAATGTACCAACGGCCTTTCCAATATCCTGGAAACAAAGACCATCATTTGGCTAACAAAATGGAAATAGTGTTGTGTTTGTCACCAAACTGTTTGGAGTAAATTGGATTCAAAGTTTTATATCATCTAGGCACCATTCTATAAGCATTGGCCTGAGGGGTGACTCATGAAAAATTTATCATGCCAAATTTGTCTATGGGCTTTTTTATTTAAATGGGCTATAGACAAATTTAGCATGCTAATTTTTTCAAGAATAGGCCCTCTGTTTTTGTTTATGTAAGATAGCCGGTAAGGTTTCTGTTTGTTATTTTGAAGCAAATACATGTGTCCTCTAATTTCAAACTGCATCAGATTAGGCCTATTTTACAGTAGGATCATTTTTCTGTTAGTAAAGAATTACATAATAAATATTATTGTCATAAATTTATGCAATATTTGAAAGCAAAATTACTAGTGCATATTTTAAAAATTGATTAGATTAACCGCTGGATTGCTAATTACTACTGGATACTGGATCGGTGGTTTTTCCGTTGCGACAACTGGCCGGCGGCTGATCTCCGTATTTATGCAATTATGTAATTATATGCGAAGAAAGTCGCCTTCAGTGAATAAGCCACCATTATACATTAGTATGCGACACTAACACCCCCTACAAACAAAAAAAAACCGAGGGTTGAAAATGTGCCATCGCGAGTTTTATTCCGATGGCTAACATTCTAAGGGTTACGCAGCATAAGCAGAAAATAAGCATATTTGTCGGAAAATAGCTGATTTTGATATTTAAATTTGGATCTGGCGGGTTTTGTTATTGATGTCTCGGGGTCTGATTTTGTTACCAACTTCAAGCTCTGACATTACCAAAACACAGGAGAGTTAATAGTCGCCATGACAGTTTTTCCATGATTTCTTTGCTCTGGTTGGTCAGTACGGATATAGTGGCGTTTAAAAACCGTTTGTCATGGATGTTGAGTTTTAATGAAACAGAGTTTGAAATTTAATGCTGTTTTTTTAAAATTATTTCTTGGAATCTGGTGTAGTTTGAAACTAAATACAGTTTTGAGAACATAGAACTCAAGTGAGGCAGGACCATAGAGTAAAAATGTATTTTTGTTTTTAAATCTGGCGGAGTTTGAAATTAGATGACACTCATGAAACCTACTATTACAAAACATTATAAATCACAAAACAAAACCTCCGCGTTACATTAATAAAACACACACAACATATGGCCATCATTCTTTAATAATAGGTAATCCTATATTCCAATGAAACATCAAGTTTACATAAATTGTTGCATTATTTATCCTAATTACAAAGCGAAGAGTTTGGCGGGATTATATTCGTATCGTTTAATAATCGATCTAAATTTAATTAATAAATAGCTCGCTGTCGATACTCGTAGAGCTAACAATATAACTTCGCTGGAGTATTGAAATATAAGCGATGGAAAAATGTAAAGTGATGATTATCATAACATGAATGATCTTTGGATTGTTGAAAATAGCCACAAAGTATAAAAAGAATCTTTGGTCAATAACGGAACGAAACTAAAGCAACAGAGTACAAAAAACAAGATAAGGATTTATTAAATCTACAAATATAACTTTAATATTAATGTCTTAGTAATATAACCATAAAAATCTTTCAATTAAACATCAATAAACGCTATAAAATAAAACATTTAACATATAGTTACTCCGTACGGTTGCCACGAAAAACGTGAAATAAATGTCCACTTATGCATTTGAAAATGAGCATTATCAATTACGACAAAAGCGCCTAATTAGACACAAAATCTAATGTAATTAATAACTTACTAATAATAATAATATGGCAATTCATAGAGAAAACAAATCACTATTTACATTACAAATCAGAAATAATAAATATTTCGTAGTAAATATATTAAAAAGAGCTACCGTATTTATTTCTCACATCATCACAATAATTATAGTAAATTTATACAATCTATAAAACTAACTTTTAACCATAAAAATATTGCTTCAAACTTGTCGTGGACAGATTGGCAAACTGTGGCTGTCGACTTTGGTTTCTATGAAAATTTGAACTTTGAAAGAGTGCTACGGATGAATAGACACCTAAAATATGTATAGTTTGTATGGCTCGTTTGATCCCGAATAAACCTATTAAAATAGACACCAACTTGGCAAAAATGTCGCAAAAATCACATCTCTTGGACTCTGTCAAAAATCGACCAAAATGAAAACATAAAATACATAAAGCTATCAAAATATCAGTCTCTTAAAAGTTCATACAAAACAATAAATAGAGGAATGATTGCCACAATTGATAAAAGATAAATATCCCCAAAGCATACGCTATAGTAGCTATTTATATACAAATAAATAATCAAAAAAGACTATCTATGAAAAACATTTCAAAAATTATAGTCCATGTCGAAATTTGGTGTTTTAGTTACGTTGCTAAATTTATTTTTCTTATTTGCTAAACATGAATGCATGCACGACACACAGATGCTAGTTAATTTTAATATGTAGAAATCGAAAGTGAAAAACTAAATACCATGTATTTATACACCTGTTTCAATTATTTATTGAGCGGATCGAAAGAAAAAGACGCTCACAACCGTTCTACTCTTCTGTTTCTAGTTTTATTTTAAGGAAGACACAAATGCTATAAACTAATCACCGAACAGGGATAGAAAAATTACATTGAGCAATTAGCGGGCTACTCTATAAAAAATATGCAGGTGAGATTTGTCTACGATTAGGATAGAGGGAGATAAGAAGGATTTCATGCGTGGACATTCAACGGCAAAAAGTGGGAAAGTAAAATATAAACGCGTCGATATAATGCATCCTTCAGTATCTCCGTCTTAGTCGCTACATGTAAGTCGGTTTCATTTTGTAAGCTCGCTTCCATATCTCGCACAGACAGACGGTCGAGTGGAACCGATAGAAAATGGCGAGGGGCATAGACACGTGGGTGATTATCGTCCACGCCCACAGACCGTAGAAGTGCAGTTGGATCGGGTGGGATTCCGCTCTGCTTTTCTCGAGCGTGTTTATAGCCCACATCGCTAGATTCGTGACGAGCAGAAACGTCACGATTTCGCGACCGGGTTTTCTGCGAATCTGATCCGGGGTCGAAACGGAGCGCTTGCTCGCGTCGAGGATGAACATCGTCTGAAAGGTCGTCTGAATGAGCGACGACAGCGCGGTTATCAACACGAGAATGGTGTTTTTCTCGATGGTGAAATGTCCGCCGATTATGGTGAAAGTGCTATAGATGAACATGCCGGTCTGAGCGCCGACGAGCAGGATGTTGTCGAGTTCCAAATTTCGGTTGCCGTCGTAGCGCAGATTGCGAACTTGTATCATCCCGAGCAGCGTCGCCAGCGTGGTCATCCCGTACAGAGTCAGCTCGCAGACGTTCACTTCGATCACGGCCAGGTTGACGAACTCCTGCTTCGAAATGAGAACGAAGAACAGGATGAGGGAGATTATGGTCAGCACGAGGATGAGGATGCCGAAGAAGAGGCCCTTGTGGGCGCGGGCGCAGTCCACGGAGTAGTGGTGCGGCGACTTCTTGTAGGTCAGCCCCTCGGCCAGCCTGGCCTTGCTGATGGCCGCGGCCAGCGCCTTGGAGGGGTACTTGGAGATGTTCTTCCACATGACGTAGAGGATGGCGGCGCAGATGAGCGAGTACTCGATGGTGCAGGGGAAGAGGAAGGGGGAGGCGTCCTGCACCAGGGAGCCCATGATGTCGGTGCGCCGGCACTCGAAGATGTGGTGCGGCCCCTTCAGGCCGCGCGGCAGCCGCAGGTGCGCCGCCGCCGGGTGCGAGGACGGCACCGGCGTGCCCAGCTCCACGAACGCGTTCTTGAAGGCTGAAACGTTAAAAAAAATCATTCGGATCCTTCGGACGATGGGCGATAAATAGAAAGAGTATCGGCGACGTTTAGCTGGATGTTTTTACAATCCATCGTGTGAACGAAAAACTGCTATGATAAAAAAATACTGTATTTATTTAAAATAGTTAAATTTACGAACGAGCTTTCGATAGGGTATGGCACGAGGGCATTTTAAGCAAAGTCAGGGAGAAACCCCCGCGCTCGACGTTCGACTCGATGGCCTCTCGCCCGAGCGATAGATTATTTCAGGTAAAGAAAGGTATGGAAAGAAGATTCACACGTTGAAATATAGAGGCTGAAGTTCCACGTTGCTCAGTTCTCGGGCCTGACCTCAGACTTCAGATCTACCTACCGGCGAAAATGTAACCTACACCATATATATATATATATATATATATATATATATATATATATATATATATATATATATATATATATATATATATATATATATATATATATATATATATATATATATATATATATATATATATATATATATATATATATATATATATATATATATATATATATATATATATATTTTGATATTTTAAGGGTGTAAATTTTTTTAAATTATTTTCAATAATATATAAAATTAGACTCATGAAAAGTTACTTATCTGGGGTCCTGGTGGACCAGAAACATTTTACCGATAGTTAATGTCCTCTTTAAATACTTAGGGCAGCAGCACCTGTTTCCGCAATTGATAACTTATAAAGTTATAAATTATAAGTTATCAATTGCGGAAACAGGTGCTGCTGCCCTAAGTATTTAAAGAGGACATTAACTATCGGTAAAATGTTTCTGGTCCACCAGGACCCCAGATAAGTAACTTTTCATGAGTCTAATTTTATATATTATTGAAAATAATTTTATATATATATATTGATATATATATTGATATATATTGTGGAGAATATTAGTTTTATGCAAAATTTTATTATTTGCACAATTCAGCGTCTTGAAGTAGTTCCATTAAAATGCAACAGACGGTTTTGTTTTAAAAATAGGTACCTTGTTTAAAAATTCTTAGTGATAGCTGCCTATTCATGACTACTTTTGCTATACTTTGACACACATCTAATTTTTGTTACTAGATTATTTTTCAAGCCCAGACTTGTTTCGTATTCTGTTAAAATTAAAATGAAGTCATTGTCATACTTTCATTATCAAATATACAAATAACACGTTTGGATTTGATATGTAATATGTGTATTAACAAGAACAAAAACATGGTACTTGAAATAATGGTTTGTTTTCTGTAATGTGAAAAGGATTTTAAGGTTTTTTGTAAAACCTAGGATGAAAGAGATTATTCACCAATGTCAAGAATAAGGCAATTCACATTGTTTGAAATAATCCAGGAAAGTAGACATCGAAATTAATATATTCTTTGAATAAATTGCGATATCCTAACCAATACAATTAACTGACTATTCGTTTTATCTATTTTACTGATTATTTATTATACTTTTGTCAACATTCTTCCCAACCCAGTGAGGGTTAAAGCTTTAGCTCACACTCCACGCCCACACAATCAAAACACACACACACACACCATAAATACAAGCTAATAAAACTTGAAGTACATATTTTACTTTTATAGTTGTCAACATCATTTCAACATCAGTTGTTGTACAGTAGTTGCCAACAACAGTAGTTGTCAACATCATTTCTGTAATTTTATTGAAATCCGTAAAAGGTTTACTTTTTATTTAATAAAGATTGATTGAAGACGAGATTTCCGAAATAAAGAATTGCATTAAATTTAATTGAATAAAACGTACGTTTCAAAGTGAATTTATCTGAGAACTGAAACTCACATTTGACACATTTTCTATTAATAATAATGAAAAAAGTTAGCTAAATACGATCCTGTTTTATTTTTTGTCATATTGGGTCCTTACCTATGTAATTACTGTTTTTTTTTCCCACTGGCCACTTTGAACTTAAATAATTTTGGTTTGAGTTGGAATTTCAAATTCAAATAAATTTTAATTCAAGTCCAGATTATTCATTTTTAAGAATCAGTTGTTTATTTGTCTTTTCGTCGTTTGTTTTTGCTCAACTATTTTCATTTAACCATGGTAAATTTGATAATTTGAATTGTTTTCAAATATGAAATCAAATGCCGGTGTTTTATATTACAGCTTCTTGCAGTCTGGCTATACAGTTATCGTAAATGTGTAATGTTAATAACTGCAAACAATGATGGAGAAGCTCGTGATTAAATAACCGAGCCTAGTCAAATAACAGAGCTCATCGCCGCTGCTTATGCATGACAACGTATAACCACAGATTTCACTGCAAACACTCTTGGTCACCCACCGCACTTGCCAGACGTTGCTCCAATAGAGTTTATTTTTTTGCAGAATTTAGATAATGTTTTACAAACGAAAAGAAAACAACTTTGAAGAGTCATTGAAAAACGCCTTCAAAGCATTCATTGGTTGCTGTCGACGAGAGTTTTACAGCAGAGGAATTAAGCAACTTCTATTAAAATGACAAATCTGCATAGGTAATAGGGGTAGTAAGTAAATCTATATTTTTCTTACAAAGTTTTTGACCTTTATAGAATTTGGCCTTAAATTGCCTTTATAGAACGGCAACTTCATAGATAAGGACCCAGTACTATGTCGCCACATAAAAACTTTAAATAACCAAAAACTTGCTTATTGTAAAGATATTTTTGGAATCGATAATTCAAAGTTTATTCAGAGCACACTCTCACCCGAATCTATAGTCGAGTATTGATCATTACTCGAGTACCGAACAGTACTTTAGTAATACTCGAGTACCTACCAGTTTTCATTTTATAGTCGAGTATTGAGAAGGCGAGTAATACTCGAGTATGAGTATCCGTCTGGCTATACTTGACAGCTATTTGCAGCTAACTTATCGTTTATATGCGTTGGTGCAAGTGTATATTATTGTATTTACGTATTATTTCATGAAATGGCGGAGTTCCTACAAAGGCTAAAAGAAATTGAGAGAACATTCGTGGTCGGTGGTGCGGCAGCACGCTCTCGAGGGCACAATTTGTTTTCTCCATATCGAAGTGTAAAATGAAACACCGATATGAGGGTGTTACGCGAAAATCAGGATAGAGGATTCTTACGCGCGCTATGAAATAGGTATGTACTTCATGAGGTTAGAATCGAACTGTCAAGTCGACGTTTTGCGTAGTCAAGACAACAAATGGGCGTTTTTTAAATGACCGGCTGTGAATTAAAATGAAGAATTTAATTCATATTTTATAGAAAAGCAACATTAAAATGGGTATAAATACTGTCTTTAAATCTTCATCATAATTTTAGATGAAAGAATAAGAGATTAGTAAGTAATTCGTGTACGAATAAATTACGAAATATTTTATTTTCCCCATGTACTCGAGTATTACTCAGATGAGTCGATGAACGATATTCGACTACAGAACACATCCAATATTTAACCTGAGTAATACTTGGTTGAGTGAAGACTTAAGTAATGATCAATACTCGGCTATAGATTCGAGTGTCTGTCTTGCAAGAGCAAGAATATTTCTTTCCTCTCGATCTAAAAATATCTACCACCCCTCTGAAATTGAATTTCTCTTCTGTTTTGTCACTTCATTCCGCGCCCCAATTCGTTTTATTAGCCGCCGCCGTCGAGCGAAAGGCGTGAAGAAGCTTCGTCGCTGTGAAAGTTGGCGGTTCGAACAATGCGCGTAAAACAATGGCTCGCTCAAAAGCGACGGATAGAATGCATTATACAGTCCTCGTTTATATGCGGGGACCGCTGCGGACGGGTCGAGCGCCTTGCCGGGATTATGCAGCGGCCATTTTGGGCCTGTCCCTTTCACACAAATCCCAATCTACCCGCCGACAGATTTGCGACGACAGTCGAGTGTTGCGAAAGGTAAATCCGGCTTTCGGAGGCTTTCTTCGCGTTAGGCGAGGACTCAAGTGTGATAATTAATTGTTTCAAGATGTCTAACCGTGGAAGGCTAACTGGGGGTACAGACGCAACCAACTCTTTTTTTGTTTTTGTGTTTTTGTACGCTCGTTTTTTTTATAATCTATTAGACATCATTGGAATTAATACTATGATACTTTTAAGATGCAGATTTGCGCCAGATAAAGACATATTAAGTCATCGACGAGGATACTGGCAGAACCTGGATAGGCCACAAATGATGAACCGTCTAATGTACCAAATTTGAAGCGGGAACTCCGTGAGACTATTTGCTACATCTTATCCGTACCCATGCCAGAGGAAAGACAGAGGCGAACATCTAATGCAGGTACAAAATGCATTACTAGATACATATTCTGTCCAAGGTCACGTGACCGAAAATCCAGGGTTAGGTGTGCCCTATACAAAAACTTTATTTGTTTGGAGCACCAACAAAAAACTGGTCTTACTCAAAATATTACTTTGAAAATTTTATAATACATTACATAAATATGTGTTTTTTTTTTTGTTTTTTCTAATAAATTTATTTGGAAATTGTAAATGGAATTTTTATTTTGGGGTACGACAGTAGCCCGATGATAGCAGCATTACAGGGTTAACTAAGGGTTGAAAATTAGACACAAAATATGCCGGAGAAGCAGCTGTAATTTTTAAATATATATTTTTTCAAATAATTTGTTTCAGTAACATTTTAAACTTTATTCGGAATAAGAATAGTTTTGAATATTTATCAAGCAACAGATTTTAGATAAATTCACGCGAAAACTAAAAAAAATCGAACGAAAGACTTTTAATCAAAAAGTTTTATCACAATACTTATTGGAGGTTGAAAATGATGCAAAAACTTAAAGCATATCTAAAAAATCGTTCGCAGTTTTTAATAATCTTTTAATAGCTTCCGCGCTAAAGAAAAGTTCTTTCATTTCCTTTTGTACCCTGCGGCTTCGTAACCTATGACGAGAAACACACAGCTTAGTGGTAAATTGAGACAAATATTGTTTTTTTAGACAACTCCCTGCGTTATATTCTTTGCTAATATAATCATCGTATGCCTTGAAGCAGTGTTCCAATGTACACCAGTTTAAATTGTATCATGGTTTCCATTTAAGAAAAAAAAATCGTTTTGTGTATTTAAAGAGACAATAAATATAAAAATGTGGTTATATTCACCAGATTGTGACAAATTATGATAGAAAGAATACTTTCGTCCTTTGTGACTGCGTCGCAAATAAAAACCAGGCAATATAAAAAACAAGTAAAATTAAAAAGAATAAAAAACACGACTGCCGTTACAGAAAGTGAACTACTGTGTATTTATAATTATTTTTATTAGTTTTTTAATGAAATATTTGTGGTTGAGGTAATGATCCTCATAGATACATGTATATTTCCGGAATGTACTCAATCAGACCTTTCATTTGACACTAAACACGATTAGTTAAACTCTATTTATGTTCATTTATTGAAATTTTGACATTTAGACATTTCGTCAACTATTTACTTGATATTTTGACAGTTAATGTAAACTATTGTATTTACAATTCTTTTATTGCGGTTTTTTATAATATATTTGTGGTTCATGAATATGTATATCCATATCGACATGTGTCGGAAGCCCACACATACGGACAGATATTTGCATGCAACCTCACACCATCATCCCTACCATCTACGTTCAGTGCAAACGTCGCTCGTAAACCGAGCACGCGATCTATGCGACACTGATCATTTTCCGACGGAGATGGAACATGTCAACGATGTCCTTAGGAAAAATGGATACGGAAAATATCACGAGACACGCACACGATCTAATACAGACGAAACTCAGAAACCGAGCAGATCAAGAGCATTCTTACCATACGTCAAGGGGGTGACAGATCGAATAAGTAAGATGCTAAACAGATTCGATATAAAAACGATCTTCAAACCGACCCAAAATATAGCTCGATTTTTGAGGCCTGTAAAGGATGTAATACCACTCCAAACCCCGGGTGTGTATAAAGTCGAATGCAGCTGCGGTCTAGCCTACGTTGGACAAACGAAACGGCCCATAGCCACGCGACTGACAGAACACATCAAAGCTGTTGAAAACGTTCAGCGAGAAAAATCGGCGATCTGCGAACATATATTGGATAGCGGAAGTAACCACTGGATACAGTTTCAAAATCCCATTGTTCTATCCAAGGAACAATTCTACTTTCCTCGCATGATCCGAAAAGCCATTGAAATAAGAAGAACCCCGAACTTCAATAGAGACGACGGCTACAAACTCTCTTCTCCCTCTTCTTAAAATGTTCCCGCCGCCGAACGCCGAACGCAGACGTAAAACAGGATACAGTGAGTGTTGTGTGCAAGACGGATTTTCAAAATTCCCGCGCTCCGAGCCCGGCCCCCCACCACCGTTATAACCTACGCAGCGGCGGCAGCGGTATGCGGCCTACCCGCAAAACAACTGATTGACAGCTCTTTAGTCTACCCTAGACAACGGCGGCTGCAACGTCACCGAAACGTCGGGTGCTACAAATTTCACGCCGTAAATTCGTTTTCTATCCTATTTATTCTGGAATTATTGTTATTTACTGATATAGCTATTAGCGAGACCGACCCTCAGCCCCCCCTCCAAATATAAATCCTGGATCCGCCACTGTATACATGTATATCTCCAGAATGTACTCGATCAGACCTTTAATTTGAAACTAAACACGATATATTTATGTTAATTTATTGACATTTGGACATTGTGACAACTACTTATTTGATATTTGGACAGTTAAGGTACCCTATGACACTCAAGATTATGATATCGATTCTAAAAATACCACACACTTCTAAATCAGTTTTAGCGTTTTGAAGTTATGGTGAAATAAAGAAACGTAAAAAATATATACATAGAGGAACACATTACACTCCTATTTGTTGGGTAGTTATGTAAAAATCACAGAACTATGTAAAAATACGCGACATTAAACTTTTAATTAAGAACAAAAACAAATGTCAATTTTATATGTAAACAAGAATCGACACCTGCGATATTTTCTTTGATACACAAACAAAATTGTTCTGAAATGAAAATTTGATGTCGCCCAGATTTAACGGAGTTCTGCGATTTTTGTTTATATGGCGTTGTTTTTATTTGCGATGAAGACACAAAGGACGGAAGTCCGAGGTAACAATGTTACGAGTCGTTTCCGATCGCGGTGGCCAATCAATGGGGCGCTTTACGATGCTAATATGGCCGCGCGTCCGGGTCCGGTCCCGCAAAACAAACGAGAAAGGGCGACACGGTTAATTCCATTAACTACCCGCCTCTGGGAAATTAAACGGCGCCGCGCGGACAAACGGAAAATAAATTATGAATGTTGAAGGGTCGCAGGGTTATTAACGGCAGTCAGAAAATTTCGATTTACGCGTCGAAACACGTGTAAGCGGAAAACATGTTCCGAGTTGTAAGGGAAATCTATAACTAGCTGTATTGGCCGTCGTTGACGGCCAATTATCTCACCGTTCTCAATTTTCTCACAGCCTACCCTGACAACAGCGCAGGATTTACGTATAAGCTACATAAGCTATAGCTTAGGGCCCCCAGTTTCTTGGGACCCCCAAACAAAATAACTGACTGAGCAATTGTCATATATACTTAAAGATACTGCAGCAATAGCTCAAATAGCTTAGGGCCTTATCGGGTCTAAAAATCCAGCATTTCTGAACGGATGAGCGTCAAGTGCAAGTGTTTCCATCTTGTAATTAGGAACAATCTAAAAGTTGATAATTTGAAACAATTTTTCAGTTTGAGGAAGAGATTTCAATCGATGAAACACCGCACCCCGCGCTAATGCCAGAAAATGCGTGTTTATATTTTTTTCACGGGAAAATGGTTCAAAATATCAAAAATCTAATTCCTAATAAAAAGCATAACAAATAGCTACAGTTTCTATTTTTTTGTCTAAGTGAGGAATGCCATTTACGAGTAACAGCGACCCAAAGGACAAATACAGAAGAACTGACTCGGTCTGTAACTCAGAGGATTTGAAGATTGAGAACCAGAGTAACGCTCTAGCTGTCACTGTCTCTAAGTCATCTACGCTCACCTCATGGGAGAGAGAATGATCACTTATCGTTAAAATTTCCTGAGGTGTCCATTTCGCACGTTGTAGTTGACAACCCAAGTTGTTGTCACTGAATAAAAGCCCTAACTAAGGCCATGTATATGCCAATAGCTCTGGCCAATGCTTATGGCCAACGTGTAGAGGGGGTTATTGGTCGCCTTGATAGTTATTGTAGTGTTGGCCCATACATTGGCGCGAGATCCGCGGTGTTGTCGGTTTTTCATGTCAAAGGGCGTTGGCGCAAAGTTGGTTATAGCGACCAAGCGTTGCTTTCTACGAAACTAACCCCAGCAGCCATCATCTTCTTTTTTTCCTTTATGTTTGATAACTCTGTTACCCTGCATGTATTTTACGCCGTCAATAAATAAACCGCGGCGGCGGTAACCAGCTCGACATCCACTTTTGATGCAGGCTTTGATGTTCGCACCAATGTGCAGGCCAATGGCCTGCACCGACACAAACTGAACGGCCTTCTAACGTGTGAACTGTGCCACAAATACCTCGCCAATACGTTTGCTAGCGTGCTAGCCAAGTAACTGGCTAATATGTAGAGGGGTCATTAGTGTTTTAACAAAGAAGGTAGTTTTTTATAACACATGATTGCCGTAAGCCCTGCAAATGTCGAATCAGATCGGAACGGAGCTTAACGCCATTCGACAGGAAATTTTATGGGCTTTCAGAATATAATATTACATTCCATTCATTTGGCCGCCCGTTCTCTAGATTTATGCGATGAACTGGAAAGGGTAGTAGAAGTGGGGTTTTGCAAATGTAGACATGTAGCATTATTTTCCAGTTTGTTTTAAAGGATATGTGTGCAAAGCTTTAACCTCGTTCAGATAAAAAGTGGATTTGTATAAAGAACGTACAAACAAACATTCATATATACATTGTTATATAAATAGTGGGCTCTATTGCGTTTCTTCGTGAACTAAAATCGGAAATTAGTCCGTGTGAACGAGACAGGGCAATACGCTAGAGCGGAGTGTGAGATGACCGGTTGTCACTTTTTCGCATTAAAACTGCCCGCCAACGTCAAATCTTACACCGCACGAAATATGCTCGAATTTATTCGGACGAGTGTAAGTTCGACAGGTAGTATTTATCGACGATCGTTCGTTTCATATTCCGCTCTAACGTATTGCTCTGTCTCGTTCGCTTGGACTAATTTTAGTTTTAGTTCACAAAGAAACGCAATCAGGCCCAGTATAGACTTACTTATGAGAATTGTGTTGATATTTGTAGTGAAAAAAAAGCATTGAATTTTATCACATAGATTAAAATGCAGACATAGAAAAACGCTTTGTGGAATGACTTGGTTTAATACTATCATTGATTATATATAGTATTAGATTGCTCAACTCCATAGTACATTTTGGTAGCCCTTCTGCACCGGCGAAATGAAGGTGGCGCTGATAGTATTGACGGCGAAACTAATAGCATTTTATTTGGCAATCTATAATAGCATAGATAATAAATGTTTTTTTTACAAGGGACTGATATAAAATCCCAATAATTTAATCAATATAACATTCAATGATTAGTGTCATCTATCGCATTTTTATATAGGCTGATTACATCACATAAATAATAAGAAGATATAGAATGCCATCCATTAGTCTATTATATGAACATTAACGTGCGTAACTATTACGCGTTGAAACCTGTTTCCAAAATTAAAAATTGACATATGTAAAAATTGACATAAGTAAATAATACTGAAATAATAAGAGCTATGGTTTAAAAAATCGTTTGTCATTATATTGTTGTTTTATATCAAGATAGGATTCCGTATAGGCGTGTGTAGCTCGCCATGGCCTACGTTTTCAAGCGGATTAGGGGAAGAGTTGATAATCCTAGCATGCTAGCGAAGGTTTGTCTCTTTGTTCCGGACAATTATAATCGTGCTCGCACTCATAATCTATTTGCGGAGCCGTCCTCACGCACCAACCTAAATCGATGGAGTCTGCTTGCCCGAGCTTTGCGGCACATAAATGCGCTATGTTCGACAGCGCCAGACTTTGATATTTTTACGGCGAGCCCGCATCTCTTCAAGGTGTGGCATTGCGCTACTTGTTTATGTCAGAATAATATAAACTGTTTTCACTCTTTATGTACTGTAAGTTTGTAAGTTTTTCTATTCTTAATGCCTGTATGTGTATTTAACGCTTATTTAAACATGTTGTGTATACTTGTAAGAATTCTATTATTTTTTATATTTATGTGTATATTTCATATCAACGGATTGATATACACTGTAATGTTGATTTGCTTATGCGAAATAAATAAATAAATATAAAGTGCGCTGCCATACTGTTATACCACGAACGCCGCCGTGATGAACAGAAGAGAATATTAATCCATTTTAGGAACTATGATTGCCATCTACACGTTGCGTTTCCTAGTAAAATCTTAGATGCCAAATTGTAGTATTGCGCTGAGCAATCTGATACGCTGCATAATCAGTGTTCAGGCTATGAAAATATAAGTGTCAAAATATCGTGATCAATGGTCGAAAGTTGTAGTTCTATATTTAGACTGACTTACCCATTCTATGCGAAATACCAATGGTCCTGTTTTCCGGGTCGTAGAAGGTGAGGATCTCGTGCTTGGTCTCCTGAACCAGGACGTTCAACCACACGGATAAGTTCGTGCCGACCATGTGCATCAGTCCGAATCGAGCGACTTTTTTATGCTTGTATACTTTCATCTGGAATGATATTTAATTGGAATTAATTAGATACTCTTAGGCTGGAATAAAATGATATTGGGCTCGATTGCGTTTCTTAGCGAACTAATATCGTAAAATAGTTCATGCGAAAGAGACAGAGCAGTACGTTATAGCGGAATTTAAAATGGAAGATCGTACATTTCGCGCACAAAACTGCCTGCCGAGCATAAAACAATCATCATCATCATTTATTCATTCCATAAAAGCATTTCAAAATGCTGAGGTACATGTCAAATTTTACAATTATAATTTACCGGATGATAAAACCGCTTTGATTAATTAAAAGGAAAAAAAAATATTGTAATCAGAGGTGATTACTTAAAAATAGTCAAATTTACAAAATAATCAATAATCAAACAATAAATAATAATCAATACAATAAAAAAGAAAAATTCTGAAACATGCGTAATTAAAAACAATCTAAAACTTAGTGCGAAAGTAGTCATAATATGGTTATTTGTAATCAAGCAATTGTGGACGCAATATCATAAAAGTCGTCCAGTTTATAAAGGGCATGTTTGACTAACTGATTTTTCAAGCAGATTTTATTTGCTGCCATCTCAAGTCTTCTCGTCGATGACGGCAAAGCATTGAACAATTTAAAACTAATATATAAAAATGTTTTTTGATATTTAGTCAAGCGTACTTTAGGCAATAACACATTGCTTTTATGTCGCGTATTATGGCTATGTCGAGTGGAGTGAAGCTCGCAATTTAAAAGATTCTCTTTGGCGTATAAAAGGCACTGATATATCTGCAATCTGAATTAGTTTGAAAACACTTCGCCCGGTCTTATATTATGCCGCTTTGTGATCGATGTGTAGTTTTATGCTAGAAAAGTAAATCTTACGTATTGGCCTGTCTTTCTCGCATGAACTAATTACGAGTTTAGTTCACGAAGAAACGCAATCGGGCCCCTTGAATATGGTTAGTCTCGTCCGCGCCGGTGCTCACCTCATTGTTCAGAAAGATGAAGTACATTTGTATGAAGATGAAGGCCATTCTCGTGGCGGGCGTCAGGGCCAACAGCACGTTGTGGCAATTCGTATTTCTCTCGAGTTCCCAGTATTGACCGAATTCGAGACCCGAATATATCATCGAGCCGATGCCGAAAGCTGTAATCAATGTCGGGATATTTTAATCAATGGATTCACAAAATTTATTTACTTTCGCTCGAGGTGCTTTCCTTCATTGATATTGTAATTTTAGCACAGTCTGAAGGATGTATATAAAGATGGGTATGACCAAACTGAATTTCTTATAAGGGATCACAATTATTTTCTATATTATTAAATATTTAATAATTGCAGAAATTTATATTTTTGTTATTTTTTAATCATAATTTTCAATGATAAAAATAATGCATTTGAAATGATGCCACAATTTTAATATAAAACACTAAAATAATGCGGTTAACATAAAAAAAACAATAGCACAGTGCATTTAGGTAGGTAATATATATTTGAGGGTTAGGTAGGTATAATATAAAGTGTTTTTACTGCATGGGCATTTTTTAGGGGATGAATCAGTACAACGAAATAACCAACTTTTGATAACTTGTTTTGCAAAAAACAAAAAAAAAACTTGTTTTTTTTTTAATTTAAAAATTTGAAGAATTTGACTGGTAAATAAAGGTTTGAGAAGCGTTTGAGCGCGCTGCGCCAACTAGCGGCAGGTAATATAGCGTATATAAACAATGGGCCCGATTGCGTTTCTTTGTGAACTAAAACTAAAATTAGTCCAAGCGAACGAGACAGAGCAATACGTTAGAGCGGAATATGAAACGAATGATCGTCGATAAATACTACCTGCCGAACTTATACTCGTCCGAATAAATTCGAGCATATTTCGTGCGGTGTAAGATTTGACCTTGGCGGGCAGTTTTAACGCGAAAAAGTGACAACCGGTCATCTCACACTCCGCTCTAGCGTATTGGCCTGTCTCGTTCACACGGACTAATTTCCGATTTTAGTTCACGAAGAAACGCAATCGAGCCCAATATTAGCGACATTTTACCCACCGCTAGATAGCGCTTCGTGGTCACAGCTTTTCATTCTTTTTTTTTTTGTTTTTCAGTTTTTTTCAAAATGTTGTATCAAAAGTTGCTTACTTCGTTGTACTGAGTCATCCACTAAAAAAAAAATCCCGTGCAGTTAAAACACCCATATAGAGTATTTATCGGCATTTTGTATCGATAAACTGGTTGCAACACACAACCCCGGATCTACGATTTTTACGAACCGGGGGCAAACTTGGCAATGGTGCTCCTCTCCTAGAACATTTGAGATTAATGATATTAAAAAACTCACAAAAAAATAATCCTGGGTAGGCTTTTTTTGACCGGGAGAACAAGTACCTACCCTTAAATAAATTTGCACTGTTTATTACATATTTGCTAATAACTTTTCGTTATGTGTGACTTTAATATATAATACATACAACCAGTGTAGACGACGCACAATCCAGATTGTTCACACAACGTGAATCAAATTTCAAATTTTACTATCTAATATTGATACAGCTTTACGCGTCGAGTTTTCCTTTCCGCAAAATAATCTATTACCTCATCAAAGTTCGTATCATAAGCAGTTTTATTTTCGATGGCTAGTATCGCAAGGCCACATAGACGTTCCTGACTTATTGTTGAATGCGAGTAGGTTTTATTTATTTTTAGTTTGCTGAACCTTCCCTCACAGCTTGCTGATATTGTCGGTAATGTGCAGTATATCCTTAAATCTATACTAATATTGGCAGACTTCTTGCAAGTCATGTTTCATATGTTGCAACAGGACGAAAGCACTTCTCTTTTCGTTGATTCCTATTACAAACGGAGCTTACTTCTTAAATACGGCGAGTTCCTAACAGAAATCAACTGCGTCATTGGAATATTTTCGAGATAGATTGGTTCAATTTTTTGGAGATCTTCGGTGGGCATAGTTACATATTATATTCGGGTTTATTCGGCTTCGCTCGTGTAGCCCCGCCCCTTTCTGTCTGTAGGGAAGATTTTTTGTAGACGCGATGGGAGTTCCCCTGGGAGACGACGCGCCCCTGGATGCTAGGCGCTTTATATGTAGTAAAACAAGGTTTTCTCAACACATGAATTTGGCGCCTTCTTAAATTGCCGCTCGGGCCAGGTACCTATTATTACAAAAATGTTTATATATCACAGACTTAAAAAAAATATATTCACAATCGACTACTTGAATTTATTTTATATTTTAAACTTTTTCCATTTAACCTTTTTTAAAACATTCCATTTATAAACAATTGATTTACTGATTTGTAACATGATTTAGGAATATTAATTTTATTTTTATACTGTTTTTTGCAAGATTATTCAATAGATTTTTCTTTCTATTTTTTTTTTGATACCCTGTGGATTTATAATAGTATTCCTGTTTTAAATATTTCTCAATTCTCTTTTTAATATTTAGGCAATGTAATGGTTGATTTTGTATAGCTTATTGACGTTCAGATTTCTAAATAATATTTGCATTAATTGTAAGTTCTATAGCCTTGCAGGGTTTTTTAAAAATTAAATAAACATTGAACTTTGAGGTACCCCGGTTTGTCCCCCTCTAAATCTGAAGCTGGCAGCACATTTTATTTATTTATTTAGTACTTTATACATATTTTTTATACATATAGCCACATTATTACCAATGTTAGAAAATAACTCGGAAAAATTTAACACGCAAATGTAGCAAATGGTCAGTGCCCACCTAACTAGGACTGTAATGTCCTGTATCTAGGCGGGTCAGAGTAAACAATTTAAATTATCGATTTAATTTATAAAGAACTAAATTGACTAACGTTTTATTTTTAGAAATAGTAAATGTACCTAATTAAAATTTAATATATAATATAACATAATAATCTGTAAAAATATAACAATGTATATACCTAATCATATTTATGTAATAATATGGTAAGTACATAGACACCTAAATTCGATTATAATAAATAATAAATATATTATGGTATAAACATATTTATATTAGAATACAATTATATAAATATACGGTTATAAAAATATTGGGAAAAATAAGAAATACCATACGATGTATTAATATTATATGCATAGTACTTTATGTATATGTATACGATATTAGCTTTAAACTCAACCATTATATAATACACGCTATACATAATAGTTATCTTTTACACCAGTCCATAACATCTGGACATTGACAAATCGGATGTATTGAGCCGTCCTGCAGCAGCCTGAATTAAAGGACCGATCGCTTGCAGCGCCGAACGAAACCTTCCCCGCCGAGCGAAATAAATTGCAAGTCATCTGGGCGTGATGCGCCGCATTTTTCAGCAGGAGTGCGTTCATTTTCCGCCAGAAAATGTCCCCTCGGCGAAATGAAAGTGAAAAGTTAACGACTCGCGTCCGGGCGAGAGACAATAAAAAATCTACGCGTGTGAGAGGAAGAGAGACAAACTGATCAGTGTGCAAAAAGGAGGAATTGCAATATTTTTTCACAAGATATATTTGAAGAAGAGGTCAATGGACTGTGAGCAAAACGTCAAAAACTTTCTCATATGAATGCATCATCCTACTACTATTATAAACGCAAAAGTTTGTAATAATGTATGTATGGATGTTTGTTACTCTTTCACGCAAAAACTACCGAATGGATTTCGATGAAACTTTACAACAATATAGCTTACACATCAGAATAACACATAGGCTATAATTTATAAAGATATAGTGTGAATTATCCAAAATATAACGATAAGTGTCAAGTAAGAAGGAAAAAAATCTGCCATCTGCGAGGTTGTCTGGCGTGCGCCGCAAAAACCGTTGGAGTTACACGTATAATATGTTTCTATTAGTAGCATTATCACAATTTTCCATCACCACGCGGGTGAAACCGCTGGGCGCAGCTAGTGTTTCCATATAACCAACTATACAATTTTAAGCTTCGCGGTGAATACCATAAACATGATACAGGAGGAAATAACAATATAGATTTACCACGTCCTCGAAATGAGATTTGCAGACGATGCCTGAAATACATCGGTATTGAATATTTCAACGGTTTGCCCATTCAATAAAAAAACTCTGGCCAGGGAAGGAAAACCGCGAATATAGCTTAAAAGCACCTGATAAACAAGGAGTATTATGATTTAGATATTTTAAAATAATTGTCTATACATGTATGTATATATTAATCCACCTGTCAATTTCTTTTATCATTTTATCACTATTACTCATTTAAACATATTTTTTGTTTTTTTGTTGTTTTTTAATTTCATTTAAACATTGTTTGTTTTTTCTTAAATTTATTGTTTTGTTTTCCTGCTAAATTTAAATGATAAAAATTTAATTTATTAGTTTATTTTTACCTCATAACATGTTATTCCACTAGGTTAAGGTTAGCTGTAAGATATTGCTTTTAGGCAATAAGCTCGCCTTTTTGTTAAAGCAAATAAAGCGTTTAATTATTATTATTATTTTTTATTGCTTGATTCGATTTTAAATGGAGTCGTTTATTATTTGATCTATGCATATTTTAATTAGCATTTTTCTTTTTTAAACACTTTTATTTTTTAAAAAAACTTACTACTTCATTATTCTTTATTTCTGATTAGTATTATTCTCGACCATTTTATTCGTATCTGATTTTATTATTTTTAGTTATTAGTGTAGTGACGATTTTTTGCCTGCATATTCTACAACCTGCATTGATTTATTGCATAGAAAATTTAAGTTTTTTACGAATTACATATATTAATCCAGACAGGGAGTAGCAAATAGAGAAAATACAAAAACTGAAAGTCAATAACCTAATAATAATCTTTCCCTCACGAAACTCGAATATATATCGGAAGCTGGGGCAATAAACACTACATAAAGTTGAGGCGGCGAAATATTATAATCGGGAGATCGGAATCCGGCGATAGGACCCGAGTGGAACCCATTCGGTCGTCGGGAATGTTCGGATAACTGGGTCAATTTCTTGCGGTGGAGCTTCGCCTTTCGATTCCCTTATCGGTATACTTGCCTTCCACGCCGCGATATTTCATGGGAATTTCGTATATTACAAGGCTTGTTTATCTCTGATATAAATAAGGAAATTATGCTGGATAAATTAGGTCGATAGATATTAATGATAAATACGCGCGTAACGTATTTATACGCGTTATAATCTTCTTCAGATTAGAACCGAAATTTATAAGGTGTACAACTACAATAAATCGCCAAAAAATATAACATCAATATTAATAAATTATCATAAAAGTATAATGCTATTATAATTATGATTATTGTCAATAGTCAATATAGTCAATACTCTTTTATACATGCAAAATTTCAAATATAGTTGGAAATATCATAATAATGAGTGTTTAAAACACAAATAATCAAAATATGAATGGAATAAATAATTAAAAAAACACAGAAATATTAATTATCTCAAAGTAATGTACCGAATGATCAATAAAAATAACACTAATAATAACCAAAGTCTAACAAAATAAAATATTGCTCAATAATGACATATATCAAACGACAATAATTATAATGAATAATCAAATTATTCCTACGAGGTTTACCTCGTATGTTTATATACGAATATAAACATATTTATGTTTATATACGAATAATAAAGTTATCTTAGAGAGAAGATATTATTTTTCATAATAAGTGTATATAAAAGATAGTGTAATATTTTGCCGATTGTTATAAGCATACACAAAAAGAAATAACTCACCGACTGCTCCCATCCTGAGGTAGAAACTTCCATAATGGTGTTGCTTCGATCCGGCGATGGCGAAACCGAGCGACATGCGTTTAGCGAATCCGTGCGGCGCGTGCGAAGTGTTGAGCGTGTCGGTCGCGGTCGACAGCTCGGTGTCGGTGTGTTTGGGGGTCGTCGCCATGGAATCCCGCTCAGAGGATTCGCCAGAATCGGTGGTGGTGGAAGAACGCTTTGTCTCCGTGGCGGTTTTCGATTCTGTTAGAAGCAAAAAAAGATTATGTAATGGCACGCTATTGCCAGGCCTCGGCTTACTCGCGTGATTAAACTCAATAGATTGGGTGAAGTATAACGCATAATATCAGGACCGGTCGCCGGGAGTGGGAGTGCTGAATTCCAATAAAAAAAAATACGTGTGGCACTCGGGGACTGCCACGGTAAAGCTATTGCATAGCATTTTTAACAACTTATGCAATTATAATATTTTTTTTAAGCTATTGCATAGCTTTTATCGCGGGCCTACGCCAGCGCGGCGACCGAATGAAGAAATTTCTTAACGAAAATTAATGATTTTAAACTGATAATTACGTCTAAACGAGTACTGCTTACGATTCGAAAAGAATATATGTTAAACATGAACATTTTCCTAATATTCTTAGCTTTGAATATTTTAGATTTTGTTTATATTACATAGTGTAATTAATTTGTGAAATTAGGTCAAACCGAACACTAAAACGACCACTACGCAAATACTATCTGGCGTATTATTATGAAACCTGCACCATTTTAAAGATAATTTAATTATCTATCTTTTTATCTACGATTTTTTTTCGAATAATCCGTTTTTTTTGCTTTATCGAATAAAAAATTCGTGCGCGGCGCTCTATCGGAAGACGTTTAAATTATTATTCCGAATCATTTGCTTCCGCAGCCGCAAATGATTAGGAATAATTTCAACGTTTTCCGATAGAGCGCAGTTGTCTGATATCAGAAAAAAATAAAATAAATAAATTATTATAATTGCATAGGTTTTTAAAAATGCTATGCAATAGCTTTACCGCGGCAGTCCCCGAGTGCCACACGTATTTTTTTTTCTGATATCAGATAACTGCACTCTATCGGAAAACGTTGAAATTATTCCGAATCATTTGCGGCTGCGGAAGCAAATGATTCGGAATAATTTAAACGTCTTTTGATAGAGCGCCGCGCACGAATTTTTTAAGCAATAAAGCAAAAAAACCGAATTATTCAAAAAAAATCGTAGACAAAAAGATAGATAATTAAATTATCTTTAAAATGCTGCAAGTTTCATAATAATACGCCAGATAGTATTTGCGTAGTAGTCGTTTTTGTGTTCGGTTAGACCTAATTTCACAAATTAATTACACTATGTAATATAAACAAAATCTAAAATATTCAAAGCTAAGAATATTAGGAAAATGTTCTTGTTTAACATATATTTTTTTCAAATCGTAAGCAGCAGTACTCGTTTAGACGTAATTATCAGTTTAAAATCATTAATTTTCGTTAAGAAATTTCTTCATTCGGTCGCCGCGCTGGCCTAGCCGCGATAAAAGCTATGCAATAGCTTAAAAGTATTTTACAGGCTATTTAATACTACTCAAATAAAGCTAATGAAGCTTCTTTGTTGCTGTATAGTAATTCCATAAAAAGGCTTGCAACAAAATAAATGATTTCTTTGAAAATCAAGTTAGAAATTCACTGCATTTGTTTTTGCTTTTGTTTTTGCTCTATCACAAAAATATATAAGAAGTGTTCCTGGTATTCACATGTGTTAAGTATTGAATAAGCCAGCGATTCCTTAACTTTATTAGTCCGCGGCGCACTTACAAGTTTAGTATTTTGTCCCGGCGCCCTTGTCAAAATATGTGCACAATGACATAAATCAGGCACAAAAATGAAAACGACTCTTATGATAAACCTCACAATGTAAAACTCACATTTAGTAAAATTGTATCACAAGAACCATTGAACTAAAATATGAAATAACAAAAATTAACGAAATAAATGATAATAAACGAAAAAAATTAAATAATTACTACAACGATAAAAAAATTAATGTGACGGTTGAGCTTGTCGATCGCCAAATATTTTTTCAAAACTTGCAACACTCATTTATCGCTTTGCATCGATTTTTGACCGATATTCGCTTTGACCGATATAGCTGGCTTCGCATAAATAGGTTGTCGCAAAGAGAATGGGGATCCTTACAGCGTTTGAACTGAGAGTTGGATATTCATTTTAAATTGATATCTAAAACTCTCTTCTTTCTGCAACGTAAATTCTGGTGGAGCTTGGGCACGTAAATGATCTTAGATCCACGCAAAATTTTCGACATTGTCTTCCTCAAAATATTTTGCAAACCAGAGGAGTTCCCAAAAGTCAGTCAGTGAGCTTTGAGAATTCAGCCGGTTCGCGTTCGCAGGAGTGTCCCGCAGCGCCTCTGTTTACTCTTGTAAGTGTGCACCGCGACGCACGCTAAGGCAACCTCTGGAATAAACTTTCGTTTTTAGTTTCCTAAAGATTAAGGTTTATGCTGGTGTCCCGGATTCATTGCTCCGGAGAGTAATACGTTATATATAACTTATTTTGAAGATACTATATAGATAAAAAGTATGGTACAGATTGTCCCTTTACAGATGGAGCTAATCGGCCCAGTGTAGGCCATTATGGCCCATGTGTTAGGGTCGACCCAACTCACAGGTCAGCACGCATCCAGTAGCCTGCAAGCAGAAGTGCGAGCCCAGGTAGGACTCTGTGCCTGCGGGCCAGTTCTCTTGGGAATCGCCCTTCAGGCGCTCCTGGACAGTTTTCGCACCGTGCGGCGTTAGCCAATCGATTGTGCATTCCGAGTGATAACCGGGGACGTATGGAAACAACTTGTTTCCTACAGAGGGGGGGTGGTCGTTAACCTTATGGCAACCGCCCTTGAAACGACCAATCGGCTACCCGATACCGGGCGAACAACCGGGAAAGGATAACGTGGACCGCGATAGATTCGGTAGACACCGAATCAACGCGTAAGCGACCTCGAACCAGTAACCAGTCGGGAGGCCGGATAAATCTGGCCGTAACCGGAAGTAATGGCGCGAGTGTCGGCCCGCTGGTTGCATAACCGGTTTCTCGCGGTAAGGCGTTGGTCTCTTACGACCTAACTAGACAGTGGACTGTTTCGTCCCTACATCTTCTATGCTCACTTCACGGGAGACAGAACAATCAAATATCGTTAAAACTTCCCAAGGTGACGGGTTCGCCCGTTGTAGTTGACCATCCAAGTGTCCCTTTACGAGGAGGATGAGAGCTGAATTGTAAATTAAGCCGACCAAGAAAGACACAGACAGGCCTAAGCCGCACGGAACCACTAGGGCTTTCTTGTCATTTTTTATTGTGAGCTAAGATGAAGATTTCTTTTACCATAGAACATCATTATCTGTTTTATGCTGATGCACGCCCAGCATATTTTATTCACAAAAAAGATCTTCAGAAGACGTCCGCTTCCGAGCATGCAAAAACGTCCGAGACGTCAGAGCGTCTAAAGACGTTTTATTAGATACCTGGACTATCGTGAGCACTTGGGACTTGGAACCTACGAGAGCAGGCTGAACTATTTCAGTATGTGTTCTCTGGAAGACCGCCGCACAGCGGCTGATATGACATTATTGCATAAAATAATACATAACAAACTTGATAGCCCTCATTTGGTAAAGAAACTGTCGTTGTTGGTTCCGCCACGAAGAGTTCGCTCTCCTCGTACGTTCGAAATCCCTCATGTGAACACTAGTTACGCCCAAAACTCTGTTATGCACCGCTTGATGACCACATATAACAGTCGATTCGAAGATATTGTCATTTTTTACTTGAATCAACCTAGATTCAGCGAGGCTGTCCTTAGCTCACTAGGCGTCTAAGAAGTGATTATATTGTATACAAATTGTTTTAAAACACTCAGAGCGAAAATGAGAATAGCAAAGAGTATAATTTGAATACCTATATCCTATCCTACATAAATCCCATCCCTCTCCTTTCCTATCCTTGCAATAGTTCGATTGTAATTTAATTTAGTTTAGTGCAATGCAACTTTTGATTTACCGTATAAAAAAATAATTACTTCACCTATTTTCACAGCTTGATGTCGTATGGCATCTTGCTGTGGGATCATGCTGCTGACGCTGATAAAATAATTATACTACAGAAACGAGCCATCCGCGCTATTTATAAATTAGGTGCTAGACAGTAGTTACGCGGAAAATTTAAAGAAATCTATATTTTGACACTTGCATCTCATTACATCTATGAAAACTTAATGTATGTGCATAAAAATAAAGAACTGTTTTTAAAAAAACTCTGATAGGCATGGTGTCAATACTATAAATAAAAATAAACTTGCTGACCATAAAAGTCGACTCTCCAAAACCACAAAATCATTCAAAGGGCAATGTATACGCTTCTACAATAAAGTCCCAGAAAACATGCAAACTTTATCTGTGATACAATTTAAGTCATTTATTAAGAAGAAGCTGTACTCAAAGGGCTACTATAAAATAAATGATTATCTAGACGACAAAGACCCTTGGAAATGAAATGGTTACCTCGATGATTTATATCACGTTATATGTCACAATAATTTGTTATAATGTCACAATAATTTAATTTTTATATCATTTATGTATGTTTGTATGCATTAAGGATGATTCATGCTACACCGGGCCGGGGCCGGGCCGGGCCCCGGCCGAGTCGTTTCCAACGTGCTCCGGCCGGGCCAGTCATTCATGCTACACCGGGCGTGACCGGGCCGTTTCCGAGTTTATTTATCCCACGGCCGTGTCCGCGATAACTAGTAGAATAGAATAGAATAGAATAACTTTATTGTGCTATAAAAACATAACTTAATGAATATTACGCTGGTTTTATAAAAAAGACAATTTATGCACAAATGGCGAACTTATCTAACTAGTGTTGCGTCCATCTATTTTGGCGATAATAATATTTTTTAATTTCTATTTTCGCTTGATTGATAAGTGTGTTATTAATGCAATTTTCACAACTTGAGTTGGCAGCTATTGCGATTGCCTTTGAAGACGAAGTATTGGAAACACGAACTGAATCTAATAAAAGAAGATGGAGTGTACATCCAGCCTGGAGAAAACGACAATCGGAGGGAGAATTCGCCACGCTCTAAAAGGAATTAATAGATGATGAGAGCAAATTTTACGGTTATTTTAGGATGTCTAAAGAATGCTTTAGCATATTTCTTGGAAAAATAAAACGTGATTTAACCAAACAAAATTCAAGATTTCTGAAGCATATCTCTCCCATTGAACGATTAGCAGACCGGAGCCGGGAAAACAATATCCACCTCCATTTCGACGCCGTGCTCCGGACGTGGCACGACCGGTCACGGCCGGAGCACGGTCAAGCATGAATTGCTTCATACAAAAGTATACTATAGATATCTGACCGTGTCCCGGCCGGGGCCCGGCCCGGCCCCGGCCCGGTGTAGCATGAATCATCCTTTATTGACGTCAAAAAGTTACGATTTCGTACTATTTTGAATAAAAAACTTATGATTATGATAATGTAGGAAACAATTAATCGGCCAGCGAAACACTGTATTAGAATAATTAGTAATAATTAATGAAGCGCTGTATGTTTCCCAAAAATAAAAAAAATTATAAAAAAAAGAAAGATTTATAGTTTATTCTTGAATTCTGTGTTTTATAACTGGATCTAAAACAGTAATAACAGATGTAAAACAGTTGTACGCTACCCCAACCCATTTGCACGTCACTTTCGCACCACTGATCCCTTTCTTTGTGTACATATTTATTTTTTGCAATGACGCTGTAACGAGGCGTGGTTGGCGCCCGCCCTGCGGCGTAATCGCGCGTGAAAACGTCCATGCTTCCGCGGGCATGTCTCCACGATACCAGGGCAACGTAGACGAGAATCTCGTTAAACCGCAAGAGACGTGTTGTAGCATCACGCTCAGATCCTTACAGGTATTCTTAGTTGTACAATATTCCAATTGGTTCATAATATTTGGTAATTTCTGAAGAATAAATCATTTCGCAGATGGTATACTCGTACACGTAGCGTTTGTCACCAGCAGCGATCCTGTGAATGAGCTGAAAGAAGGATTGCAGGATGTGCGCCTGAAGTAAAATAATTTCTACGAAGGAACTACTGGGATCGAGCAGCTTAGACCATGCTACGTTCGCTAAGTCATGCAAGTCGGAGAGGATAGCCTATATCGCCGGCCCAGCGGTTTACAACAAACTCAGCGAGTACATTAGGCAGGCGCAATCACTTGACGTGTTCAAGACCTTAAGAGGTACCTCACAGATAAGGCGTTTTACTCACTGGAGGAATATTTATTTATTTATTTATATAAGTAATGCAAATATTAAAAATAACAATAAACAATTTCAGCGTAGGAATTATGCATAAAATACTTACAAAATTGAATCAAAAGCAGAAAAAAGAATACAACGCATAGTCTAGTGGCAACGTCACCTAACTAGGCCGGGACCTGTTCTAAGGTAAACATTTATTTGTGAATTACTCGAGTGAAGGCTAAAATGCTTTGGTGGCTGAAGTGTTTAATGATCTCTTTGCATTTTGTCTTGTATTACCTCTTTTTACATTATTCTTGTGTTTTTTTCTTCGTTTGTTTTGTTTATTTTTATCTTTTATTTACGATAAAAAAATGTTTGTTTGCTAATATGCATGAATGTTTGCTAATCTGTATCTGACTTGAATACCAGTATACTAATAAAATGAATATGATGGCCTGCTTATGTTTTCTGAGGTCGTCCTAACTCACGATTCAGCTCCTATCCGGTAGCCTACTCGAAGAAGGACTAACCTGGACTGTGATATAGTTTCCTGAGGTGACGGGTTTGCCCGTTGGTCGACACCTCCAAGTGTACTATATTCCAGTTTCCCCAGAGCCATACACACATACGTGTCTATGTGTGAATCAGTAATATTTTGTTGCTTACAATACACCATTTAGGAGGTAGCTTTAGCGTCGTTCCCTCGGGTGGCCTTTCGTCAAGCGTCGCGGCGCTCGGGCGTCGTCGTCTGATGAAAATGTAATTAAGCGTCAGACGACGCGTCGGTTTCGGCATCTTTCAGCGTTCGTTTCGCATTTACCCCGAGCGCCATAATAAATGTAATCAATATTGCAAAGCCCGAAAGAATGGTGATTGTAAACTCAACATAAAGCGACCGAAAACGATGTTTGCAATCAGCGAAAACGTTGAAATGTTATTCGCCGTGACGGCAAAACGTAATTTAACTCACCGATCGGTGGTTTTTCCTTTGCGACAACTCGCGGGCAACCGATCTACATATATGTATGTGCAATTATGTAATTACTAGCTGACCCTCACGGGTATAAAACTCACGATGGCATGATTTCAACCGTAGAAAATTTCCTTGTAGGAGGTGTTAGTGCACGCATACTAATGTAAAATGGTGGCATATTCAATGAAAAGGACTTTTTTCACATATCTATACTATCTATACTAATATTATAAAGAGGTAAAGTTTGTGAGGTTGTAGGAAGTAATCTCTGGATCTACTGAACTGATTTTAAAAATTCTTTTACTAATTGAAAGCCACGTTATTTGTGAGTGTCATAGGCTATATAATAATCCGAAAAATGAAAAGACTTTTTTGTGGTAATCGGATTTGCAAAGTAAGTCAGAGCAAAAACGGTCGAACGAAAACGTTTCTAACTGACGCTGCCCTAACGAGGGGAGATATATGATTAAGTTCTAGAGAAAAGTTGTAGAGCTTGGTAATGCCTACAAAAAAGTCAGCGATAGCATATGTCTAAATTTTATAGTTAAGTCAGAAAAAGTAGTTCTTTATATTAAAAATTTAAATCGTTAGGTCATGTTTATTGGTCATATTATCAACAATTATTAATTCATATCAAAATAAGTAAATTTATCGTCTCAAGTGTTTAAAGCAAAAGACTTTTCCCTTTTACTGCATAACTCGTTAAAGAGATAAGACACACAAATAAGACACTCACAAGAAGACACTCACAAACAACGGTAATATAGTCAAACTATAGCCCAGCGGTTTCACCCGCGTGGTAATGGAAAATTGTGATAATGATGATAGAAAACCATATATCTTTATAAATTATAGCCTATGTGTTATTCTGACGTGTAAGCTATATTATTGTAAAGTTTCATCAAAATCCATTCAGTAGTTTTTGCGTTAAAGAGTAACAAACATCCATACATACATACAAACTTTCGCGTTTATAATATTAGTAGGATTGGCATGCAAATACATACATACATATGCAGTAAAAATATAACTCTTCTTTTGGCAGTCAGGAAATAAATCATAGCACTTAGTACTAACCAAACCACACTCATAATTTCATCACAAGTAAAAAGTTTTACCGCCCAACGAAGTGGGCACGGGTCAGCTAGTATAATATATATGGAGGCCGGCCGTAATGGCTACGCGCGGATCTGTTAACCGCAACCACCGATTGGCGTTTTTGGCCTCCCAGGGGTTAATAGCTGTCATCGATGAAAGGTGAGCAATATACCAGATTAGGAGTATGATAAAATCAAGTGTGCGTGGCCCGCTAGGTAAAAGTTGAAGGGTCAAGGGTCTTCCACAGAAGCCGGGTGTGGCGGTTCCCGTGTAGGTGCCCCAGTAGGTTAATATTCGGATGTCGCAGAATCGGTCTATTCATACTACATAGATATAAAAAAGATAATCGAAATGCTTAGGTAGGTACATAAAAATAAATGTATACCCGTTTTGCCAAAGAGGTGGGTTTCTTTGAAATACTTATAACAAAATGTAATTCAGCGAATACATTTATTGTTCCTATGGGTAGGTATTCTTCAAAAAGAATTTTCGCGCCACTGCACACTGAGCCGAAATCCGAGCTGTCAAATGCGGCTCGCACTTCCGGCTCCAAAGTCGATTGCCTTCTTCCTGTCTGCCTTCTGCCCCTCGATTAAGAACAAGCTCTTTGAAAATTGTTCTCACCGATGGCGCACTTCTTATAACACAAAGGGCAAAAGATACTCCCTCATCCAGTGCGAAATCTCATTGAAACGGTGTTATCACTAGCAGCGATTTAACCGAAAACACTTAACAATTACATGCCGCATGCGGATCGGATAGGTACTGTTCCACACCTTCGCACCTCCATCGGATTAGGGCAGCGCCACACTGGTCCCACGTACGCAACGCATTATGACATCTTACCCTTGAACTTGCATGAAAACAGATGACTTAAAAACACATCATATGCAACGTTTCGTATGATAAATGTGTTTCTAAGTCATCTGTTTTCATTCAAATTAAAGGGTACAGCTGTGGTAATGCGTTGCGTACATTGCATACTTGGGACAAGTCTGTCTCTGCCTTTAACGTCCTCGCTTCTCGCAGTGCGACAGTTGACGATTTTTTACTGGTGTCTTTGGCATTAGGCTCGACCCTCATTAGTGAATGTCGATATCGACCTTTTCACACCTTTTCGTACCTGCATATGGCTTGAATACTCCAGAAAATTGGACCTCATTTAGAAAATTGGACATCGTTTAGAATTGACCAACTGAACCTAGTCGCTTGTACGGACATGGCAGAAGCGACCCAAAATATTATTGGTTTAACGCATAATATTGAAACTTAAATGCAATGATAGTAATAAATAAATTTCCGAATCCACCTTGGCGATAAAGATGACTCTGTTAATAACTTATTATTTATTGCTGTTATTTATTGCTGGTTATTTATTGCTGAATGAACATTTTCACTATTAGGTCAGAAAAAACAAGGAATCATTATATAATTCGCAAAATGCAACTAAAAGTGATTTATGTTATCCTAATTATTAATTCGCTCGTTCATTCACCTCACAAAGTTCGCAATGGCAATAACCTCCATTAAATGCGCTCGAAGGAAATTCTAGGATCGATTGGATTAATGTAAAGCTTCTCCGTGGCATTAATGGCCCGCGGTCAACCGTATGGCTTATAGATACAGATTACGGCGAATGTTAGACCGAACCGTGCTGATAATTTTCAAACATTGTTTAGAGATAAATAACTAATCCTCTAATAAATAGTGGTTTGTGTTAATGGGTAGGTACTTCTGGCTTTTTATTTATAAAAAATATGAGTCTCAGTCGTCCGTTCGCGCCTGGATCTCAGAAACTATGAGTCCTATTCCCGCTCTAGAAGTTGGCCATTGTTGGCCTGCATCGTTAAGGTGGAAACGAGTCGGCATTACTATGACGTGTGAAAATTAATGGGAAAGAGCGGGAGCAATATAGGCAATGGATCAAATGTTGGCCAACGTGTAGAGCGGGCATTAGAGAAAAACGGTTAACGGCAAACAACTCGCTATAGTATAAAATCATTTTTCGCCGCCATTCTCGAAAAAATAGATCATTTGACGTATACGCGCAACTGCGCCTGGACACTTCAGTGTTGCCAGCTGTACGATAATTATCGTATTTTTACAATAATTTCCATCTCCGTACGATGTACGACACAAAACCAAGAATAGCACGCCAAAATGCGATATTTTGAACATTTCCATTTCGAAACACCTTATTTTCTAAATATATTTTACATATACAGGATGAGTTTTAATTAACTGGCATCCTTGAAGTGGGTGAATCAGTACGAGCAAATAAACAACTTTAAATAAAAAAAAATGTGGAAACATAACTTTACTTGTGAATAAAAGTTTGTCAAACGATGATTGCGCTGCGCCATCTAGCGGTAGGTAAAATATCGCGAATAAACAATATACACGATAGTTTACCTACATTTTTTAGTTTTTATTGTATTCTATGACGCTTACTATATTTCTATAACGTTTTTATACTAAAACAAAACAAAAAAAGTATTTTTTGTTTTTTTCACAATTTTTTGACAAAAGTTGCTTTTTTGCTCGTACTGATTCATCCACTTCAAGGTTGTCGGTTAATAAAACTCAGCCTGCACAAAGGATATACTTACCTATTAATTTTCTGTTAAAATTACATGAGAGATACCTATTATTTAAGGCGACGTACTACTTAAAAAATAAACCGTATCTGAGTTTTGAAGCCCCGCCTACTTACCCCCTCCCCTCGCGACGGGGCAGGTGTTTATTGTTGACTCATCTCGCAGCGATATTCACTCGCTATCGATGTCTGGACTAAACACACTAGGTATACACTATTGCAATGGGATTTATATTTTGGGATTATGCAAGTGTCATGTACCTACGCTGGTGAAGAAGGCTACGCTTTATCATCATCTAAACTTGAACATTATATTACTTTCCCGGCTGCCACTGGTAGGGAAGGTGTTGTGATCGTGCGGAAAAAAATGTTTAGATAACGACAGAGATGTCCATTTTGAGGTCCACCAAGATAATTAAGACCATTTTCAGAGAAATGTATGTCTGTTTGCCTGTATGTAATCTCTCACGATAACTGCCGAGCCGTTGAACCGATTGAGTTGAAATTTGGAACATAGGGATAGTATCACCCTGGTATGCGCCCATTAGATTTTGGCTGTCAACTGTTAAACCAAACTATCACTGTCAAAAATTGACAGAAGCCATATCTTACAGAATTTCATTTGCGATATGTCATTTGAAAGCCCCTGAAAAACTGTATTAAGAACAGTCACCTGTCACTAATTAATTTTCGACATTTTAAAATTATTTTAAATGGTGATAGATGACAATTGGAGAAATGCCGTTAACTGTTTTGGATACAGTTTTCCAAGGGCTTTTAAATGACATAAATCGCAATTCATGTTCCGTGAGATACAGCTTTAGTATTTTTTTGATAGTTGTAGTGACAGTTTTTGATAGTATTTTTTGGCAGAAAAAACATTTAGCATCGAATTAAAAAACAACATTGTGTATCGAACTATTTATTCGCGGTATAATAGTTCTTTGAGGAGGACATAACGACACCCATCGCCTTGTACATTATCATTAAATAATTATTTAATTAAAAAGTAATATAATTTATTTTTAGATACTGTAAGCACATCATTGTAAACTTTAAAGAAATACACATCATTAAAAATAAATAATTATTAATGAAAATATAAAATCATTAAGACAAAAAATCATGAAGACATTTCTGGTTGGCAAAGTAGTCTGTTATTTCTGAGTAGATACATACATATTAAATGTAAAGAGACGAATAAATACATTTAAAATTGCGCAGTACATTTGAGACTTCCTTTTTGTAGCCTTGACAGTGTCGCTTTGTAGTGGTGCGCCGACTTTTGTAATTAAAATTCATCAAATGATAATACATTTTCAAAAGCCTGTTCATCATTATTAATTAGATCTGTACCTACTCAGCACAGATTTGGAATATCGTGTACTTTTCGGTGGCTCTATATTGCTTGTGCTTTGCTTTGGAGTGTTATTGGCAAGTACATTCTCTGTGAGTTCTTTGCTCACTTTGTGATGGAATCACTGAAAACTAACTACCGCTTAAGCGTTGGACAAGGGAGAGGAACCGATTTCTTTCGTTTTATCGTGTCGTTTCTTTTATTTGCTTCTTTCAAAGTGTATTCAGGCTCCCTTAAATCCATATTTCTTCATACTCCTGGATCGATAACTTCAGGTAATACACAGTCCATATAAAAACAAACAAGTTTTTTCCATGACATTTGTCCAAATCAAATCATCCGTCTGTATATATTCGGTTTTGAGGAGATCGTTTTTACCAGACCAAAATGTAAATAGGCACACTTCCTTTCCAGTTATATCTATCGTTCCAGTTACAGTTTCTTTCCAATACACTTTCTTTAAAGTTATCCACAATACCACAGATAGTTCATACCTTGTTGAAAACTTACGTTTTTTCGTTCCTCAGCGATTAATTCGCAATTCACGCACGTTTGAGGTCTCTCGTGCCAATACCAACTACGGGAAATATTCCATCGCTTATGGGCTGATATGCACGTACGACTCTTGTTTCTCCACCATCGACATTTTCAACCTCAACCAACCGACGTTCGTTAAAGAATTATTCAAATCAATTGCACCTAACGAGCTTGTTAATACCTATAGTAATTAGTTATATACTTTCTATACAACATATCAGTAGCTACCACAAATATTTATAAATATCTATAAATATTTATTATATATCTATAAATACCTATAAACATCAATAAATATCTGTATCTATATATCCACTATACGACCTATCTATATTTTTATTTATATCTATATACATATACACATACCATCGTCTAACTCCTTCTTCCTAATCACTTCCAATTCCCTACCTCTCCCATCGGTTTTCTATATATTTTTTATATTTAATATGAACTTTGTTTATTTTATAATTAATTTTTAAGTGTAATATGCTGAAATCCAAATGTGTAATACAGATGCGTTATGCGTTAACCAGATTCTATGCGCTGTAATGGGAAATTTGACTTCAAAAATATAATCATCAGATATTCCATCTGGAGAAGCTCCCAAAAATGGAAATTTAGGTTCAATGAATAATCCACATTGCTGAATTTCCACTTTTTCTAGACATATTTTTCATTCTAGTGCAGTTGTTTCATTTTCTTTTCCATGGCAAATTGATGCTACGTTGCTCAAATCCCATTTTCAGTCATGGATTTAACTAAATTGGCGCATTTTGTGTGTTGTTAACTATTGACAATTTTGCCAAAGTTAGACGCAGTTACCATTTTTCTTCGTAATTCCAACCACTCGCTGCTTTCACCTTGAATAACCGTAAGTTTTTCAATTCGCAATCGATCATTTTTCTATTTTCCAATTCTTGAAATAACAGAGCTTTGCTTTTTTCGAATATTTCTGATGGAACATCGGGTTGGTTGCAATGTTCTCCATAATGCGAATTATTGTTTTTTTTCTTCAAAAAAACTTTCTGCTTTTATTTCTTTTATAAAGAATGGATTTACTTAAATGCCTCTGTCTTCTTTATTCCACTTTTGATATCCTGCCAGAGGGACTTTTGCCTATATGTTTTTTATGTAATCTTGACAGTGGCTGTTTTGTATTAAATGATATAACTGCCGCATCACATCGCGCTTGGTAAGACTGCTTTTGGATGTAATTTGTCCTCTTACCACCAATAAATTTTTGCAATGATGCCGTTAAACCTTTCGAGAACATTACTATCTACATCATGAATTAGGCTTCTTGCATGTATTGCTACCTACGTTTTAAGTTATGTAACGTATTCTTTCCCAAATAATGTCACCCATCAAACAACTCATTGCATCCAGTGTTTCATTTTCCGACAAACAATTTTAAAAACTTTTACATTTATCATGGTTTCCAAATGCATCTATCAGGGCGTTCAAAATGTCATTATACAGGCAATCAATTTTCTCATCAATTGAAAAGTTTTGACATTTATTGTAAGCTACTGCTGATGTAATATTTCTTCGCATTTTTAGTTTTTTTTTCACAGACATTACAAATTGAATAAAAGCTTTTAAAAAGTAGATACCTACGTTTTGTTTTTTAAATTACAATTCTGCCTATCTGACGGTTTTCTATATTAGAACGGTCAGAATCGTAGCCTAATTGTATATTATATTTAAACATGGTGTATAGCTCTGTCATATGGCTCTAACGCAAATGTATTGGCATTATTTACTATCACCTTATATACACACATTTTGACTCGCAGGAAGCAAGCTGAAGTGGCGCACTTGTTTTAAACTCGCATAAGATCACACCGGTCGTAGGTTCAAAACCTACCGATATGTATTTTTTTTTTGTTTTTATACATAAAGAAACATTGTTATCAAATAAATGTACACTTTTTATTAAAAAAAAGTAATATTGTAAATTAAAAAAAAAAAAATAAATATTAAATATTATTTTACTTATTATTGTTTCTATTTTTCAACATATGATTTATCATGTTTTTAAACCTCTTTCATTTACACGGTGAAATAGCCATCTAAAACCGATATTTTTTTACTTTCATATCTCCGATCCATCGAAATGTCAATTTGGTAATAATAAGTCATGAAACAGAGCGTCGCGAACGCAACCGCATATGTCGACCTTCGAAGCCGAAATGAACCACGTTTCTAAGAGCCAATAACATTTCACTATAAAAGGTTGGCTGTTATGCCATTTGAATCAGTAATTGATCCCCACATAAGAACCATATTGACCCAATGTCGCTTGCGGCATTTTGAATGCCAGCGCGTCGTCGCGAGAAGAGCGCGCTCATCTCATTGTATGACAAAAATAATATAAACGGGCTCTGCAAAATATTATTTTTAAAATATACTGATATTTTATTTGAAAAAAATAATCGTCAGTACTACAAGTTTATTGTACATAGTTTATGTAAAAAAAAACAAACTTGAAAAAAAACACACAGTAATAAGTAATATTTAACAGTGAATATGGATGAAAGTTATACTTTTTATATAAATTTTTTTAACAAGAAAAACTTATTTTTTTAATTTATGCCAAAGCAACCCTCTTTACAACTATTGTTAAAATGCCGTAGTATTTTTTTTGAGTTTCTTGATCGTGCAGTTTAGTGTGAGGCACGTTTCAAAAAATGCTCTAAAATGAAAATTTCCTGTATAGCTCCCAGATTTAATTATTTTCCTCAATTTTCCAATACTTTAAAAAAAATCTGAAATAGCTATCTACTTAAGAAAGGTACCGTGAGTTACGATAATTTTTTTTTGTTGGCTAACATCATCAGTTATTTCAGTATAACTGTTCAAAAATTGCCAAAAAATGTAATTTTCGAAATTTACCAACATCGTCGCCTTAATGCGACGTTATTATTATGTAACTTATTGGGCGATATTGTTATATTAACGTTACTATTCAATGCATTGTTTTTCTGTGATGTTGATTAGTAATAAGCGATATAAACAAAAATAATAAAAAGTAACACTATAATCTTTCTAATAGATATCATACCATGATCACAGTATACCAGACAGTAGCTTTCCTTAGAACAAATTTGACATCGAAGCGAATACGTCACGAGTCATAAGGGATCGCATGTGGCCGCCAGATGTCCGCTACTCGGCCCACGCGGATTTGCACACGTTCTAAAAGGTCGCCAACCTTTATCCGCGCGTAATGCTAACCAAAGACGTTCGTCGAGACGTACCCCCCTGCCCACTTCCCTCGCACCCTACTCCCAATGCCCTGCCGATCGAGCGAGCGTCTATACTGCTACGTAAGGGAGAGGACCGTGCAAACGACCTCGAACCCGTAACCGGTCGGGAGGCCGGAGAAATCTGGCCGAAACTGGTAGTAAGGGCGCCAGGCCGCCGGCTGGGTGCAAACTCAGTGTCTCGCTGTAAGGTGCCATCCACCTAATCACGTTTTTGGGATTTTCGACCCCCCCTTCCCCATGTCAACAGACGTAATCAGCTGCCTGACCCCCCTCCCCCCCAGATTATGTAATCAACCGAATTTGCGGAAAATGTGAGGAATCGTGAACCCAGCGTTATTCATTCGAAGTAATTACAAAATCTCAAAATCTTTGGTTTATTTTACACATCCCAATCTTTAGACCGCAGTGGCTGTAGACGATATTAAAGAGAAAAAATATTTAAGAATGCATTTAAAAATGCAGATTTAATGTGCATTTTTAATCTAAAACAATTAGAGAGGAGTGAAAACGCTTTGGGGTACGTACTGAGACACTCCATATTTAAATCCGCCATAGTTGATGCGCCACACAAGCACGTAATCCTTCCGCGATGGAGTTGGAGTGTGCAGCGGAGCGCTAGTCCAGAGTTGCAGCCGTACCGCCGCGACGCAGAGCGACCACCGGCTTGCCAGCGCGCGCAGGAAACGGCCCGCCACTTAATCGCAGACGAGCGCGTGGACTATCTACACACATCACGCATGCGGGGTATCTTCGACGCGGCACTGCGCTCTTTCCGTGCAGGTTTAGACCAAAAAAAATGCCATGCGGTGACCAAAGTTGATTACGTAATCAGGGTGGCACCCCCTCTCTCCCCCCTCCCCCACACGTAATCAAGCGTAAGCCACAGTTCTACCCCCCCCCTTCTCCTTCGGTGATAACGTAATATGTGGATGGCACGGCACCTAAGGCGTTGGCTTCTTACGGGCGAGTGGCGTAACCAGACATTGAACTGTTTCGTCCCAAAGTCTTCTACGCACACCTCGCGGGAGACAGTACGATCAATATCGCTACAACTACCTGGGGTGACGGGTTCGCCCGTTATTTTTTACACCTCCAAGTATCCATCTACACGCAGTTTATTCGTCAGTCGAGTGGTTGTACTTGCATGGGTAGCATGTTATAGCCTGTGAATGTGACTTGATGATTTGTTATTACACTCATAGCTCAAGATGTCTTTTAGCGCCCCCTCCCTCTTACTGAGTCTTGCCGCAGGGCGCAAAGCCCTGCGACGCCATATCCCGAAAGCCGGGCCAATGGGCCCGGCTCACGCGAGATCCCACGAAAAGGCAAAATGCCTAGTGGAAGACGTCACGGGTCTCTAGCAAGGCTCGTCGACAGATATTCGATTCGATTCCCCTCCCTCTGTAAGTTTTTTTCTGTATGCCCAGCTGATTATTTGATTTGGTTATTTTATTTTAAAATCATATATGTACCAATAATTGATAGGTGTGTCCTGAAAACCAGGATAAGAGATATCCTGAGGATACCCCTAATTTGCAGCGTTTGTAGCTTTATTTCATAGTCTTTGTCTATTTATAGTTTTAATTTTTAATCCGTGTTCTTGTTTTTTTGTATATGTTTTTTATAACAACAGCTGCAAATTAATAAATAAATAAATGATTATTTCAACGGCTTTTATTTCAATTATTTCAACGGGTAGTTTAAAACGGTTGGCTGTAAGAAATCGCAAATCGATAAGCCCGCCGTGTGTACTAAGTTAAAATAGAATTTAAGTTCTCTTTACCAATGTAATTATTTTCTTTTTAGTACAATAAAGGTATTTTTCATTTAATTTCATTATTTCCTTACTATTAAACATATTTTAGTATCTGTGCTGCTGTTAATTCGGTGGCGGATCATTCGTTCTATCCATGTAGGCACTGTCACCGCTGAATGGGATCAGCGGCGGCTCTATCGTGAGATTGTTCAGCGCAGGCCATATTGTACGCCGAACGAGGCGTCAATAAATCCTCACACAACTGAGGATTTGGCCGGCTTTGTCTGCCCGGAGCTCAACATAAATTTCCCCGACCATTCGATACATCGAGAGGCGAAGCTTGCTTGCTCGATTTTTGTTATTTTGTTAGTTACGGCGAACGTTGAGATTACTATCTGTATCAACCTGTCAGGATTTTCGCATCGATGCATTTTAGTTTTATATTACATTACGTAGCAGGAGTAATCCCCCTAATAAAACACCAACGGTAATGCGTTAGTGTTTTATTTTTAAACGCGGATGAAAGGAGAAATTATGATCGTACAAAAATCCTTGGATACAGGCACAGTACTCGGATGACATCAGAATTTTGCTAAAGTCTACTCACAATACAGTTATGTAACGCATGTTATGTAAGGCACGTACACAAAAACAGTTATGTAACGCACGCTAACGTGCATTACCATAATACGAGGAATAAATCCCTATATGTTTAGGCATTGCACCCATCAACTGCTGAATTCCAGCGCACTTCTCAAAACTTAAGCCTCAATTTCTATAATAAATTACCAGAAAACATAAAAAATATTCAAAATTATGACAAATTCAGGAGAGACGAAAAAATATTTCATTGAGAAATGCTTATATGGCCTTAAAGAATTTTTGATATATATTTATATAATAGATTATATTAGATAATAATATATTCTATTTGTGTATAATATAGTCTTATTTGTGATTTGTATATTCTTTTTCTTAATTGTTAAATGAATTTTCTGACTCTTATTTCATTACGTTGATTTTGATTATTTTTACGTAATTTAATTATATAAATTTGAATATTTTTAGATATTTTATTATTATTATTATTATTTTTTGATTGATTTTATATTTGTTATTTAAATTTCTGATTTTAATATTTTGATAATTATATTCGTTTTTTTAAAATGTTAGTTTGATCCTTATTAAATGTAATTTCTGTAGAACTCTTTGGATGCTTTCTATTTCTTTAGTTTTATATATTTTTGTTATTCAATTGCGTATTCTTTATTATTTTCTATGATTCTCGCTGATTTCTCATTATTTCTGTTTTTTTTATTTTTCTAGTTTTTATATCTTTGTAATTGAATTTCTGAATTTCGATGTTTTTTTCAATAGTTAGTTTTTTATAATTTTATTTGTAATTGGAAATGTAATTTTATTTGTACAAATACTATTAGATATGTAATTTCTACACCCAGATCGGGTTTTTGAAAATAAATTCTTCTTACTTCTTACTTCTTACTTACTTCTTACTCGTCAATGCCATACATGTATTAAGACTTAGAGAATCAAATCAAATCAAATCACGTTTATTGTCTTCAAAAATTTAACATAGTTGTTTAGACATAATACTCTATATAGCAGCGTAATGTTAAAATAACTTAAAAATGGATACTAAATGTTTCTCAAGAGAATCACCACACAATTGATAATAGTTGTTTTAGATATTTAAAACTACAGTTTGAGTTGTCTTGATATATAATATTAAATGATCCTGCAAATAAGAAGTAAGATTGATTATCGGAGGCAATTTAAAATAATAATAATATAATAATCAATACACTGGTAAAAATGTAAAATGAAATAAATAAAATCTAGATGGAAATTGTCAGTCATCTAGTTATAATTCGTTCAATTCTCTCCCAATAAGGTAGAATTTTAATTTCGATTTAAACTGGGCTATTTTCCCGTTTCTACGTACATATAATTTTAATATTTTCTGGCAGTTTATTGTAACACACCATTCCAACGTATAAAATCGAAAACTATCGCGGTTGTTTGACATTATAAATAGGATAGAAAACGAATTTACCGCGTGAAATTTGTATTTTCTTATTTCAATGGAATTTTGGTTTTTCTTATTTCAATGGCTTCCCGGATCATGCGAGGAAAGTAGAATTGTTCCTTGGATAGGTTTAGCAAAATCCCATTTTCAAAATCAAAATGGGATTTTGAAACTGTCCTATATTCCACCTCTGGTGAAATGAGAAAGAATTTCTTGTAGGGTTTTCAACTGTCTTATATTTTTTAATATTATATTAACTTTATGCATTCAAATATATATAGTAATGGTAGCGTGAGAATACTGAGATTTTTGAAGTGGCCACGAAATGATTCAGTATGGTTAAGGTTGATTAAAATTCTTATGGCTCGTTTTTGGAGGGAGAAAATATGTTGCCTTAAAACTGCGGTACTTTGGGACCAGAAGGGGATCCCGTAACGAAGAATTGACTCGAAATAGGCAAAGTATATTATTTGGTGTGCTTAACGCTGATCAATTTTCGTTTTTGCCTTAGTAAGAAACAGGCACTGGAAAGTCTGTCGCTTAATTCCTCTCCGTGAGCATTCCATTTTAGGTATTCATCTAAAACTAAACCAAAAATGTATGGCTTTTAATATTGGCTACTGTGTTTACACCGATAATTAAATGTTGCTGTTCATAGCCTTTATTTCTACAAGATAGGAAGATAGATGCTGTCTTAGATGTGTTAAAAGAAAGATTATTTTTCTGAAACCAGGTATTTAACAGAGCCAATTCACAGTTTAACGTTTTCACTATATTTTTTATTTTGGCATTTGCAAAGCTTATGCTGGTGTCATCTGCATACAAAGTTAAATTGGAGTGAGCTACTATAGATGGCAGATCATTAACATATAAAATGAAGCCAGAATGCTTCCCTGTGGAACTCCGCTCATAATTTCACACTCATCAGAAATGGTTCTCCAATATTCTGTGCAGTCGTCTAATTGTCAAACTTGTTTTCTATTTAATTTTGGTAAAATAGATATTGGATTGTTATTAGTGATGAACCGATAAATATTACAATTAATTGTAATCGGCAATTAATTAACCATTGCAATTTTTGTATAAATATTAACCGCCTTACCTTCGGGTTATTATTCAAAAAGTAGGTAAGTCCTTTGTTTTTTTTCATTAGATTTCTCAATAACAATACTAGTTTAAAATATACCACAAAAAAAATATATAGCGGTTTATATATGCGGTTTTTTATATCTGTTTCATATAAATTTGCACATATATCATTTTTATATTTTATTTTTCAATTTTTCGATATGATAATATAGCGGACGTATAACGTACGTTCGTATTCGTAGGGCAGTGAAAATTGAGATTGATGACCTAACCATAATTCCTGGAATATAAAACGAAAGAAAATAAACCGTAAAGTTAGTAGCGCTCATTTTTTATGTTTGGCGCACAAGCAAATGCGCTAGAGATTGCGTCTTGACGCAGCACCGAAATACGCTCAAATCGCACCTCGATGCGTCACATAAACACGCGAAAGATCGCGACACGACTTGACACCGAAACACCCGTGAAATCGCGCCGCAGCGCAGCACCAAAATATGCTAAATATCGTGAATCGACGAAGCACTGAAACACGCTAAAGATCGCATCTCGACGCAGTACCGAAACACGTTTAGATCGCGCCTCGATGCAGCACTGAATCACGCGAAAGATCACGCACCGACACCGAAACGCGGAAACGATTGCGTCTCGACGCAGCACCTAAAACGTTCAAGATCGCGCTTCAAAACGTCTCCGAAACACGTGAATTAACGCGATGCAGCACTGAGCTACGCATGAAGTCGTGCCATAACACAGCACCGAAACATGCAAAAGATAGTCGGCAGATCTCGTAAACATTTCTACTTATGTATTTCGGAATCCTAACATTACTATTATTAACTTTACTTTGACGATACACCACATCCCAGCAGTTTGCTATACGACCCGCGGTCGGCTGAAAGTTGCAAAGTCTGTCCCTAATCTAGAAGGCTGCCCGTGGCTGACCTACATGTTAAATCAGTTGGTTGTAAGGTTGTTTCCTATGTAAAAATCTTTAATATTTTAATTTTGACTATACATAATGTACAAAACGTATTTTACTGGTGTCAAAGTGGACAAAACAAATTAAAAAAGTGTATAGATTACGGCCCATTGTGCATTGTCATGGAAGGTATGTAGTGTGTTAGTCAAAATAATCGCAATCGTATCGTAATTGTGGTAATCATTACATCACTAATTGTTATGTAAGACTGATAGTTCGTCGACAGTATTCAACCCTTCTCTCTAGCACCTTTCTTCCCCTGGAAATCGCAAGTTAGCGCAGTTAAACACCGCTGAGAATATCCGGGGAATAACGACGTTGTTACTATCGAAAGTTTGTCCAGGCCATACGCATAGTGGTCCCTTTGCAACGAGCTAGGCGCTGGAAATCAAGAAATGTTTGCTCTCAAGGTCGGCTGTTTTTTATTCACGTGTCTTTTACTTATATATCTACATCTATATAGTTCATTTCAGTAGCTAGTTTAATGTAAATAAATCACGAATAACCGCGCCTCTTTTTTTTCTGAAAAATTAAATACAGATTTCCCCCATAAATGTTCCCCCTAAACTTGTGAAGTAAAAACTGGGCCGTACCTTCTGCATCCCAGAAGGGACGTTACACATTCTAGGGGGTATAGAAAAACTTTGGCGAGTGATGTTGAAGCAATATTTACATTATTTTTCTACCAGGTTTACTACATTCAACGGTAAAGCATATACGAGGAAAATGTGCTTCCATTAAAGTTTCATGGCATAAACAGAAAAAAACCTTTACATTATTGTTAACAGTGACAACGACTAAACTAGGCTAGACCTAAAGCGACCACTATGTTTTGAATTATATTTTTAGGCTATATATATATTACTATTATAAATAGGATAGAAAACGAATTTACCGCGTGAAATTTGTAGGACCCGACGTTTCGGTGACGTTGCAGCCGCCGTTGTCTAGGGTAGACTAAAGAGCTGTCAGTCCGTTGTTTTGCGGGTAGGCCGCAAACCGCTGCCGCCACTGCGTAGGTTATAACGGTGGTGGGGGGCCGGGCTCGGAGCGCGGGAATTTTTAAAATCCGTCTTGCACACAACACTCACTGTATCCTGTTTTACGTCTTTGCGTTCGGCGTTCGGCGGCGGGAACATTTTAAGAAGAGTCAAAGACGTAAAACAGGATACAGTGAGTGTTGTGTGCAAGACGGATTTTAAAAATTCCCGCGCTCCGAGCCCGGCCCCCCACCACCGTTATAACCTACGCAGTGGCGGCAGCGGTTTGCGGCCTACCCGCAAAACAACGGACTGACAGCTCTTTAGTCTACCCTAGACAACGGCGGCTGCAACGTCACCGAAACGTCGGGTCCTACAAATTTCACGCGGTAAATTCGTTTTCTATCCTATTTATAATGTCAAACAACCGCGATAGTCTTCGATTTTATATTGTCTATTACTATTTTAGCAAAGCTAAAAAAAATGCGTTGTCAATACAATGAAATCATATAATTCGCCATGAACCATAGGTATAAGTATGTCGTCCCTATGCTAACCCTAAACCACAGGTATAAGTGTGTGGTACAACTTGGGTTGTCAACTAGAACGGGCGAACCCGTTATCTCAGAATGTTTTAACGATAGTGATCGTTCTAGATCCAATGAGGTGAACGTAGATGACTTAGAGATAATACAAATCTATCGTCTAGCGGATATCTCCGTCTGGAATTAACCATTAGGATACCTCCAACCTCCCGACTGGTTATAGGTCCGAAGTCGCTTGCGCGACTTCTACCTGACGTACATTCAGCGGTTATTTAGTTTGAATCTATCACGGACCAATGGCATCGTTTACCCGGCTCTAAATTCAGGATCAGATAGCCAATTGGCAGTTTGGAAGTAGGTTGTTTACTGTCGACCATTTCTACTCTCTACAAAAAAGAGTAGTTGACGACAGATCAACATACAGCCCCGCTGCTTAGGAGACAGTATATTTCCATAGTCTCCACACTTCTTCAGTAATTAGTCCGAGTGCACGACCGATTGGCTGACGCCGCACGATGCGCAAACCGTCCAGTAGCGCTGGGAGGCGTTCCTTCAGTTATACGAAGATCTACAAGCCGCAAGGACTAATACGCGAGAATCTTACCCGGGGTAGTCCTCCGCACGAGGAGGCTACTGAATAGGAGCTGAATTGTGAGTTGGGCCGACCCGGAAATACAGTGAATCTTATGGCCCAAGCTGCACGAAACCGTTCGTTGCCTATAAGTAGGTACAAATATAAATAATAATTGTAAATAAGTACAATTATTATTTTAAATAAACTGGAATAATGTAGTGACTATGAATTATAATATTATCCCCGTGTGTATTTTAAATATAATAATAATTATTATTATTACATAGTCATTTATTACTTTGATTATATTCTGGACTATTCTTGACGAGTTTTTATATAAAAATTTAATTTTTGTAAGTACATTTTGACTATTAATGATATACATTTTTAAATCAGTATATTATAAATTACTTGAAATAGTTTATTGCTAATTATTGATATTGATAATCGACATTTCGTTTCGAATTTTATTTAGATAATTAAGGTAATTTTATTATTATTAAGTACGATGATGTTAAATGGAATTCCCAAAATGTTGATGATTAAAATAAATTGTCTACCTCAGAACAAGCAGCAGTCTCGTTAGGTTTTGACTATTGTAAATTTGAAAATGAATAAATTTATTCGAAATTTGATATTGAAAATTTTTGTATTTTAGATTTATTTAAATCTTTCTTTATTACTATCTTAATTTTACTAGTGAGGTGGTTATAAATGCAGGGTCGAATAAATATGAAATGTCTTTGCACAAATGTTGTTTTCTCTCAAGGAACCCCCAAAAGTTGTGATATGAAATTTTCTTAGATTAGATTATTTGATTAGATAATTTGATTAGATTCTTTATAATCTGGTTTATTTGGAAAAAAACACTGTGCTCCTGCGGAGTCGCAGAAGAGCTACTCGATACGTTCAAGTTTAGCAGTAAGCCGCAGCCCAGGGGCGATTGCCACAATTCTACATTCGACACAAGCACCTTCATTAGCGAGATCGTAAACGTCCTCCACGTGACATCCGCACGCCCAATTTACTAGGGGTGAACGTCAAGTTTATCGACCGGTCGACATGGGCAGTAAATACGACTAGCGAGCAGGGTGCGATAAAGATGACTACAGAAATTGCCCCCCTTGTAACACATACAAACGTAACTAATTTTGGGAATGTAGTTACTCGTCACATATTAAGAAACTCTGTAGAAACGACACAACTTGAGTAATCCCAGGACGGACTAAATATATGTTTTTTTTTAACTTAAGAAAGATATTTATAAATATTTTATATCGGTTTGATTTTTAAAGATAAAAATAGTTGTTGTAATAGTTAAAAAATCTCTTTTCGAGATATTGAATTGCAAATGTTTCTACCGATGGAGAAATGGCGGTATTTCCTTGCGCCGGTAATAGCAAGCGTATTTTTTTCTGAAACATCAAAAAGAAACTAAGGTAATAATTTTATATATGTAATTTGTAGATGAACTAAAAAAAATACAAACTAAGTTATCATTTTTATAAATTTTCAAAGATGTAAAGAAATAAAATCGATTTTCGCCCAAAAAAAATGTGTTTAACTAAAAAAACATTTTTTCTGTCTTTTTTTTACTTTATATAAAAGAGAATTTGAGAATCTTTAAAGAAAATTTGGAACCATTCGATCCGTTAAGTAGTTTTTTTTATCACTGGCGCAAAACTCGAAAATATGGTTTGGAGAAAAGTATTATAGTGTTTTTTGACACTTACAGCAATCTGAGACTACCAGCTATTCCATAGGTAAAAGATTCATCGATATATTTTAACTTTAAGTTTAAAAAAACATGTTTTTTAGCTTTCTAAAGGCAACCCCCCCCCCCCCTTTGAGTTTATAATACGATTAATAAATGATGCGGTAAGACTCTCCAGAAGCATTTATTATCGATTTTTAGAATTATTTTAATCTTCAGTGGCTATCTACTAAAACATTATATCGATTTCGTAATCACTGTTTTTTTTATGAATTTTATTATCAAGTTATGTAATATCATGCATCCAACGTATTGTGTACCAATGTCTAAATAACAAGAAATCGAAGACAATCGAATAAGATAAAAACGAATTTACCGCGTGCAGTTTGTAGCACCTAGCAGTCTACCGTGGACAACGGCGGTTGTTTGCAACATCACGCAGTAAATTCGTTTTTATCTGATTTAGAAACTATGTATAAGGTTTTGAAGATAGATAGAATAAACTTGATGTGATTCGACTTTCGATAGTCAATACAAAACAAGGTGGTCGAAACAAGACAAGACAAACAATTTAAATTAAATGAAATGATAAATCTCTTTATCCACAGTAAAAATATTTTAGGTGCAATATTTAGTCGAACAGTCCCAGCGAACCAACAAAATTCTCCAACAAGTGGAAATAGATGACAAAGACTTGCGTATCTATACTGGCACCACAGAGCGCATATCGAAGTCGGTCACAATATTTCTGAAGAGCAGATACGGCGAGAAGTCAGTCAGGGTTGCATACCAACACCTATGCTTTTAAATATTTACTTCATATGACTTCAAATGACCTCATATGACTTTAGGGAAGCACTGCATAAATCTAAAAGTGGGTTCAAGGTAAATAGCATACACATCAACAATATAAATATGCGGGTGCTACTGTACCAGTAGCCATCTCCGTGGAAGAGCTCCAGCTCTTCATTGCCAATGTTACAAGAGTATGTGACAAATATCGGTTGAAGTTTAACGCCCCAGAGACCAAGTACATGAAGTTAGTGAAGTGGCCGTAAAGACCGCTACAGTTACAGATTACGGAATTAAACTGAAGAAGACTGGTTATATTCTTTATCTTGGCTGCAATTTAAACGACGACTTGCAAATACCCAAAGAGATAAAAATCCGGAATGAAAAATCTAGAACTGCATTCTTTAAGAAGACAAAGGTAGTTTGCGGAAGAAACATCAACTTACACCTGAATACCAGACTAAGACGCTACGTATTCTTAATATTATTTATTGGATGGAAAGCTGTACACTTACAGACACACTGTTAAGAAAGCTTGAAGCCTTCGAAATGTGAGTCTATCGGAGGATGCTACGCATGCACTGGGTTGACAGTCGGGACTAAAGATGTATTGAAGCGCTTGAGCAAGAACATAGAAAAATCGAAGACATTAAAGATCCGGAAACCCAAATAATTCGTTCTTGTCATGGGTCGTCCCGAAAGGTACAACATTTTGCATTCAATAATTCAAGGCGAAATAGCCGGAAGAAAAGGTCAGGGACGAAGAAAAACATCTTGACTCCGTAATCTACGGGAATGTATTAAGAAATCTACCACAGCGGTCAATAAAGTTATAATAGCCGATATGATAGCCATCGTTCTGTAGCGAACATTGCCGCAGAAGAAGAAAAGGAATAAGAAGTATTCCATTATTTTATTTATTTAACTGTAGCAACTTACGTTAATGAACTACTGCATTCTGATCCCCCAACATGATGATTCAAATAAATAAAACTCAGAATTATACCTGTTTTTTTTACATCTTGAAAAAATAGTATCTGGAGTTTTATGTGTATTAGTCTTAAGAACAATTTCCCAAAAATTATTACACCATGTATATTTTAAATCTAAATATCCGCCGTATTACAGTACATCAATACTTCTAGAAATACATTGCTACATCAATAATTTCATATAGACTCTCCCAATATGGCTGATCGTAAATTCCGATCCGTCCTAATCCACTTTTGGAGGTAGGCGTTGAACGTTTATTAAATTGCCTTCAGCGCGTCATATCCGGTGGGACTAGTGCTGTAATACCTATCGACTGGTAGTATCGTACGGTTAAAAGAATAGAAATAATTCTGTTGCAAGAGGAGCAGGGACAGAAGCATTTTAAAAATCAAAATAAAAGGTATAATAGCAAATGTTTCAACAATAAATTTTATACGGAAAGGCTTGTTAAATAAAGGTTTAGAGTTTCGTGTGACTGAAAGTTTTATTTAATAATATTATATATATATTATTATAAGAAATACGCAAAGAAATATCGATTAAACCGAGCCAAAATTACTATTCAGATTCCGAATTTTAAAATGACATATCCCTATGTAAAATTTATAAGCCAATAAGTTGATGAATCCTCTAATAAGGTTGTAGTTCAGCATCTTTTCAGCAAAAAAATGTAAATTTCGAGGTTTCGATGTTACGAATTCATTTAGTGTTTTCACCTTTTTGACTCGAGATTGACGAAAGCTTTTACGTTTTATATCTCCATAGCGATTATTAAGATCTTTATGAATGGGATAAAAAGAATTTACCGCGTGAAGTTCCAAGTTTAGCACCCGGCAGACAGTTTACCCTAGACAACGGCGGTTGCAACATCGCCGAAACGTGGGGTGCTACAAACTATATGCGGTAAATTCGTTTATATTGTATTTATAATGTCAAACAACCGCGATAGTCTTCGATTTCATATTATGATCCTCACAGGAAGAGCCTTTATGAGCATTTTCCTCGAATTTTGTCAGTGAATTTCTCGCTACATATTACATAATGCGGTATAAATGTTTGTTTTCATTGTAAGTCGGATCTATGGCTACGAATCCAAATATGTATAATTTATAGCAGAATCATAAAAAAATGATAATATCACTGGAATGGTAAGATTAGGCGTTATATGCATTAGATCTGTCGATGAACAGAAGGCGCAAGAAAAGTGACGACTGCATAAGGAGAATCTTAAAGCAATCCCTAAGAAAGAAGGCGAAGAGGCCGCATGAGACAAACTTGGCGAAGATCTACGATAGAGAAGCAGTAAAGCAGAAGAGCGAAGTGGTTAAAGATATATTGAGATTCTAAGACCCCAAAAATTCGATGTTATAGAATCCAAAGTACGATAGTGTGTTTCGACAAATGGCAACACTGCGACGGAAAGGCGGGAAAATGAGGCGGGAAGTGGAAGAGGATCGTCTACGACGAATCTGTTATCGTTGGAATCGAAAATTCGAATATAAATTCCACCCGTCATGGCGCGGAAATGAACCATCGAACGGCAGAGAAGGTAACTCGCCTGGAAATTGCGCAAACATTAGAATAATTACCGCCGCTGAAATTTCTCCCTTCTGTAATTTTAGGAGAGAAATTAATGGCGGCAGAAGGAATGAATTTTCGAAAGCGCAAGAATTAGAAAGAGCTGTACGACTAAAATCAGATGTAGATTCATATTATAAATAATTACTTAATAAGGAATATTGATGGCTCTTAAAAATAGTACCCCTTAAAAGGGTAACCATTTACTAAAAGACAGAGATTTACCGGAGGGTAAATAAACCGGAGGGTAAATAAAGGGTGCAAAGTATCCGCAAGCGATCTGTATAATTAGTAATTTGACACCTTTTATACTTTATTGAAGGGGAATGTAACCACCAATTTGTATAGGATATTTACACCCTCTTTTAAAAACCCTTTGCCTTCACCCTCTTCTAAAAAAACACTTTTAACACACACTTATTAATTCTCTTGTACATCAACGACATCAAAGATTGCTTAGATACATTACAATATTCCGATATACGCTGGTGATATAAAGATCTCAAAGAAATAAATCCGCCAACGGTATTGGTTTACCCTTTTGCGACAATATTAATCGCCTCCGTACTTTGCCAAGAACCATTTTTATATAAGAGCAAATAGGTGTCTTCTTAACAGTTTCTCAAGGAAAAAAACCGACATAGTTGCTAATTTTAAATTAAACAATGCTAATTAGTAATAATTAAAAGTATCCAGTGTACGGGATATCGTGATGTTGCTTGACAGGAAGGCCCTATATGTAGATCATATCGATAACGGACGTGGCGTCATTCTCAAAAAATGTACTAAAAATGAAATCAAACGGAAAATCATGGGACATTTGGTTCCCGGGCGTTTTTACACTAATTTGACCTTTCTGAATCTGCCCGGTACCAAGTCAGATTTTGCCTCGTAAGATGGCGTCTTACCCCAGATGATTTCTGGAAAGGTGGTTTCTGTTTCTTTTGCTATAAAATGCTTTTCCAGGCGTCAATTTCGATGTTTCTACGGTCCCCAAGTGCAACGAAAAAGGTCTCGAGTTGGATGTATTTACACTTTCTTTTCCATTTTACGACACAGAAAGTGAAAATACAGCAAACTTCCGATCCTAAATGCCACCGCAATCTTAAAAACAACACTTCCGGTATGCGATTGGTCCTGATATCTGTTTAGATGCTTTCTAAAAAGGAGACCATAAAAACCTCGAAATTGGCACCTGTAACAGCATTTCCAAGCGAAAGGAACAGAAACCACCCCTATATCCGAGGTAAGATGCCTCCTTGAACGCTATCTTGAATTCAGAACGGGACCAAATCTGACTTGGCATCGGGCAGATTCGGAGGTAGGAGGGAAATTAGTCTAAAAGCGCAATGAAACAAAATGTTTTATGATTTTCCGCTAGAATGTATAATATAGGTATTCTCGCCCCGTTTATAAGGATCTCGGTTTTATATTCAGGGCTAAATAAAATTTTAATCTCCAGAGTTCGCCTCTATTATCTAGAACCCGCAGTGTACGCGGTATACCGCAGTAAACATAGACCGAATTGAATAGGTACAGATAAGATTTATTAAACGCCCGAATTCCTATCCTATAAAAGCTGTCTATATATTACGAATTACAGGATCGTATTGCCGGACCGTAGGATATTTATCGATCTCGCTTTCCTGCACAATATCCTAAATATCGCTACAGGTGCGAAATATATATTGGCACCAATACATTTTAATGTTCCATCCCAATCTACACGCTCGCCTAAGTGACAACATTGTTGAATGAGATTAGAAAAAAAAAAAGGTTAAATACTAACACGGATTATTAGAGGTATGTATTATGACGTTTATTAATGGCTATTCATAAATAAACGTCATAATACATACTTTGCGTTAGCGTTTATTTATGGCTATTCATACAATAGATATTTACAGAAATATATATTTAAAAAAAAATAAGTGGATAGAATGAGTGACATAAAAGTAGTAAAAATTCCAGTGAATATTAAAAAAAATATATTTTATTTAAATCTAAGAGTTTTTTAAATCTTGAACAATTTATTATGAGTAAGGTATTTTAAACCCTAGAATACTTAAATAAGGAAGTTTAAACGTAGGAGTTTAAATTTAAAAAAAACATTTAGGAGCTTAGTAAAAAAAAAACGCTTTTTGTAAGGGTTTAACCACGATAATAATGCAAGTCTACATAAATTACTTTATAACGTCGACAAACTTCCAACTCAATACAAACTGTATTATCGAAGGATTTAACTTCGAACGTAATGGCGGCGCTTTGTCGGCGCATAAATTTAATTTCCCACGAGTATGAAGCTCTTGAAAAGTTATGGAATAAAGAGATATTGTGTGGTTTTGGCATAACGAGCACGCTGTTTTAATTCTAATGTTTACACTCTCTCTGTCCACGAACTTTCATGGGGCGATGCACTCATCGCCCCACGTTTTTTTCAATAATACTGAAAAAAATATGTAATGAATAATGATAAAAAACTTACTCGTAAATGCCGATGAATGTGCTCTGGATTTATCCCTTAGAAGAGCGGCATACATGTATAGAAGAAACACCATACTGCCTATGTACAGGTACAAGTAGAATCCCTGTGGAAAAAAATATAGTAACTATTAACCCTTAAAAAAATCTTGAGTTGTCGTCTGAAGCGCGCAACAATGCGCGTACGACTTTGTGTATGATAAAGTAGGATAGCGATAGCCGATGTCTGCATGGTCCGTCCGGTATTATCTGAGCACCCCGTAAGCGTCTCTATCACGATCGCCACCACGCAACATGATATTGCAGTAAAAGCGCAAGCTAGCAGAAATGAGGCCCCGAATGGCCTTCGCATCCGACACCACACGATAAGAGCAATGCTCAAAAGCGATAATAAACGGCCGCTGAACGGTTCGTCGACAACAAGTTAAGTCTATCACGATCATTGCGGGAGACTTGCACACCCAGAAAGCAGGATCAATGGGCGCCCAGCTCCCACGAAGCCCCGCTAATGGGCAATTACCCAGTGGAAGAAGTCACAGTCCTAAACAAGGCTCGACGACCGAATCACTGAATGTCTATCACGATCGCTTTTTAAAGTTGAAATTATTACCATTCTTTTTAATCATCGTGAACAAATACGAAAGTAGATAAGTACTAGTAGCTAAAAAAACGTGAAAGTTGGCAAATCTCTCGCCGATATCGTGGCCGCTGTAAAAGTTCATTCATTTATTTTCAATTCGCAGTAAAGTTAGATGAAAAATATCGGGCTGCAAATTTTCATCGAAGAGTAACTAACGTGTGCGCGAAACACATCGAAATGATTGGGAATCGGAAAAACGACATAATTAAAATACACTTATTATTTTTCGAACTACCCTCCATTAAAATCAATATAATATTTTAAATGAACATTTTTTAATTACACACAAACTAATCAATGACACAGTAATTTCCGTTTGAAGTTAGGGTGGTTAAAATAACCCCTTTGAATGCTTTTTGTTTGGACAGCTATTTCAGGGTCTTGAAATCGCTGACCGCGCAACTTAAATTAATTCCTGGGATTCTAAAATAATCATAGGGCAGCACTAAATGGAGGATGATCTATCGACTCGATGCTCTCCTGCTCCAAAAATCATTTGTTTTCCGAACGCCTTTTGCAACTCCCACGGAGTTCAGCTATGATTTCTAGAAAGCACTTGTATATTAATCTGCTGTAACCGCTCAGCGTTGTGGCAAGGGAATTATGGCAACTTTTATTTATCTTGCAATGTTTGTCAGTAATGTATATTAGTTTGTTTAGGTCAAATCATGCAAGCTGAATTGGAACCACTTCCTCTTATCCTATGAAGTTGAAATTTTACATGTTGAATCAGTTCCGATGACAATGGATTTTTATGGTGAGCATGAGCTGATTCTACACCCAGGATTGGCTCTCTTCCACGGTCAACAGCACAGACACACAATTTTGTATACCCATTCAATTATGATAGCCCGTTCTAAATGTCACCATAACATGGCTGCTGCACCCAGGACTGGCTCCCGTCGAGGCTACTCTTTCACGCTCAATAGCACAGAAAACGAAATTTTGTATGCGCATTCAATTATACTTAATATCCCGTTCTAAGTTTCACCGCGAGGGGACTCCTCAACGGTCGACAGCACAGAAAGAAAATTTTGTATAAGCATTCAATTATGATATCCCGTTCTAAGTTTCACCCCAATAGGGCTGCTGCACCCAGGGTTGGATTTCAACGAGAGGGCTCCCTAACGGTCAACAGCACAAACACGAAATTCTATATAGCATTCAATTATGATAGCCCGTTCTAAGTTCCACTATGACATGGCTGCTGCACCCAGGGTTGACTCGGGACAAAGCATTTTAATAAAAGCTTGTTTTTAAAAATGTGCTTTTACTATTAATTTATTTTTAAACTGTTTTTATTTTTAAGTTATTTCTTAACATAATTTTATTCTGGATTAATATTACCTAATATTTATTTTCCTTTAATGCTACTGAGTTACTAATTCGTGTTACTGAGATAATTTAAAAAACCTACTTCACTTTATGTGATTTTTAAATAATGGATAAGTATTACGTAACTACATAAGTTACTCTGATTTTGTGCTTATATTATAAAATGTGGTTTTTTATTGTTTTAATCAATTATTTCCTTTTAATTGCCTACTCAATTAGCAAATTTAGCCTAAAAGCAATAATTGTTTGCTAATAAATGCATAATCTAAGAAATGTTTAGGTAATCTTGCTTGAAAGCAATTTTGATTAAAAAAGTATTGAGTTCCTAAAAGGCAAGTTACGCACTAATGGATAATTGTAAAACTACGTGTTATGATTCCACAATACGACACCACAATCTGAATAAAATAAAATAAAATAAAATTGAAAGAGAGCATTTCCACTTCAGAATCATTCTTACTAAAGACGACTTCTTTGATTGCAATATTTACCTCGAACGAGTCTCTAACACCCCAGGATGTTTCCCATTCTGGTTTGTTTGCTCAAAAGTGCATTTTATTGTTACAATCTATAAATACAGTGACATCTCATATGGCGCGAGGAAACTAGCGAGGGGGGAACGAAAGTTAACACTCAAAGAATACAATAAATGTAACGCGGGTGCACTCTGGGAATCATCTCTATAAATATAAGGATATGAACGGAAGCGAGCAGGAAGCAGCCGAGACAATGCTAGACGACGAATCAATAGCGACGTTATGACAGCGCAAGTAGGGTAGGGCGTTGAAATGTATCCCACCATCTAAAACAAGCCCTTCGCCAAGGAACAATACAAAAACTGTAAAGACACATTAAAGATTTATTTAACCAACTTACCTCATAAAACGAAGGCGGGATATAAGTCGAAATAACTTCAGCCATAGGGAAAGCGATCCCCATTACAACTAACAGTTTGCCGTATAAAGCTGAAAGCGTGGTTGCCAAAGCGTCACCCCTGAAAACGACATGACAATATTAAAGGAAGATTATTAGATTTTTTACAGTCATTACTTGTTACTTTTTTAATTTGGTAATATTTTTTTATCCTGATTATTTGATTAGTTTCTATTTTTTTTTATTTTAATTTCATTAAATAGTGGGGTCCTGTAACAATAATAGGTGTGTCCTGAAAACCAGGTTAAGAGGTATATTGAGGATACCCCTAATTTGCAGCATTTGTTAGCATTTATTACATAGTATTTGTCTATTTCCAATATCAATTTTTAATTGTGTTTTTTTTAACAGCTGCAAATAAATAATTTTATATTATTATTATTAGAAATATTTATTTCCATATTGGGTCCAATTGCGTTTCTTCGGCGGTTTAAAATACAGTAAAAAAATGCGTTAAATTTATTACAAAGTTCGTAATAAATGGTATTGCGATTCATCTGTCAGATTTTGGTGCTACCGTGTTGTATTAAATTTATTTCATTCTCGCAGAAACGCTATTCCGTTTCGCAAAATTTGACAGTTGTCCGAATAAAAATCAGCTTAAACGTGACAATTTTTCAAAAAATGCGCGTTTTCGGTGCGACAGTGGGTGACGCTCGTGTTTTTACGTATGAATTTGCCGTTTTTGCTGTTACTGCTGAAATGTTCCCGTATGTTGGGATATTACAAAGAAGATCGAATGAATAACGACAACGGTACGTAATTAAGTGAATTATACTTTTCGATTTCGAACAAAATTCTTCTTCCGTTATAACCTGTAAATTATATGTACTCTTTTAGTACGAGAAGGAAGTTGGAACACAGCCACATCAGAGATCATTCGGATCAAAAGAAATGCCGAACAAACCTGCTAGCCAGCCGCGCGCAAAAAATGGATTCATGCGAGCGCCGATTTTAACGTTTCGAAAAAACTGTGTTGCCAGATTTTTAGTACATTACCATAGACACAGAACGAAGTTGCAGATTTTGTTATTTATTTATTTATTTTATTAACTAAATGTATACAGCATATTCTTTATATAAAAAAAAACAATTTATAAATTAACATTAATCTAGCCATTAATACATTTTAAATTAGCAAATAATATAAAGTACCCATTTAAAAGATAATAATTTTATAACCTTTTTTTTAAGAAAAAAGGAAAAAGACATTAACAATTTACATGTGTTAAATCTGACAGAAACGCGATAGCTATTATTTTAATGCACGCACTAATATCGATAAAAATGGGACAACATAACAAGACTAATTATCAGATTCTGATTTTAAAAATAAAATAATAATATCCCAGAGTAATTTATAAGTCAATAAGCTGTAGCAATTCTCTGGTCAATCTGTCTATATTCTATTTTCTACCCACATCAACGATATTTCTTTCTGTTTTAAAAACGCATATTATTTCTATACGCTGATGATTTACAGGTGTTTTAGATATATTTGCTGATAGAGATATATTTGTGTATATATATTTGTGATATATACCCCTCAAATGAATGGCGATTAGCTCGGGTTACTAAACGTTTAATACAAAAGATATTACGATTTTAAGATTTTCATGATAAATATAAGTAGCGAACTCTCAACACATTTATGAAACGAAAAAAGCACTTACGCGCTGATGACGTTGATATTCTGCAGTGCGGTACCCCTGGACGCTCTTCGAATGGGGGGAAGCGGGGGCTGCGATGACAGAGTATGCAGGCCGACGTGAGAGTGGTAGAGAACTGGTGGTAGCGAAAGCGACGGTGGACTTGGCAACCTGTGAACAATTTAATTATAAAGTAATCATTTCAAATCTTTAGTACTTAAATAAAGATAGGAATAAAACTTATTATCATCATCGCATTAATGTCACCAACTGTAAGCGTTAACTTTAATAACAATAAACCGCTTTTTTTTCCTTCTGGACCCTTTCCCGCCAGTCTAAAATTATGTCAAAGGATGGACAGGGCACGGCTATCCTCGGGAATTCGGATTTTATCCTGGTTATCCCCAGATATATCCTAGCTTATTTGTTTTCGTCATGGTCGGATATTTATAAAAATTATCCAATACAATACAATTGATTTTGCGAAGCAGATAAGATTACATTTGTATGGATTTTATCACCCCACTAGATTGTATATCTGTTCTGGGGTAAGTTTAGAACAGCGGAGATATAATATACGAACTATAATAGTTTAGAACAGCGGAGATACTACCTTTTGCTGATGCACTATGCAATCTAATGCTATTTCTAACCCTGACAGCCTGGCGTAAATCGACATCTTGGCACCAAGAAACCATCTAGGGACTCGCCGACGTAAGTTGCTTGCACTGTGCCTAACAAAGACCACTCGTAACAATTAGTCTCCTCTAAGCAAGACTGCTGTTAAAGAGGCGGTATGAGCATACTGTCAAAACGGCATCTTTGACGATAGTGGCCAAACATTAAAGATATGGTATTTAAACCACAACTGCTTTTTTTAGTAATATAAAAATTATAATGTATTTATTTATTTAATACTTGTACAAAGAAAAGTAGTTACATAGTAACATTGTTAAATAATTTATACATTGTAAAGAACAACTTAAGATTGACACAGCTTACGTAACAAATTGCGATATGGACATCTAACGTGTCTAGCATGTAACGTAACGTAACGCATCTCCGACCTGTATAGATGCACATGATGCAGATATCTTATATGCATATCTCATATGAATTATGCAAGTATCTCATATATCTACTCCGTAGCATGAAATATGTATTGTGTAATATGTTACAAATTATGATATATATAACGAGTTACAGTCACTCTGTAATGTACTCACATAAATTAATAATTGTTATGATTATAGTGATCGAAGTCCATCTGCTCCGACAGGTCGACAGAAAAGACAAATCAACGGTAAAGGTTCGACATTAACTGCCGCCCCATATATTCCACCCTTTCTACCCTGGACAACGGCGGTTGTAATATCGCCGAAACGTCGGGTACTACAAACTTCACGCGGTAAGTCTATTATATCTTGTCTATAACGTCAAACAACCGCGACAGCCTTCGAATTCACATAAATTCAACAAACAACATTAAAAATATCTGGAATAGCACTTGTATTTCTGTCTTTCCGTGGAGTGTTCTCATTCCATATTGGATTCCGCTGCGACAAAGCGTCGAAATGTAAAAAGCGAAGCTCGAAGCGTCGTCGTCGCGCGCCGTTTCGGCTGCTTGCTTGTCAGGACAAATGAAAATCCCTCGCCGCGCACTACTCTATGGCGAAGGCGACTGTGACGGAGGAGATGTTTCGTTCCTCTTTTTCTCCCGGGGCTTATCTGCAATTCCGCAGACAGGCGTCGGGGCGCCCTTTTGTTTCCCGCATATTAAATGGTAGCGAGGGCTAAGCTGGCGAGTAATTTCTCTCGAATTACTTGGGTACTTTGTGCGCGCGCGGCTCTTTTTGTGCGGGCGGCTCATTACGCGGACGCCGTTAAATTCACTGACACAAAACGGAGGTCGCTATTCAACGGCTCCCGGCAGTTCATAAAGGATATACTAGTAAATTAAGGTTACAATATCTTATCTTGAACACACCTTTGGGAAACTCATTAGATCATTAGATTATTTATAAAATACGCACTACTTATTACTTTATTATATACAATGTATTTATGTGTGTATGTATGATTAATAATAAATAAATACAAACGGAGCTGCCATGGAATTCACCGACCGGAGTCGGGCCCATCATAATACTATTTTTTACACTTCTGGGGGGTGAGCAGTGGATTCCGGACTTACGAACCGACTGTGGTAGGTTTAGGACTGCTGTCTTGCCACATGTGAGCGTTCACCTTGCCACCCATTCACTCCCCCTTCGAAGCCATAGAATTTGAGATGCGCAAATCGCAGTTTTAGATAATTTTTCTAAGAAAGAGTTGATTATTTTTCTGGAAAGGCCAAGATCTTTAAAGAGGTGAAATAGAGATTTAGCTGGCAGGCCACGAGCGCCAACTTCCACCGCGTGAAGGTGAACAGTGAAGCCGTTCCGGGTTACGGCATTTGCGATCGCCGCATATATATGTCAATAGTATACGTATGTATGGCCATTTATGAACGTATGTTACATATAGTGTTATAACAATCCCTCCCTTCCATTTCCATTCCCCTATTGTACTTATACATTTAAATTTAGAAATGCTTCTTTTTCCTTTTGTCCTTTTTTCTTAAAAAAATGGTTATAAAATTATTATCTTTTAAATAGGTGCTTTATATTATTTGCTAATTTAAAATGTATTAATGGCTATATTAATGTTAATTTATAAAATGTTCTTTTATAAAATGAATATGCTGTATACATTTAGCTAATAAAAAAAATAGTAAAAAATAAAAAAACTAAGAAATTGCCGTGTTTTCATACTGACCACTTTCAACATTACTTCGGTTTGTGTTGGAATTCAAAATTTAATTCAAAGCAATTACACTCCCTCTTCAAAATCAGTTATTTATTTGTCTTCGCTTCCAACAACTAGGGATATTGACCGTATTCTCAATTTTTGCTCAAGAAGCTCTTTGCGAATTCCACTGAGTTAGCAGCAGCTTTTAATGTATTTCAACAAAACAATATTAGTCATTTGAGTAAAATGGTCAAAGTAAAAAAAGTTGGAAAAGTGGGTACCGAATGAGCTCAAGCCAAAACGCGTTGATGATTGCACTGCTATACTAATATTGAATCGGATTGTCATTTACGATGAAAAATGGGTCATCTAAGACAAACGAATATTGTATGATAGTGTTGATCAGTCGTTGAATGCAGCTGATGCAACTAGACAATGTCCAAAACGCAAGATTAATCAGATGTATGTTACTCACGGTGACGGTGCGGTCGTCTTGTGCCGGTATTATATAACACAGCCTCTTGCGGTCTGGTACAACAGTTAACGCAAATGTGTACTGTCATGAACTGCAAACAGTGATGGAGAAGCTCGTAATAGCTTCTGTATGACACCATACGACCACACACTTGACAGCAAACAGTCGCAGAGTTGTAACTGGAGACTCTTCGTCACCGACCGTCCTCGTCAGACCTTTCTCCCACATATTTTCACTTCTATGATTAAACGAATTTCATTAACAATGTGTCATAATATTAACGATTTTAGCTTCTTAGAGAATCTAATCTGAAGATGCGAGGGCAGGATGATAAGTATCTGGCCTAGCAAGCATCAAAACAGTTAAATGTCAAAACAACGTTTTTTTTTCTCGGCATAGGCTTACGCACTTAGCCTATCTACGCTCCAAAGCAGTTATGCCCTCCAAAAATGACTTTCATAAAGGTCTGCAAAATACTCCCCCACAGTCTATTCCTCCACCACACTATTTCTGTCGAAATAAGACAGAACAGTTTAGGGAACACGTGGGTCTGACAATGATAGGTCGGGCGAATAAGGTGGATGGGGCAACGAATAAGGTGGATGGGGAATTTGTTGAAGAGGTTTTTGGTATTGGGACAGCAATGGCTTTCTTCCAGACAGCGGGTAGTTCGCCGCTTTTGAGAGAAAAATTTAAAATAAATGCAACTACTTCCGATATTTCATTTAAAATAGGAATGATGAGTTGAAGGCTTATGCCATCATGCCCTTATCATAAGCTTATGCTTTCGACTTGATGCTTAGTAGCATTTTAGTTACGTCTTGGGCTGATATTGAAGAGAAATCAAAAGGTGGGCTGTTAGGTGGGAGGGAAGAACTACTACGGATCGCAAACAGAGCATTGCTCTTAACCACGTCATCTAGGATGACAGGGGGGGATGAAAAGTGAACGTTCAGAGCGTCGATATCTATATAGGGCGAGGCAATCGAGGAGGAAACTTACCGATGCCAGGAGAGTGAAAAAGTCTCCACATTTGAGCAGGAGAAGCAGTTTGGAGAAAGTAGTTTATATGGAGTCTCTTAGCATTCCGACGTAGCTGGGTACATCGGTTTCAGAGCACTCTGTAAATTTCCCAGGTACTTGGAAGGCGGTCGCGTTTAAATTTCGTTTTCGCTCTACCCCTTTTCTTCATTAATATGCGGATATAGTCAGTTATCCACGGAGAAGGCGAATGCATCACTCGGCGTGTTATTATAGGAGCTTTTATAAATAGGATAGAAAACGAATTTACCGCGTGAAATTTGTAGGACCCGACGTTTCGGTGACGTTGCAGCCGCCGTTGTCTAGGGTAGACTGGACCAGTCTACCCTAGACAACGGCGGCTGCAACGTCACCGAAACGTCGGGTCCTACAAATTTCACGCGGTAAATTCGTTTTCTATCCTATTTATAATGTCAAACAACCGCGATAGTCTTCGATTTTATATTATAGGAGCTTTGTTTATCGTATAGCTATCGTATAGAATATTATAGGAGCATGTTTATCGTATAGCTTGATTACATTGCTATTAAATGTATTAGCCAAGGAATCGACATCCGTCATAGCATAGAGGCAACCAGTCAATTAATAACGCATCCGCCCTTAGAGCAGAGAGAGATACTGTTTGAAGTCGCGGTATTGGATGGTTCTTGATAGTTTTTTTTTGCACGTCATATGAGATGTACAACATATCGTGATGTGAGAAGCCACTCGCTGCCGATTGGCCATGTGCTTTAACAAGGGATGGGTTAGAAGTGACGATGTAGTCTATCTGTGAACTCGAGTTCAGAAGGTGATGGGTGTCATTTAGTGGTAGTATTGAAAGACAAGACTATGTTAATAAGCTGACAAGCTTATTCCATCTAGAGTCAATTTTTTTAAGGCATGCATTTAGGTCACTCATAAGCACGATATGTTCGTAAGACAGGCTGCAGGAGTCTATGATTTCTTCGAGCTCTCCGAAATAATTAATAGCGTAAGAATAATAAATAACGATTTTAAAGAAATATGTCCTAATCCTAAAATAAGATATTTTTATCCCGCACACGCATGCCCGCAAAATGTTGTTTCTATAATGAAAAAAAACCGTTTAGACTTTCCGCAATTAGTGCAGATTCAGCCGCACTCGTTCCGGACGAAGCCACCTTTTAAAATAATGGCCTCGGAACAGAAGTTAAAAATTGAGAGCGACAGAATGCAGCCGGGCTAACTGCTCTTGATACCACCCGAGCGCTAACGGCAATTACTCCTCCGAAAAAATAAGAAAACTGAACGTTCTACGGACGTCCTTTGAAAAGGCGAGCGCACCTTACATTCTTGCAGTAATATCCGATAAGTAACGCCCTCTTGCGATGCCGTACGGATACGGATTTTATGGCGTCGCTTGGGACCGATTTCACTGCTTTTCATGGCGTCGGGAATGAAATACATATTATTACATTGTTACCAGCAGGGATTTCAGTGGCTGTGTTAAAAAACTTAGATGACTAGTTATCGCGCGTTTGGTTTTAGAGTTTACTTTGTTTCTATTATACATAAATTAATTCTCAAATGGAATTTATCTTCTTTTTACACGACTGCCCAACAAAAACGGAGTGTAATGTGTTCAGGGTTCATCTATTTATGTTTTCCATTTCTTTATGCCACTATAACTTTTAAACGCTTGAACTGATTTAGGAGTGTGTAGTATTGTCATCCCGAGTGTCATCGGGTACCTTAAAGGTTCAAATATCAAGAAGTAGTTGTCTAAATATCCAAATGTCAATAAATTAATTATCGTGTTTAGTGTCAAATCAAAGGTCTGATTGAGTACATTACGAAACTATACACTTATCTGTATGGATAAATATATAAACCACAAATATTTCATTAGAAAAAAAATAAATACAATAGTTTTTTATTTCTGTAACGGCAGTCGTGATTTTTATTCTTTTCAATCTATTTACTTGTTTATACTAATATTTTAAAGAGGTAAAGTTTGTGACGTTGTAGGAAGTAATCTCTGGATCCACTGATCCGATTTTGAAAATTCTTTTACCAACAGAAAGCCACGTTATTTGTCAGTGTCATAGGCTATATAGTAATCCGAAAAATGAAAAGACTTTTTCGTGGTAGTCGGATTTCTAAAGTAAGTCGGAAAACACGGTCGAAAGAAAACGTTTCTAACGAACGCTGCCTTTACGATGAGAGATATATGATTGAGTTCTAGAGAAAAGTTGTAGAGCTTGATAATGCCTAAAAAAAAGTCAGCGACAGCATATGTCTAACTTTTATATTTAAGTAACAAAAAGTAGTATTTTATATTCAAAAAATAATTTAAATTGTTAGGTCATGTTTATTGGTCATATTATCAACACTTATGAATTATTATCAAAATAAGTAAATTTATCGTCTCAAGTGTTTAAAACAAAAGACTTTTCCCTTTTACCGCATAAATAGTTAAAGAGATAATACGACATAGGTATGTAAAAATATAACCCTTCTTTTGGCAGTCAGGAAATAAATCATAGCACTCAGTACTAACCAAACCACACTCATAATTTCATCACAAGTAAAAAGTTTTACCGCCCAACGAAGTGGGCACGGGTCAGCTAGTCCTTTATATTCCCTCACGGTAACGGCCTACCTGACAATTATATTACAGGCGGCCGGATTTTTATTACATCACGAGGCAATACGGTCACCCTTCCAAGTGACCACGCCTGACACTGCATAACTTCGGTGATCTGACGGGAACCAGTGTTTCAAAGCGGTTACGGACGTTAAAATCTCCAATTTACAAAGTATTGATATCTAAAACCCTTGCGATATCTTGGTTGGTTCTAATAGTAGTACAACTAGGGGTTATTCGCTACTGGATAAAGTAAACGGATTCTAGACTAAAACGTTTACCTATTAAATGTTTCATTTGATGCTGGGATTTTTTTGGTTTAACAACGAGGGAAAGAATTGCGAGCGCGCATTTTTTTCAAGATGGAGGAGGAAATATTTCTTTTTAGCCCATCTGAGACGATTAGGACTATTTCCATATAGAAGTCTATCTGTGTGTCTTGTTTGTCTGTGTGTATTCCTCCACGATAGTGCCCAAACGCTTAATCCGATTGAGCTGAAATTTGGCACGCAGGCATTATTTGCTCATTGCAAAAGTAGAAAAGGTTGCGGTTTAAATCAGTCTACCAAGGAGGCTCACTAGTCATATTTCAATCTCGAAATATTGGATTTTGGTACCCAGATGTCTTGTTGGGCCGAAATCACATTGAATTTTCGCCGTTTAGTATATTTGCGTAAACGATTGAATCGAACATGTTTAACGTGTTACACTCTCTATCCGCGCTCTACGCCGACGATCCCTTTCAATTAGGTCAACCTCCCTTCCGAAGGGAAATCACGCTCAAAATCCTTGTCTAAGAACTTTGCTACTTGCCGGGAATGTTTTGGGGTGACGCAACCGATTTTTATGTAAAATTCGACCACTTTGATAACACCCATTTCTTAGTAAAATTCTAAGAAATTCTAATAGTAAATTAAATTCTGCATCGGTCTGCATAGTTTATTTTTAGTAAGAAGCCTTTGATTTTTGAAAATAAATTGACAAACTTCTGAGTTCAGAGAAATCAATGAATAATATCATTAAATAAATAACAAATTCAGATCAATGATATTACGTTTATTTATTTACGTGATATACGTACCTATATCAGATCATTAGTATATAAAGCAAGTTTGATTTAAACAAATATATTGCTTATAACGTGCCAGTGGTTCCCATTCCCATTAGTCTTAATCGATGACTGGGTTGGTAGATCTACCATTAATGCGATTTACATCACAAGCTACGTAGTCGCAATTGCAACCCTAACTAAATGGGAAAGTGTTACTTGAATTATCCTTCATTTAAATGAAGTAGTACCAAAATGTTTATTTTCCCCAAATCAACGCGCTTAGAAACAAACCCTTATAAAACCAGACAAAATTTAAAACGAGACCATTACAGAGAAACAGCGAAAACAAACACTACTGGAGCCGTAGACCCACTGCGACGTCTCCTGGCAGCATGTGAACTATACGAATAACGATATCTGCTCTCTTCGGAAACCGGATCCACAATCTACAAAGCAATTCATCGCGCATAAAACACATCGCGGAAGAATGGCTGGAAGCGGACAAGGCGGACAAGCCGCACGCGATAGTGTCGCAGGTGTTCGTTGGCAACTGCCGGCCGCTCGCCGCCAGCCTAGAGCGAGGCGTTCGGAATGCACCAATCAAAAGTCGAACAGCGGCGGAGAGGGACGGCGTGCTATAGCAAGAGTGGGAGTTAATGGGCCCATGCTGAGTTGGCCACGAAGACCCATTCTGTTCAGGGTCGGTCACACTCACGGGTCAACACCTATCCGACGGCCTCCACGCATGAAGTGCGAGCCTGGGTAGGACTCTGGCCTTATGGTCAGTTTTCCCTTGGAATCAAACTTCTGGCGCTCCTGGACGGTCTGCGCACCGTGCGGCGTAAGCCAATCGATTGTGCCAGTCGGGGGAGTCTGGAAGCAGTACTGTTTCCTATAGAGCGGGGGTGGTTGCGGACCTTACGGCGACTGCTCTTGAAATGACCATCGGGCATCCGATCCTGGGTGAACAGCCGGGCAAAGGACGCCGTGGTCCGCGATAGATTCGGTATACACCGTTTCACCGCTTCGTAAGGAAGAGGACCGCGCAAGCGACCTCGAACTCGTAACCAATCGAGAGACCGGAGTAATCTGGTCACAGTTGGAAGTAAGGGCGTGAGTGCAAGCCCGCCGGGTAACACTCCTGGCTACTCGTGGTTAAGGCGTTGGCCTCTTACGAGCTTGTGACGTAGCTAGTTGGTGGACTGTTATGTCCCAAGTCTTCTACGCTCACTCCAGGGAGATAGAACGACTAATCGTTAAAACTTCCTGTGGTGACGGGCTCGCCCGTTGTAGTCGACAACCCAAGTTGCTATAGCAAGAGTGAGACAGGAAGCGGTACCGAAAAACGCATGCCTTAGATTTATCAAATACGACGTTGTCGCGTAGCAGTAACGTGGGGGTGTCTAGATCCTCGAAACGTGCAAGTAAGGGGGAAGAGAGCAAGAGAATGGCCAGGAACATGTATATAATCAAGTACAAATTATAATAAACTAAGGTATTCTTAACAGAACTGCCGGGACAAAATCCGTAAAGTCATAGGTACTATGACAGGCCACTGTCCCCTAAACAAACACCTGTTTACCATAGGTGTGACAGACAGCCCTCTATGCAGAGGATGCATGGAGGAAGAAGAAACGCAGAAACGCCACAGCATGTGCTCATGGAATGCAGGAGCGTGGTAGAGCAACGGGCAAGAATACTACAATCTCCAGCATCTGTCCCGGAGGCCTGTAGCAACCCAAACAGGCTGCTAACCTTCTGGGACAGCCTGGGTTGGCTGGAGTAACATAAATAGAAACATGAGCCACGCACAACGGCCCAATCAAGAGGTCAAGTGCGGGAAAAAGCCCAGACAAACTAACTAACTAACTAACTAACTAACAGAACTGCCACCTGAACACTATTTTTATCAACAATAAAAGTATTGTTATACTAATTTAATCGCGGTTTTCAATACGGTGAACGGCTTCTTTCACTAAGAACACCATACGAAAGACCACGAAAGTTGAATACTCCAGTAAAGCATATCCTTATTAACTGAATTGGAATAAAAATGAGTACACGTTAACAGTATCTCTATGCAGGATAAAAGATGGGAAGCTGTAAATCTTAACACTTGGCTATTCACCACGCTACACCTATTTATTCCAAACGAGTCCACAAACCAGCATATTTCTCTCGTTATTTTATTTATTTGTGTATCTGATTTCTGTTGTAAATATCTATCTATACTATCGGTTCAGCCGACGCGACGCGTTGTGACATTTCGTTCGTCGCTCAGCAAATAGGATTATTTGTTGGCAAATAAACCTCGGCGTGCGACCGAGGAGAGGCTTTCGATTCAATCTCCTCCGCCTGCCATTCATCGTTACTATAGCGGCCTTATCGCCGTCCTCTCGCTGAATTGGCTGCAATTTGTAACACTTTCCTCTTTATCTCTCTCTTTTCGTTGAATACAGAGTATTGGTAATATTAAATCATCTTCCACGGTTGTTGCATATGCCAGTATTTGATTTCGTGCAAAATAAAGTCAATTAATGTGAGCAATGTTCAAGTTTCTTTAGGGTCCCATTCCGTCGCCGAAATGACCATCAAGTGGCGTTTTCAGCACGTTCTCAGTCTAGCTCTACGTTATTTGTCACGGACCTACCGTTCTCGAGACTATATGGACAAGCCTGGTGTATCCTGAAATCCTGTCCCTTCTTAATTCCATCAATTCTACAATGCTTCATTCCCCTTCCTTTATTAAGTACACACCTGGGTATCTACATTATGTATTACCGAAGAACAATATCTACGGTCGAAAATTCTGTAGTTTGCTTGAGTGTTCTCAACATAACGTGATTTCTCGACCTGACCGTGACAGATAAAATATAATTAAAATCGTTCTCGCGAGTGTCTTGCACTTCGGCAATCATCATCAGCGTCTGGGGTAGTACCTATCAGCAGAGCAGCCAAGGAAGTCCGAGAAGAAGCGGTGTTGTAAGGTACTCCGTTTCTTATTCCTCAATTTATTCACACTTGGCTGTTCAACCCTTTACCAGCACCTTCTAAATTATACAGTCCGCTGCTCAACCACTGTATTCAGTGGTTGATCTCAGTCCGTAAAATACCAGCGAGTGCTTTCTCTTTCGAATAGTCCAGGTATGGAGAGATATAATCCAGGCTAAAAGAGAGATATAATTGTCATAGCCGGATAGTGGGGTAAGGATTATTATAAAGAGTAACACATATGTACTATTACTGTTTGTTATCTTCTTCTTGAAGTTCCTATTATAACGCAATTTAGGGTCAAGGATGTAACAATGTAATACAATTAAAGGCCACTTTTTTAAAGCGAGTCCAATCCGGTTGAGAGTATTTTGGATCTATGTCTAATAGTCTCTGATGAATGATAGCTTTCTTTTTTCGTCTCTTTATTACTACTGAAGAAGAGATGGACTATGTCACTGGTTCTTTCGCCAACATAAGAAAAACAAATTATTTCTCGTATTTACTGCAAAACCAAAAGATACATAATCTAGCTAGATAAAAGTGTCGTGCTTCTTATGGTTTTATTATTTTCTCAAAAATTGTGTATTATCGGGTTTTATTATTCATGTCATAAATTAGGTTTTAATATTTTCTCGAAATGTAATAATGACTCGAATGACAAAAAACTCACTGGACTTATCCTGAAACTTATTATATTGATAATGTATAGGGTATTGATAAGTCCAGGCTTTGATAGGCAGAAAAATAAATGATAAGACGCAGTAATTCGAGTATGATTTCCGCAAACGTAAAAACTAACATGTGTCTCATGGATTCCATACCTATTTATTTAATAAGTCATTAAAGCTAATTGAGAATAACATACTTATTAAAATAATCAATAATATGACTATCTTAATTCATGCATAACTTTTAAAAGCTAATATGCCGCAATGTTTTTAAATGAATAATCTTAGGTAATATCCAAAACGTTTTAATATGTTTGTGCCACTTCAGCGCGTGGAGTGGATCAACTCACGCAAAAAATGTCGTGTAAACGATGCTGCGAGAATTATCTACCGCTGCCTCTAACCGCCGAAAAGCTTTATCCGTTCATTGGCATCGCTCCACCTGCAATACGTCGTGATGTCCTGGCTGATTCTAAACGCCTCAAGGTGATAGACGACCTAAGACACGCACTACACGGGCAAGAGCCACGCTACAATCGCCGCATCACTCGGCGAGGACGTAAATGAAGAAATAGCACCGGGCTCCCATCTCCTCTATACCACCTGGCGTAGTCTCAACATACTGATGGTGGGTGTGACAAGTTGCCGAGCTTATTTCGTCCGCTGGGGCTACAAAAAGAAACATATATGCGACTGTGGAACAACTATACCTGTCAACTACAACGGGCGAACCCGTCACCCCAGGAAGTGTTAACTATATTACATAGTTCTGTCTCCCGTGAGGTGAGCGTAGAAGACTTGGGACGAAAACAGTCCACTGTCTAGTTACGCCACACGCCTGTAAGAGACCAACGCCTTACTAAGAGATAACCAGGTTAATCAACCAGAGGGCCGACACTCGCGCCCTCACTTTCAGATTCAACCAGATTACTCCGGTCTCCCGACTGATTACAGGTTCGAGGTCGCTTGCGCGGTCCTCTCCCTCTATCAAATCTATTGCGGACCACAGCATCCTTTGCCCGGCTGTTCACCCGGTATCGGGTAGCAGATTGGTCGATTCAATAGCAGCTTCCGTAAGGTTAACAACTACCCCCGCTCTATAGGAGACAGAACTGTTTTCAGACTCCCCCAGCTGTCGGTCGGAATGCACAATCGATTGACTGACGCCGCCCGGTGTGCATACCGTCCAGGAGCGCCCGAAGGTTGACTCCTAGGGGAAACTGCCGGGCTTGCACTTCTGCGTGGAGGCCGCCGTATGCGTGTTGACCCGTGCGTTTGACCGACCCTACACATGGGTCTTAGTGGCCAAACAGCAACAGAACCCATTAGCTCCCGACTGTGGAACAACTTTGGGAGTTAATGGGCCCATGCTGGGTTGGCCACGAAGACCCATTCTGTTCAGGGTTGGTCACACTCACGGGTCAACACCCATCCGACGGCCTCCACGCATGAAGTGCGAACCTGGGTAGGACTCTGGCCTTTGGTCAGTTTCCCCTGGGAATCAAACCTCTGGCGCTCCTGGACGGTCTGCGCACCGTGCGGCGCAAGCCAATCGATTGTGCACTCTGACTAACAGTCGGGGGAGTCTGGAAGCTGTACTGTTTCCTATAGAGCGGGGGTGGTTGCGGACCTTACGGCGACTGCTCTTGAAATGACCCTCGGTCATCCGATCCTGGGTGAAGAGCCGGGCAAAGGACGCCGTGCTCCGCGATAGATTCGGTATACACCGTTTCACCGCTTCGTAAGGGAGAGGACCGCGCAAGCGACCTCGAACTCGGAACCAATCGAGAGACCGGAGAAATCTGGTCACAATTGGAAGTAAGGGCGCGAGTGTCGGCCCGCCAGGTAACATTACTGGCTATCTCGCGGTTAAGGCGTTGGTCTCTTACGGGTTGTGGCGTAGCTAGATGCTGGACTGTTTTGTCCCAAGTCTTCTACGCTCACTGCAGGGAGATAGAACGACTAATGGTTAAAACTTCCTGTGGTGACGGGCTAGCCCGCTGTAGTCGACAACCCAAGTTGTGGAACGATGCAGAATGAAGACCAGCTCCTATCCCGCCCGTAGTTTAAGCCCCCGTCACTCACCAGGACCTACAAGAGGCGAACGACAAGTCTGCATCCAGGTCGCATACTTTTAGAGAGACATGTCCTAACCTTGCCCGGACACGTTAATGAACGAATAGCCAATACATGCGTTTTAGAAAAGAATTACTACTTTACAGCAGGTGTCGTTACCTGATGGGAGAGTCGATGTGGACGCGATGTGTAGAGCAGGAGGGCACCGGCGGCCGCTGGTAGTAGTGCTGGGGCTGTGCGCGCTGCGGACTGCCATGGTGGCTGAAGCTAACGTCCTCCGGAGAGACCAGCACGGCGCTGGGTGTGGCGGGACTCGGCAGCGGCGGCGCGGGAGCCGCCAGAACCGAGCTTTCCGCCGAAGTGGCGCCTCTGGAGCCTCCGCTCAGATTGTTCGACGGTATCGAGTAGCAGCTGCGACATGAGAAAGAGCAAATTGTAAAACCTACCGGAAACTATATGCTCGACTAGAAATAGACACAATACACTCCAACCGAAAAAAAAACTAAATAAAAGATATACAGGATGAGTTTTTAATAAGTGACATCCTTGTTGTAGTGGGTCAGTAAGTACGACTAAGCAATTTTAATAATTAATCAACAAAAATAACTAAGCAACTTTTATTAATTAAAAAAAAACACATTTTTTTATAGTATAAAAAGCTGTGAGCACGATGCGCTATTTAACGGTAGGAAAATATCGCTTATATTGTTTATTAGCGATATTTTACCTACCGCTAGATGGCGCAGCGCGCTCAACGCTTCTTAAACTTTTCTTCAATAGATAAAATTTACAAATTTGACAAAACATATTTTTTTCTTTTCCCATTTTTTTAACTCCCTGTATGGGAGCTATACGAGTATATAGACAGTGATTTTAGAAGCTTATCGCAGGGAAAATTATATCCAACAAGTTTGCTTAGATATATCGTTTATTCTACTACATAGCAACGATAAAATAAGGTAGCCTATATAATATCAGATACTATATAATATCAGATATACGTGATATGTGATGTACGGGTTATAATTTTTTTACCCACAAGGCTGATGTCTTTTCGTGGAAATCGCCTTGTTGCCTATCGACAACATCTTCTAGGTGGGCATTTATAGCATCACGCAGTCAAACTTTCAGGCGGTCACCCATCCCAGTATTGACCGCGCCCGACGCTGCTTAACTTCAGTATCAACCGGTGTCAACGCGGCTACGGACGCAACAACTTAATTTTTCATAATTTAATTTGGTTGGTTTATGACTAGGGGATGCAAGTCAGAATTATTTGTGAGGTATTTTTCCGCATTAAAATATCAAATACCGGAATACCGGGTGTAAAATAATGAAAAGATAACAATGCAACGGTATCCGCATAATAGGTCAGCCAAGTCAAAATATAAGTATTTAAGTTTCTGTATTATACACGATAAAACAGAAAATATAAACGTAATTCAGAAAAAAAAAATAACAACATCGCTAAATTAGCGAATAAATAAAACAAATTCCATTTAAAAAGTCTCCACTTAACAAAGTTTGACTTATTTGTTTCCAGAGGAAGCTTTATACTTAGTATCTTATTTCTACATAGATACTAATGCATGGAGAAAATGTAGAGTTAGCCTTACAACAGGTGTACCCTAATTAAGCGACCATCCGGTTAAAGCTAGCAGTGCGGTATCTAATTATATACATAAAATAAATGTCTACTAGCTTCTGAATAGTCATTATTATATTCTACCTATCAATAAATAATACATAAATTTTTAACGAAAAAAAAAACCGACTACAAAATGTTTCATAAGCGCAGAAGCCATGTCATCGTGATACTTAGAACGGGCTATCATAATTGAATGCGTATACAATCCGTTGAGGAGTCTTCTCGTCGGGATCCAACCCAAGGTGTAGAATCAGGTCATGTTTACCATAAAAATAAATACATTGTCATCGGAATCGAATCAACATGTACATTTTGATACTTCGTATGATAATATAAATAAGATAAAAAACGAAATTACCGCGTGAATTTTGTAGCACCCGATGTTTCGGCGACGTTGCAGCCGCCGTTGTCCAGGGTAGACTGGTAGACTGACAACGGCGGCTGCAACGCCGCCGAAACGTTTGGTTTAAAAAAAATCACGCGGTAAATTCGTTTTTTATCTTATTTATAATGTCAAATAACCGCGATAGTCTCCGATTTCATATTCTAATGATAATATTTGAGGAGATCCTTCAATTCCTTATGGATCCTATCATTAGAACAGGATTTTGATAAAATGGGACCAATCTGCAAGTATATCCTTTCAAATACAAAAATAATTTTTCAAATCGGTTCATAAATAGCAGAGTTCTAAGGTAACAAACATTAAAAAAAAAGATACAACCGAATTTATAACATCCTCCTTTTTTTGAAGTCGGTTAATACAGAAAAGAAAATTGATTTTTTAGCTATTCATTTTATTTTAATTTTTACTATACATTTAGCATATAACATGTTATTTTAAATCTTTGTAGGACGTCACTCTTTTTTTGGAATAACTATATAAGCTCTTTGTATGTTTTTTCGCTGGAATTATTACTATTAGTGATGTGAAGTCTCGTCTCATTCTAAATCTCGTTCTTCGGAGTTTTGTCTCGTCTGTGAGTATCAATACGTGACTATGATACAAGAAGTTGCAATTCCGAATCACTGTTCTATTCCCCCACAGATGTTGGCGAAATATGCAGGGTTTTAAGTGACCTAAAAGATACGAACACAACAGGTACTGATCAAATCTTGGTGAAAATTTTAAAGCAAAACATGGTCCACCTAGCATCCCCTTTAGCACATATAACTAACCTTAGCATAAGCACTGGTGTATTTCCAAATCACCTTAAAAAGTCTGTCATATGACCCATCTACAAGGGTGGGGATAGAGAGGACGTCAGTTGTTATCGACCAATCAGCATTTTAAATTATATCTCAAAAATAATTGAAACAATTGCAAAGAAACGTTTGGTTAGTTTTTTGGAAACCAAAAAGTTACTAGCGGCGAGGCAATTTGGTTTCAGATCCGGACGAGGTGCTCAGGATGCATTCCTATCCATAACTACTAGATACTTCCATTGTTAATGCCTTAGATAGTGGAGAAAAATGCATTGCGGTATTCTTGGATCTGGCCAAGGCCTTTGACACCGTCTCACATCATATACTATTGAGTAAACTCCGAAATATCAGAGTGCGTGGCTTACCATTAAAATGGTTCCAAAATTACCTTTCGGAGAGAATACAAACAACAAAAGTTGGTGAGACGGTCAGCTCGGAAGCACATGTTAGGTACGGTGTACCGCAAGGTAGTATATTAGGGCCAATCTTATTCCTCATCTACATTAATGACCTTACTAACATGACCTTTGAGGGAGGAGAAGCTATCTCCTTTGCAGACGACACGGTTATTGTATTCAGAGGCAAATCCTGGGACGATGTGAACAATGATACTGAAAACGGACTATCTATAATCAAAGTATGGCTAAATTATAATCTACTGACTCTTAATGACTCTAAAACTAAATATATGACCTTTCAAATGAAGAAAACTTACGACAAACAAACCCAGCGCAAACTAAAAATCCACACATGCAACACTGTCTATGACAGCAAGCCTTGTACGTGTGCGGAGGTGGAAAGAGTAGATACAATAAAGTACCTAGGATTAACTCTGGACTATACACTGAAGTGGGAAGATCATATCAGGTGCACTGCAACAAAATTGAGAAAACTTGTACATATATTCAAGTTAATAAGAAATGCCGTATCCAAAGATTTAGTACGAACGATATATTTCGCATTGGCCCATAACTTACTAGCATACGGAATCATAGCTTGGAGTGGAGCCTCGCTGCAAGCACTTGATCCTCTAATTAAAGCCCAAAAGTCGCTATTAAGAGTGATACACAAAAAAGCCTTCCGGTATTCTTCTGAGAGCTTGTACAATGAATCTAAAGTCCTTGACGTTCGTCAAATATACGCTAAGGTAGTCCTACTCTACTACTATAATCATGACAATTTTCACATATATTCAACACACCATAAAGGAACACGAGTAACAACAACCAGACAGCACTTAATCCAAAAAAGAGAACAAGTTTTGCACAAAAACACTTCTCTTACATTGCTCCTCGACTGTTCAACAAAATGAATAGTGATTTTCCTGCAGGATTGAAATCTAGGAATAGTCACGGCGTAAAGAAAAACCTAACTAAGTCACTTTTGACTATGGGTCGACAAGAAACGGAGACATTAATAACATATATATTAAAATAGTGCACGATTTGTGAGATATATGTATATATATATATATATATATATATATATATATAAATATATATATATATATATATATATATATATATATATATATATATATATATATATATATATATATATATATATATATATATATATATATATATATATATATATATATATATATATATATATATATATATATATATATATATATATATATATATATATATATATATATATATATATATATATATATATATATATATATATATATATATATATATATTGTTAATATTTGTTTGGTTTTTTGTAAAATCTTTTTTTAAAGAATTCGTTTAAAGGATGACACTTTGATGAAAAAATAAAAATAATAAAAGCCACTTACATAGCTGGAAGGTTTTCCCGGACTGGACTGGGAAATGCTTATTGTTTAAACGAGATGTATTTTTGGATGAAATGAAGTGGTACTCATCCAAAAATACATCTCGTTTAAACAATAAGCATTTCCCAGTCCAGTCCGGGAAAACCTTCCAGCTATGTAAGTGGCTTTTATTATTTTTATTTTTTCATCAAAGTGTCATCCTTTAAACGAATTCTTTAAAAAAAGATATATATATATATATATATATAGTATTATTTTATATTTATCTATAAAGTATATATTTATTTATATATGTATGTATATATTTATATGTATATACCTAAATTTAATATTATTACGCTTTCTTATTCTATTTTTAACTTCTCTAATGTACCATAATAATATACAAAGATGTATTACAGCTAGTTACGAAAGCCACCATACCTTTTTTTTATATCAAGCCTACCTTAGTACAGGCGAGGCCTAGTTAGGATGGCTTTGAATTTTAAAAATACATGTAATTTTATAGATAAATAAAGAATTTTGAATTTGAATTTGAATTTGAATCAAGGCTTGTCTCGTCTGGTGTATATCACTAATTACTATAAATTTATTATGAGCACTATTCTTCATCCTCGCATGAATTCTAATTGAATACAAAATATATTTGTCTATAGGTTTCCTTAGCTTGCTAGGGAAATGCTACAGATTTGGTCCTTCGCTAGCGTTTTGATATTGTACTGTTATGTTTAGAAGAGGATGCCCAAAACAAACGAGTTGAGTATGTATAGTTATGATGTCGAAATGCCGGTATTTTCATTAGAATATATCGGTTCTCGAAATAGGCTATACTTTTCAGATATGTCGGTATACCAGAATGCCGGTATTGCGTCCCCTAGCTACAACGATACACAATGGGCCTTTATTCCCAATGCAGACGCGTACGACTGCGTCTGTTTTTGACATTATATTGACGTCGTTCCCTGCGAATTTCGACTTTTTTACGTATGCATGAAGTCAGCATTATGTCACTTCGCAGGTGTAGTGGGTTTCCGCGTACGTCTCGCTGGCTCGGGATTACGTCACATTGGACAGCGGAAAATCGTACCCTCCAAGCTCCAACCAACGTTCTCCAAACCGCTTGGTGAATATATCTTTCAGTCCAGCCTGCGCACAACTTTTCCATTTAGTTTAGCAACATAAAGTTTAGCTGCAAAGCGCACCAACTTCCATTTCCAGTCGTTTATTTTTTAATAAAAGCCGGAGCGAAAGCGTCCACGGTTTCTATTTTTTTCAACTCTTCCGCCACACCGACGAGGAAGTGATATTCCAGCAAGTTTTAAAGATTCCCCCTTGTTCGCGACTCGACGACCAAATAAGACAATGAAAAATGTAGTAGACAGACACTTCTCTATAGATATAAATATAGATATAAATTTATTTATTTATTTATTTATTTAGGTACATAGGATTAGGTATACAGTTCATTCATTGGTCATGTAATCTTATAATAATTATATAAATTTTTTGATAATTAATATAGGGAGGTTTAACACATCTTACATGACCTTTACTGCCAATAGCACATCTAACTAGGCGATAATTTGGCCCGTCTCTAGATGTGCATATACATGTACATGTATACAAATATATATATAGTGTACAAATACACTATACATGTATGTAAATATACTAAAAATGCACGACTCTATTGATGACAAAGATCAAGAATAGGTGATAGCTGTTCGTCCCTAAAACCCTTTTCATTATATTGATTTCTGAAAGGTCATGACCTATTTGTATTTAAATACAGATTTACACACGGGATGGCTGCGCCACGCGTATTCTATTATGTAATTATGGGGCTTTAATTTTAGACTGGTTGAAACAATAACCTTATTTTACCGCGTGGTAATATAATATAATATAATCTCACGACGGAAATAATAATACAGGGGGAGAATGGAACACTTAACCATATATAGGAGAGCATATTTTAACAACAACTATCATAATTTTGTCTCGGACCTTATAGCCCTCAAAATTCAGCTCCCACTGTGTGTGGACCATCTCCTCTCCCTTAACTCTCCAAAAGTCCTCAAAATCCTCTGTAAATTTATCTCCCTCAACCACATTTCCCTTTAGTAACAATATTCCATTCCATAATATACTAGTTTCTATACTGTTTCCTTTATTGTATGTTTTGTGTCTGTTTGTTTCAGTGCTGTCCTACTAACAATAAAGTTCCCAAATTAAAAAAAATTATAACTACCTGGCAGAAATCACCCTCATTGGATGGATTGCCAAAAAGAAAAAAAAGAAGAAGAGAGCTTAAGTTTAAAGATTCGAAACGCTCGCGAATCGGCTCGCGCTTTTTGTGAATATACGCTAATTTGACTCGGCCACAAGGTTAGATCATTGATTATATAGGGTATTAGATTGCTCAATGGCCATAGTAAGTTTTGGCAGGTAGGATTTTCCTACGAAACGCAACGTGTAGATGGCATTCATAGTTCTAAATGTTGATTGAGAGGTATGGCAGTGGTGGCGCACTATGGATAGCGTTCTAAACACGGCTATACGGTATCCTATCTCGAAATAAAATAATAATATAATAACAAACGAATTTTGGAATCATAGCTTTTATTATTTGAATATAATTTACATAAATAAGTCAATTTATAATTTGGTATACAGGTTCCAATACTTGATAATTACGTACTTGTTGAGAGAATAATAGATGGCATTCTATCTCTCCGTATTATTTTGGTGATGTAATCAGCCTGTAGCCAAAAAAATATACCTACTTTTATTTTAACTACGCGTGTAACTGTTTTACTGTGTATTTCGACTGCGGCTAAGATTTTTTAGTTATGTCTGTTTTGATTTCTAAAACGTTGAGCCACTTATTGTACCGGATAAGTGTAGGGACACTGAGCCATGCAGCAATGGGAGAAATGTGTTCTCTTAACAGGGAAGTTTCATGCAGATTTTTTTATTCTCTGGCTTGTCCTGAGAGTTTTGTTACTTGTAGGTTACTAATGTTTGTGAATAGACGCTCGTTTCGTTATTGTTGTTAGGATTCTTTCTAATTGTTATTTTTTAATGGACATCATTTTAATACGTTCCGTCAGAAAATATTGGTTTTTACTGCGTGGTTTGTGATCTTGTTGTTACCAATTGCACACTGTAGTCAATCATCGATAACTTAATAACTTAATAACTATTTAATTATTGTTTTTTTTTCTTTTATTCATTTCAATATAATCGATATGGTAAAGTGGTAATGTCTCCCTCTTTATTGATTCAAATCTCCCACATGTGACGGAGACAACAGCCAAACACCATTATGAATTATTTCCATGCTAAACTGTCAATTTGATCTAATATGGACAGTTTATTTTAATAAAAAAAAGGTAATCGAAAAGTTGTTCTTGTTTTCTGTCCTCCCCTACTCAACGTTGACATAATATAAAACCATGGAAAGGGTAACTGCTTTAATGCCATCGATACCAATATATAAAAATATATTATACAGTGGCGCTCGTTCTGCCATCTGTTTGTTTATGCGGAAGGTCAAATTTAAATTTAAAAAGGCAGATTAGTATAAACTAATAGGTATACGTATTTTCGTATTAGCTTATATTTATGTGTCGACTACATTTCTAACATCTCATATTTATTAATTTATTGACGAAACAAAATAATTAATTTGTTTTTTTCCTTCATATGGTACTGTTCGTTAATGCGGATGAGCGCCCCAGATCCTTATTTCATATTCCTTACTGATCAAAAAAACGTTCTTCTTCTTCGTTGCTTCATCGATGACGTCTGTTTTAATATAAAATCATTTCTTCTTTTTATCTCGACCTCAGTTCTTCAAACTGAGCTTTCCATTCTTTGGATCCTGCGAGACTCGCCACTTGGCGGGAGGTGTTCTCGTCTCACCCTGTCATCTCCTTCATATTCTGAGCTAGTCGACTCCTTGTCTCAAAGCAGCCATTCCCCTAGCAGCTCTTGATTTGCCGTTATCTGATGGTTGCTCATTATGTGTGTCCACATCTTTAACCGAGGTTCGGTGACGCCTCTAGCGATTTATCGCACACCTTAAGGCCCTAGTCTTCAAAAATTTACGCCTAGCGCTCTTGTGATGAGATGTCAACATTTTCTATTTTTTAAAGTAAACATACAATATGAAAAAAATACATTGTATGCGATAATTGGCAATATGAGTAATATTTAGGATTTTTTTGACCTTTTAGTTCGGAATGTAGGACTAAGTAAATGGGCCTCAAACTTAGTTCGTTTTTTTTTAATACGCTTGGAGTTGATTTTCTGCACTTAGATATCGACAACTAATAAGTTATCGAAAAAAATATTCAGCGCAAAATTGAATTCATATGTTCCTCTTTAGTATGCGCTGGTCAGATTTTTCAAAAGTTTTTTGAATTTCTTAATCTAAACGTCACAATAAGTAAGATTTTCTCGTTTTTTTACGTTGAATAAACCATAATTTCTCTCTTTAAAAGCCACTCAAAATAAATAATATTTAAATATTATAAAATAGAAGCGTTGATTGATAGAATAAAAATAAAATTATTATAAAAAGTATTTTTTTTCATAATATTCCCAATTTCTGAAAGTACGCCCAAATACCGGCTTTATATACGAAAACGCTGATAGAAATTTACATAGTACGAGCCGAGCGCTCGTAGTGTTCGGACGTTTGGATCTACGCAAATTTTCGTGGTATCTCTCGCTCTAACAGTTATTCTCCCTCACACACAGATTCATTATGTTATATAGACACAGTTAACGCGTAGTCAAAGCTTACTCTACTTATAAATATTATAATATTTATTTTGTGGTTTGATTAGTTGCATAATATAATAATTATAAAGGAAAAACTATCATTGTACAAATGGGTTAAATGTTAAACTAAAGCCAATAGAATGCAAGGGTAAGTATATTTCTATTACTTCTTGGCATTTCTAAGGGGCTATAAAAAATGGCAAAAGTGAAACAATATTGTCCGTCCGTCCGTCCGTTTTGAGGCTCTGATGATGGATCAGAAAACTGGCAATGGAACTTGAAGAGTTTAGGTAGTAGACATACCGAGTTTTGGCTCATTCATCACAATTCGTCGAGCAGCTTCTACTTTTGAGGTCTTGGGGCTCTGATGATGGATCAGAAAACTGGCAATGGAACTTCAAGAGTTTAGGTAGTAGACATACCGAGTTTTGGCTCATTCGTCACAATTCGTCGAGCAGCTTCTACTTTTGAGGTCTTGAGGCTCTGATGATGGATCAGGAAACTGGCAATGGAACTTCAAGAGTTTAGGTAGTTGACATGCCGAGTTTTGGCTCATTCGTCACAATTCGTCGAGCAGCTTCTACTTTTGAGGTTTTGAGGCTCTGATGATGGATCAGAAAACTGGCAATGGAACTTCAAGAGTTTAGGTAGTAGACATACCGAGTTTTGGCTCATTCGTCACAATTCGTCGAGCAGCTTCTACTTTTGAGGTCTTGAGGCTCTGATGATGGATCAGAAAACTGTCAATGGAACTTCAAGAGTTTAGGTAGTAGACATACCGAGTTTTGGCTCATTCGTCACAATTCGTCGAGCAGCTTCTACTTTTGAGGTCTTGAGGCTCTGATGATGGATCAGAAAACTGGCAATGGAACTTCAAGAGTTTAGGTAGTAGACATACCGAGTTTTGGCTCATTCGTCACAATTCGTCGAGCAGCTTCTACTTTTGAGGTCTTGAGGCTCTGATGATGGATCAGAAAACTGGCAATGGAACTTCAAGAGTTTAGGTAGTAGACATACCGAGTTTTGGCTCATTCGTCACAATTCGTCGAGCAGCTTCTACTTTTGAGGTCTTGAGGCTCTGATGATGGATCAGAAAACTGGCAATGGAACTTCAAGAGTTTAGGTAGTACACATACCGTGTTTTGGCTCAATCGTCACAATTCGTCGAGCAGCTTCTACTTTTGGGGTCTTGAGGCCCTGATGATGGATCAGAAAACTGGCAATAGAACTTCAAGAGTTTAGGTAGTAGACATACCGAGTTTTGGCTCATTCGTCACAATTCGTCGAGCAGCTTCTACTTTTGAGGTCTTGAGGCTCTGATGATAGATCAGAAAACTGGCAATGGAACTTCAAGAATGTGGGTAGTAGCCATATCAAGCATTGGCTCATTCGTCACATTTATACGTGTTACATAAATCGATACGTAATTGGGGATAAAATTTAGATTAAAATATATATATTTGAATTTTTTAAGTAAAAGCTTGTTTTTAAAATATTTATTCTATTATTTCATAATTGTGTTTTAGCCAAAATTTGGTAATTTTACAGATCAACTGAGGAATCTCCAGCCATTATTAGATATTAGTAACACAGAAACCGGCGCGTCATTTATAGTAAATTGCTTTCAAACTGAAAGAGTTTTAGAAGCACCAGTATACACTGAAAATACGGAGACACACATATTCCAATTCCACAGAGGAAACTCCTGACCGATTCCAAAGTAATGAAATTGCTAAGATACACGGTACGTTCTATATAATGAAAAAAATACCAAGACAGTTCACTACGTCAAAAAATGATTAGACTTCGTATTGATATTTTAAACTCATTAAACCACGTATTTAGATTTCACTCAAAATGTCCTGCGACTGACAGACTATACAAAACACAGCAGCAGACTTAAATGACATGATGCTTTGGAAAAAAGGAGCCACATTATTTCCTTTCTGGCTTCAAAAGCAAAAAGGCTTGGTTTTGATGTAGATAGTAACCTTGCTGAAACTTTTAATTCTGCAATTGCTAAATACACTGAAGGAAAACAATAAATTATACACCACGAAATTATTACCAAGAAAGATGCTCAGCTGCTGCAATTTCCTTTAATTCCAAAAAACCTATTCATCGAATCCATTAAGGCATATCTAATAAACCTACTGAAAAATTAACAAACAAGTGTGACATACAAAAATCCAAAAGAAAAATATCCAAAAGAACGTTTCGTAAAAAATATCACAGTAATAAAAATGATCCCGATTATGGTCAGAAGGCTCAAAGATAAATGAAACTTTCTGATCAACAAAAGAATGAAATCAACAAAGTTGTAGCCAAGAATGGATAGAGCAGACAAAGTAGGTTGACAGCATCTATATTTTGAGAGATATGTAAATAAAAATATAATATAAGTTGTGCACCTCTAGTAAATTCTATTGTTAAACCGCGAAACATTTAAAATATTGCGTCATTTATTTTTAGACCAGATAATGAAAAAAAAGCATTGTGTCAATTATGTCTGCAAGAAAAAGTAACAATTGAGCGCTGTGGACTGTAAAAAAAAACACAAAACATCCACAAAACAATTCCACACTTAGGAGCAAGCCCTGATAGTTTTTATAAAACAGAAGTTGGCAAAACTGGACTAGTAGAAGTCAAGTTTCCATTTTCAGCAATAGGTATAAATCCTAAAGATGCAATCAATAACCATAAAATAAAAGTTTGGAAATTTAATATAAAATACAACACTTTTATAATAAATAAAAACCATGTTTATTATTACCAAATTCAGTGTCAGGTAAACGTTACTGAAATAGATGTGTGCCTATTTGCTGTGTGGACTGGAGAAGAGCACTCTATGAAAGTTAAATATATTAAAAAAAGACTAAGCGTTCTGGAAAACAAATATAATTTGTCCGTTGACATAATTTTATGTAAACCGTTTTGTTACCCGTATTTATCGACTCGCGGTTTGATCACTCCATGCCAGTAAAATAGCCCACGTAAATAATTGAAGACATGCAGAAGAAAGCTGATAAAAGGAAAGTTAATAATCCGCCTACTAAGCCAAAAAATATCCTATAAGCATTTACTAGTATATAAAATACTTGTCTACTAGTATATAAATTACTTGTTTGATATTTGTGACTCATGAGTATAATTTTTGGTTTTCCTAATAAATAAATATAAAACATTTTGTTCTGATCTTTTACTTACGTCATAAAATCATAGATCCTTGAATTTACACATAATAAAAATAATTACCACGAAAATATTAGCCTGGGATAACGGTCTCAGCTACCAGTCATATTCTAATCCCGACAGGAACTAGAATGTGATTAATTGTTGAGTTGTTTAGCTCTGGCTAATTTGTTCATATGAGCTCTAAAAAGCTTAAAATCGAATACCCATTTATAAATTCTGAAAAAGAATCCCGTATAAAATATCCAAAGATGAGTAAATACATAAATACATTTATTTAGTAGAGCATCTTTCATGTCAAAATCGACCCCCGAGTTCCCGCGAACCCCCCGCGGCCCGCCGTACCCACACACCCCTGGCCCGGCCGAAGTCAAATATCATATTTTGCACGGAAGGCGTTTATTTCAAGATTTTTCGTAATTCTCGGCATAAAAGCTTTTCTTAACTTAACATATTTTGACATTTACTAATCTACATCCATTTATTAAGCCAAACACATATTCAAAGGCGGTATTACTGGCAAAAACTTGGTAGCATGTGACCACACTGGTTCGATAATGTTGGACAGCTAACGGTTCTGTGCAGCTTGGGTCATGTGATCTGCTCGTTACCTTGGGTCGGCTCAACTCAAGCTTTACTCCCATCCGGTAGCCTCCTTTAAGAGGGACGAATCTGGAAAGGACTCTGTTCCCCTGTCACGGCTGCGTCGTGGACAGGTGGGATCGGATCCTCTGGGGTAAGATCTCAGACAATGCGCATCGTGCGGCGTTAGCCACTCGACTGAGCAATTTGACGAATAACCTAGGGGGTTTGGAAACGGTCTGATACGTTTCCTAAGTAGCGTGGGTGGTAAGTGGCCTGATGTAAGCTCTTCTTGAAACGACCCGTTATCCACGCGATCTCGTGTGAAAGACGGGGAAAAGGCGCCATGGTCCGCGATAAATTCGAAATGAATTACTGCTAACATCAGAATAGGCCGTGCAAGCGACTTCAAATCTGCGACCACACTTAAGGACAGAGAAACTTGACCACACCTAGTAGTGAGGGCGTGAGGCCAGCCCGCTGTTTCACTTTCCATTGTCTTGCGGTAAGCCATTAGACTCTTAGGAGCATGTTGGCGTAGTTAGGCAGTGGACTGTGTTGTCCCAAAGTCTCTGCGTTCACCCCACGGTTAAAAGAATGATCTAATACTGTTATATATAGAGTTGTCAACTACAACGGGCGAACCCGTCCCCTCAGGAAGTTTTAACGATCAGTCGTTCTCTCTCCCGTGAAGTGAACGCAGAAGACTTGGACAAAACAATCCACCGCCAAGCTCTGCCACATGCCCGCAAGAGGCCAATGCCTTAACCGCGAGATAGAGAGGTGTTACTCAGCGGGCTTACACTCACGCCCTTGCTTCCAATTGCGACCAGATTACTCCGGTCTCTCCATTGGTTACGAGTTCGAGGTCGCTTGCGCGGTCCTCTCCCTTACGAAGCGGTGAAACGGTGTATACCGATATACCGATAATACTGTTACAACTTCCTGGGGTGGCGGGTTCGCCCGCAGTAGCTGACAACTCCATCGGTTAGATAATGTAGAGCCTGCCTTGGTGCTCTAATCTGGCCTAAATGGCTGTTTTGATTTAAATACGAAAATAAGATAAAAATACGCTGCGAGAATATCTCAAAAATACTCCCCTCAATAAAAACTAAAAGTCGTCTGTTGTCTCTTGTTGTTTTGGCAGGGTAAACTTACTGAAAGTTCCTCGCGGCAAACGCCGCACAGCATACGTTTCAGTTTATGTCGCGAATATGCGAGAAATGCCAAGTCACGTCACAATAATGGCATACCGCGCGGCGGCGGTTCGCCACGCAGGCTGGAGCTGCCTGCACAGCCTTACGGCATGAAATATACGCCCATAACGCTGCTGAATATTTACTCTATGGGCTGTATATCGTTGTAGTTAGATTTACGTGACTATGCGGGCGTAAGAGAAAGTCAGAAAGACCGCAGACAGACAGTCAGGAGACGGCTTCATTATACGTTTATCTTAGCTAGCCTTAAAGAAATACATATATATTCATATACATATTCATATTCATTTTATTAGTATACTGGTATACAAGTCAGATATAGATTAGCAAACATCCATACATATTACCAAACAAACATTCTTTTATAGTAAAGAAAAAATAAAAATAAACAAAAAAACGAAAAAAACACAAGAATAATGTAAAAAGAGGAAAATACAAGACAAAATGCAAAGAAATCATTAAACGCTTTAGCCACCAAAGCAATTTAGACTTCACTCGAGTAATATTCTTCCAGTGAGTAAAACGCCTTATCTGTGAGGTACCTCTTAAGGCATCTCTTAAGCACGTTGTGATTGCGCCTGCCTAATGTGCTCGCTGAGTTTGTTGTAAACCGCTGGGCCGGCGATATAGGCTAGCCTCTCCGACTTGGATAATGCAAGACTTACCGAACGTAAGTCTTGCATGCTAAGGGATCTTGTTGGATAGTGGTGATGCACACCATTCACTTCAAAATCGGTTAGATTTCTACGAACGAACAGCGCTACTTCCATTATATAAATGTACGGCAGCGTCATGATGCAGAGATCTCTAAACAGAGGCCTAGCTGGCGTATCAAGCGCCACACGCGCTATTGTGCGGACTGCACGATTCTGCATAACGATCCCTGCCTGTCGGCTGCTCGCCCCCATAACTCCGCGCCGTACGTTAGCAGTGTATGAAAATATGCTAAGTAACACATGATCCTATACTAAAAGACATTGAGAGTTGGTAATTACAACGGGCGAACCCACCACTCTAGGAAGTTATAGCGATATCATATAAAGGGTTACGTAAAAGAACGATCGGTGTCAATTTGACTTTTTAAGCCCTGGCTAAAAGGTCATATTTTAAGTTAGTAAATATTTAAAATGGAATTACCAAATTTAAAAAAAAATAACATAGATCGTTCTTCTCCGCAACCCTTCATATCATATTTTCTCCCATGGAGTAAACACAAAGACCTACATACAAACACAGTTCACCGTCTAGCTATGCCAACGACCCGCAAGAGTCCATTAAAAACAGCCGGTAATTTTCCACGAAATACGAGCTCTGAAGTAATTTGGGACATGCTCGATGAGGATCCCTGGTACATACGTGCCAGAGACCTTCATGAAGGCATGCTTCGCAAATTGAAAGACCAAGAAATCCCAGGACTTACTCTTCCTGGGGATAGATACAATAAGTTGAACCATCACAATCCTATGTTGCTCGTCCTGCGTACCGGCGAAATTGATTATTTGTAAAAAAGAAAGAGGTAAACCGCTCTCCAAGCGAACGGTCCATCCTCGCACCCCTATCCTTTAGCCTTAGAAATAGAAATAAGACATATGGCGTAAGCATGAGCCAGTTCTCATATGGACTGAGCCCAATATATTATTACATTAGATCTTACCCCAAGATACATATGTAAACAACACTGCTCGAACTTGGCGAGCCACAAAATTGTATGATAAATTATATAAAATAAAGATATTTCCATTCTATTCTATAGTCCAACGCGTTACCGCGAGGCATTGGGAAGTGAACCCAGCGGGCCGATTTAACGTACTTCTACCAGATTTGGACGAATGTTTCCATCTTACAGTTTGTTCACGGATTCGAAATCGCTTGCGCTCTAGCCGACATTAGCGGTAATTCATATTGAATTCATTGCGGACTCGCGGCACCCTTTGCCCGTCAAGGTCACTCGGAATCGGGCGGCCATCGGATCGTTTCTAAGGATAGGTGACGCCAGATCAAATAAACATCTGTATCTATATACCCACTATAAGACCTATTTATATCTTTATTTATATCTATATACATATACACATACCATCGTCTAACTCCTTCTTCCTAAACTATTCCAATTCCCTACCTCTCCCATCGGTTTTCTATTTTAATTTTCTATTTAACATGTACTTAGTTTATTTTACAATTAATTTTTAAGTGTAATATGCCGAAATCCAAATGTGTAATATGCGGAAATCTGTTAATTTCATAGGAAACGATTATCGGCGTAATGTTTTTCTCTTTTTCTACATTATGTTTATGCACACGTTTCAATTGTATGCGCTGTATGTTTCCAGAAATAAAATAAAATAAAATAAAAAATTAAATAAAATAAAATAAAATAAACGAGACTCTATCGTTTATTCGCCGGATTATGTAAGATGTCACACTTAGGAGAAGTGTGACGTTACACTTGGGGTCCGTCAGAACACCGCCGCAGTAATTATACTTTATAGCCGCGGCTGGTCTGACGTTCAAGCTCGTCTTTTTAGGGTTCAGCTCCTCTTTTTCCTCGAAAACGTCCGTGCTCTGCCTTACGCGCTGTTTTCATTGCAGTGTGTCGCGGTAAGGCGTGAACCACGCATAACGAATGTAAGACTCGGACGCATCGCGGAAGCGGAGTCCGTTTAAATAACTTTCATACAAAATGTACAGAAAAGACGCGACGCAAAACGAACAGAAAGGACGGGGCACAGACACGGTATGTTTGTAAACATTCAGGTCCGCGTCCCGTCTGCGCCCTGCGTCCGTTGTATGTGGCTTGCGCCTAAGGCGTTGGCTTCTCACGGGCGAGTTGGCGGCGCTAGTTGGTGGCCAATCTTCATCCACAAATCACCCCATTTTGAAATAAATATCTTTATACGTTTCTGGAGTGGCGGGTATCGAAAAGCCGAAGCGAGCATTCGGTTACGCGATACCGGGTGAAAGCCGAGCAAAGGATGCCGTGGTCCGCGATAGATTCGGAATACACCGATCACCGCTACACTAGGGAAAGGATCGCGCAAGCGATTTCGAACCTGTAACCAGTCGGAAGGCCGGAGAAATCTAGCCATAACTGGTAGCGAGGGCGCTTGGTCTGCCCGCTGGGTCTGCCATACATACACTACTGTGAAAAAGTCTTCGAACAGTTACCCACAAAATAAACGAGGTGTCGTAGTTTTGAAAGTAACTAAGTGAGCCCATTCCTTTTTTTATCGGGCTTGTTCATACTTCGGAGGAGTCATAAAACTTTATTAGACATTTCTACAATCTACCTGGGTTGGGAAACAATTAGAAAAGTGGACAATGGTTAAATTTTCACAAAATGCCGTTCTTGCCTTTACCTGAAAAAGGGGCTGTATTTAATATTAATGTTATTTTTGAGTAGTTGCATATTGAGCACGTCGCAAAATGGTTATTATGAAATGGTTTTTGATTCTCTCTGCGAATATTAAAAAAAAAAAAAAACGAAATACAGTCGTTTAACCCTGCCGCGGAAAATTGTTTGTATTGCTGTTGACCTGTGAACTCTTTTAATATATTTTATTAAAATGAATAAAATTAGTGCAATGGATCGACAAAAAAATATTACTCACCATAAAGAAGGACATTCAGTGCGAAAAATCCAACAACTGTACTGCTTTAGTAATTCATGTACCCGCCTGAATACAGTCTCTCGTGAATTCTGACCAAGGGTCCAACCCCATTCACCGAAAAATACCCCTAAACCATAACAGAACCTTTCCCGTGCTTAACTGTTGCAGCCAAACACTTGTATTTATATTGTTCTTCGTGGCATCTGCGGACGAATTGGCGGCGATTAGATCTAAAAAAATTGAATTTGGACTTGTCTGTCCAGAAGACTCTTTTCCACTGCCCATGGTCCAAGTTTTATGTTCTTGGGCAAATTTTAATCGTCTCTAACGTTTATTCTTACGAAGTAATGGTTTCCGCTTGGTCACACACCCTCGAAGATTATTTTTCAGCAGGACTTTTCGAACCGCCGATGGGGTCACCAAAACGATCCTGGGCCAGATCACGGCTTGAGTTTTTTTTAACCTCAAGGATGAGACCACTTTATAGTGCTCTGATTATTCATCAATCTTTTTAGGTCTTCCACTCCTCGGACAGTCTTCGATTTGGCCGGTATTTTTGAATTTTTTGATCACATTATAGATTCCACAAACATATTTTCCAGTCATTTGTTGGATTTTTTGCACTGAATGTCCTTCTGTATGGTGAGTAATATTTTTTTGTCGATCCATTGCACTAATTTTATTCATTTTAATAAAATATATTAAAAGAGTTCACAGGTCAACAGCAATATAAACAATTTTCCGCGGCAGGGTTAAACGACGGTATTTCGAATTATATATATTTTTTAATATTCACAGAGAGAATCAAAAACTATTTCAGAATAACCGTATTGCGACGTACTCAATATGCAACTACTCTAAAATAACATTAGTATTAAATACAACCCCTTTTTCAGGTAAAGACGAGAACGGCATTTTGTGAAAATTTAACCATTGTCCACTCTTCTAATTGTTTCCCAACCCAGGTAGGTTGCAGAAATGTCTAATAAAGTTTTATGACTCCTCCGATGAATGAACAAGCCCGACAAAAAAAGGAATGGGCGCACTTAGTTACTTTCAAAAATACGACACCTCGTTTATTTTGTGGGTAACTGTTCGAAGACTTTTTCACAGTAGTGTATATGCACACACATACTCACACCACATACATATATACACACACAAATAAAATAAACTTTAAAATTATTAATACATTGTACAAGTCAAAACATAAATGAATTCTAATGAACCTACTAGAAAACAAAACAAATGCGAATCACAGAAATAATAGTCAAAAAATATAAATTGTACTAATATTATAAAATTTATTTCATGGAAAAGGAAATTATGTCAAAATAATAATTATTTATAAAAATCATACTTAATATTTTGGAATCTTGAAACCGGCAAATTACGTGGGGAGTCTGGAAACGTAATTTTCCTACGAGTGATTCGATATGACAATTTCTGTGAGCGAAGCCGCCACCCGAGGAAGTTATAACGACTTTAGTCGTTTTATCTTCCGTGGAGTGAACGCAAACAATTTGTTGTTTCTAATATAAATATCACGTTTCTTAGGAATATACATAGGAAATTTGGCAGTATAATCGCCATGTATATTGCCATTGTTGTGTCATGTATATTGATGTACATTTATACAAACCACAGAATGATATGAACTATAAGAGAATACATAGATCGGATGATAATTACACTGCATAAAGTGACGACTGAAATGACTGAAAAGTCGAAATCGAAAATAAATTGAACAAATTTTGCAAAAATAGATGCTCTAATAGTGAAGAGGCTAAGCCACATGTCATAATTCATCAGCCCCGCCAGAAAACACTCAAATTTCCCGCACGCTGTATTGCCACGCGCGAAATCATGGAGTCAGATATATTTCTTAATTCACTTTTACGAACGAGTATCGATGTAAACACTGAGCAGGTTCGAATACGTTACACACGAAGTTTACACAACTAACAACACACTAAGTTTTCTTCTGTCGCGCTCCTCCGGTGACCGTCATTGCGACCCACCGCGAGCGGTGGACATCAATTCTATTCAACGGACCACACAGTCGCGGTAAAGAAAATCCTAATAATGTTTCAAGTGTGTTAATCATCAGTAAAGCAACGGTAAAGTGGTAATTCAAAGATCTCCAAAGTAGTGTATGATTTTGTGACGTGGTAATTTTCCTTACTGTTTAATTTTTTTGGCGCTGAACACGAAGTTATCCTGTATTTTGTGACAACGAATTATTATATTCTGGACCTATTGAATATGACTGGTTTGTTGTGACTTTTTGAAAATATATTATTTTGATTGAGCGGCTTTTGTACATCTCGCGATTTGGGTTGGGTCGCGAAGATAGATTTTTTTCGCACTGGATTTAAATGTTGCTTGACTGGATGAAATCAGAAGGAAAACGACAGGGGGTGTACGATCTGATCTAATTTAAACCATTTTGTGAAACAGTCTCCTCGAGTATTTTTCGAGTTTTTGAGGTTCTTTCAAGGTTTATGTGCTGGACTTATTCGTCGTTTCAGTTTTTTTTTCATGAACACAAAACATGAATAAATGTCGACTATGCGGATATCGCATATCTGGATCTCAACTAGACCAATATATTTCTATATATTGGTCTAGGTGAGGTCCAGATATGCGACATCGGCAACGAGCTTATGTTCGAGCGCTTACAGAAAGTATGTATAAGGTACATATTCAATCTGCGGTAATTATACCATGTTTCGGCGAACCGAGAAAAATTGCAAATGGCCTTCGGATACGGAACCCGAGAAATTTGCACATCCTTTCACTATCTACTATATAATATCTCACTTAATTCTACATCTCCCTCCTACCTCAACAAGGCCTTTACCGGGTTAGGAAGTCATGGTCTCCCACTCCGTTGAAGTCAGAGTAACACTCTACTTATGCCAAATCATAAAACGACATGTTTGTCCTGCTCCTTCTCAGTACGAGCAACTAGACTATGGAATCAGCTTCCTTCAGCTATTAGAGGCCCTAGCTCGATTCCCACCTGTAAATCATTGAAAAGGTACTTCTTTTTAACAATAAATATAAACCATACATTCTAACCTTTCTCGTGCCCCTTCTCATTCTTTGCCTTATTTTGGTAGTTTATTTATTTATATATGAATATATGTATGTCTATATAATTATATAATTATGTCTTGTTCGAATATTTATTTAATTAATTTTGGCTTTAGATACGTATAAAATGCATAACATTCCTTATAATATTAAAACCCATTTCAAATTTTCTCGTATCTTATAGTACTCAAATGTTGAGTACTACCTCTTTTTGTCACATTAACATGTCGGTCGACTGGAAGATAATTTTTAACTAGCAATAAGTCTGCAATTGCAAGCTAAATGTTTTTATTGTGCAATAAAGATATTTTTCATTTCATTTCAATAAATGCAGGATAGTGCGAATTGGCAAGAGCGCGGTACGTATGTGACCGTTGTCAGTTTAACAAAGGAGGGTGATGTTTCTCTTCGCTTTTGCCAATTTGTGTGCAGGTGCTTCGTCTGCCTGTCTTTCAATAAATCTCCCGCGTCTCTCGTTGCCTTGCCGCATGGCGGCTCCTTGCCAGAGACAACCGTGTCGTCTTTCCTCTTTGTCATTTTCTCATCTTCTCTTTACTTACATACCAGTCACGTACTTTGACCCTTTCCTTACTATGCTTCTTTTCTATTTACTGATGTATAAGGCTCCGTAAAAGACAGAAAGAAGTCAACTATGTTAGATGCAGGACGTCCAAAAGTGTACATTACGCAAAAACAAAAAAAAAATAGAATATCAATTTTCAAATTCATTCGCAAAAATTAATTTGGTTAAAAAAAAATAGAGAATGTGAAATTGCTTCCTATTTCATAAAAAATAATGGCAGACAATCGTTTTCCACCTAAATTAGAGTAAGCTACTTTTGATATAACTGATTAAAAACCAATATTGTTGATGGCTAAACTATTTGTATAGAAATAGATTTCGAAATAAAAGAAGTCACCTCGACCTTGCAACCTATGCCCTTAAAATAGTGTGTTGTAAACAGCCTCGCTATATATTCTCCGATGATTTGGTCTCGAAATCGGGCACGAGAACAACTAGCAATTATCCCGAAACACAAAGAGACTCGTTTTCAAGGCAGTTTCTCTTACGGTGGCTGTATTGAACATTCAATGTATGTTCGTCCTTTACTGATCCACCACTGCCACGAGACATTTTTTTAAAGAACCGCCTGTGTCAGTCTTGAAGTATCGAAGAGAGTTCCTAAAATATTCATTAATCTCGGAGCAAGATGATAATAATGGTGTTGCCCAAACGATGGGTCTTCTGGCACTATACTTATATTGAGGCACTTGGGCAGATCTTGTAGTCTTAGCAGAGAACAATGTCTCTGCTTGCACCCGACAGATTATTTGTAGAATACATTTTTGGTTTTCTTAATATGCTTAATTTTAATTTTAAAAGCTTAATGGGCTCGATTGCATTTATTCGTGAAATTAAATGAGAAATTATTTCATGCGAACGAGATAAGTTACCTAATGCGTTAAAAGCAATACGTTAGAGCGGAGTATCAAATGAACGATCGTCGATTGTCTCTCGCTAAAACTACCTGTGAAACTTATAGCCATTCGAATAATTTCGTGCGGTCTTAGATTCAGTTGCTTTATTTTTAGTGGGTAATTTTAATGAGGAAAAGTAACAACCTTGCATTTCACGTCCCGCTCTGGCGTATTGCTCTGTCTCGCTCTGCCAGGGCCCATTAGCTCCCAAAGCTTAGTGGCCAAAGTGCAACGGGGCCCATTAGCTCCCAGAGCTAATAGGCCCTGTTGCAGTTTGACTACTAAGACCCATGTGTGCAGGGTCGGCCAAACGCACAGGTCAACACCCATCCGGCGGTCTCCGCGCAGTAGTGCGAGCCCGGGTAGGACTCTGGCCTGCGGGCCAGTTTCCCCTAGGAGTCAACCTTCGGGCGCTCCTGGACGGTTAGCGCACCGTGCGTCGTTAGACAATCGATAGTGCATTCCGATTTACAGCGGGAGGAGTCTGAAAACAGCATTGTTTCCTATAGAGCGGGGGTAGTTGTTAACCTTACGGCAGTTGCTCTTGAAACGACCATTCGGGCGAAGCGCCGGGCAAAGAGCCGGGCAAAGGATGCCGTGGTCCGCGTTATATTCGGTAGACCCCGTGTCACCGCTACGTAAGGGAGAGGACCACGCAAGCGACCTCGAACCTGTAACCAGTCGGAAAGAAGGAGATATCCTGATGGTTAATTCCAGACGGAGATATCCTTTCAAAACTGGTAGTCAGGAGGCGAGGCTGCCCGCTGAGTACCTTTCCCGGTGCCTCGCCGTAAGGCGTTGGTCTCTGACGGGCATGTTGGCATAGCTAGACAGTAGATTAGTATTGTCTCTAAGTCTTTTACGCTCATCCCCCGGCTAAAAGAACGATCACATATCGTTCGCCCGTTGTAGTCGACACCGCTCCACTGCTCTGTCTCGTTCAAATACCAGTTTTTAGTTCACGAAGAAACGCAATCGAGCCCAATATGCTTTAAAATAATAAAAATCGCATTTGAGTCCAAAACGATCATTGCACGCAAAAAGGAGAAGTCAATCACGGCATAAATATTGCCTGCCAACGCTAATTCCGTGCATGTTGCACAGCCACCCCCCTCGCATTAATATATGAAACAGATTGCGCAGTTTTGTCGCCGACCTACTCACTTGACAGACGCTACGGTCATAGTAAAATAACATCAGCAGGACACCTCGAGCCCGTTTTCGAAATAAGTACCTACGCTTCGCCGAACCACCAGGGTTGCCACAACAAATACACAATTGACAAGTTGTGATCCCATTAAAGCAGAAATGCAATTAATTATAATTATTATGTACGTTTATGTATTTTTGGTTCGTATATCAAGAGTCGGTTCCCAAAATTGTACTGTAACAGAATATATGACTTAGTGCTGACTTTGTGTGACATCATTCATCACTTGTTCCATGTGTTCAAAATACCTACATTTTAGTAAGTTAAAGTAGGTACTTAACAAAAACGCATCTACCTACCTACCTACGCACTTACATACCTATGCACCTACTTACCTAGACACATACTTACCTACGCAAATGAACAATAAACGTTACCTCGTAGATGTAATTTCGTAACGTAAATGTAAATACTCGTAAATGTAATTTCTGGTAGGTTGCATTACAGTCATGTAAAGAAAACATTCAACTTTTTAACACGCTTTTATTAGGTCGACCTGTATGTAACTAACTATGTAATGGAATCTAATTTAACCATCTTCCAAGGATCGTAGCGTCATGAAAATTGGCAGCTGTATGTAGTTCTGATGACAATACAATAATATGGTACTGTCGAACTGATCTGCTGATGGAGTCGGAAGATATGAACTGGAACTTCATGATGGAATATCGTATCATAGCTGTGTTTGGACTTGTTAGAAAAGTCTTGGAATGAACTTTGATCGCGATTAGGTTTCAAGGTCTGATGATGAATCCGGAAGATAGGCACTGGCATTCCATGATGGAATATCGTATCATAGCCGTGTTTGGACTTGTTAGAAAGGTCTTGTAATGAACTTTAACCACGATTAAGTTTCAAGGTCTGATGATGAAGCCGGATTTTTTGGTTTTTACGTGCATTTATAAAAGCGTGTTTTTAGTGTTTTTTAAAAAACTATTAATTTATGTATACTTAGCTGTCGCGCGACAGCCCTGACTGGCTAGCACCGAGGCGCCCAAGAAACTATGTATGTAGTGGTAGCGTACGGACAACGGGCGCTTGTATGAGTGCGAAATCGGTGCGTACTATGGATATGTTATACTGTTCTTATTTTACTATGCTACCGTACAGACAGAACACGCCGCAAAGGTCAATTGCGTGATTGGTCACTTCCTGCTCCGTCGCGGATTGTTTCCCCTACGCTATCTAAGCTAATTCTGATTGACATCCATAATGAAAGTGCGCTGATTTCGTAATAACCATGAAGCGTTGTTATTTATCTCAGATTTTCGTTTCGTTATTTATATATTCTATTTGGGGATGGCATATAACGTTACCATATATAATTTAATTAATGCCTTTACTACGTTTCTCGAAAATCACAATTCGCAAAGTTACAATCTCAATAGTATAAGTGCCTGTAGTTATTTTATTTATTTATTTATTTACTTAGTAATGCAAATACAATATTATAGTAAACGGTTTCAGAACTTAGGAACTATGCACAAAAATATACTTAACATTGAATCAATAACAGAAAATGAATACATCGCATAGTCCAGTAGCCGTCACCTAACTAGGCCGGGACCTGTTCTAATGTAAACATTTAATTTTGTAAATTTTATAATGTTAAAGTTAGAAGTGGAAAAGTAAAATGTCAGCGAATAAAGTCAAATCAGAATAACACATTAATTTAAAATAAAATAATCAAATACGGAAATTACAATGCATACTTCGGTACAAAATAACAAGTATCATAGATACAGGGGTTTCTTGAATATTTTTTTCGCTTTTGGAACAAAGTCACTGTCAAAAATACTGACTGAAGTACTGTCAAAAATATCTACAATGAAAATATTGTACACGAAATTTACAAACTTAAGTTGGTTGACCGTCGCTTACGTAATCAGTTCTGGTGAGGTTTCAGCAGGCATCCGTTGCAGAGAGAGCAGGTAGATCCGCTCCAGCAACTAGAGCTGGCAACTACAACGGGAAAACCCGTCACCTCAGGAAGTTTTAACGATGTCAGATCGTTCTGTCTCCCGTGAGGTAAGCGCAGAAGACTCGGGACGAAAACTGCTCAAAGGCCAACGCCTTACGGCGAGGCACCGGGAAAGGTAACCAGCGGGCAGCCTCGCCCCCTGACTACCAGTTTGGAATTAACCTTCAGAATACCTCCTGCCTCCTGACTGGTTACAGGATCGAGGTCGCTTGGGCGGTCCTCTCCCTTACGTAGCGGTCTACCAAATTTATCGCGGACCACGGCATCGTTTGCCCGGCCGACAGTATACCAACCAGTAGCCTTACTCTCGAGCTACAAGGCAATGCGGGAAGAGGGTGCGAGGAATGTGGGCAGAGGGGTCCGTCCCGACGAACGCGAACTTTTAGCATTACGGCCAGGTAAGGATGGCGACATTTTCGAGCATTCGGACATCTGGGTAGGCCGAGTAGCGAAACATCTGGCGAGCAAATGCGAGATTTTCTTCCAAGAGAAGCTACTGTCCGGGGTATACTTTGCCTGGCGTATTCACCCGGGATCGGGTGGCCGAATGGTCGTTTCAAGAGCAGTTGCCATAAGGTTAACAACTACCCCCGCTCTATATGAAACATTACTGTTTCCAGACTCCCCCGGCTGTTATTCAGAATGCACAATCGATTGGCTGACGCCGATCGTTTCGCATACCGCCCAGGAGCGCCCGAAGGTTGACTCCTAGGGGAGACTAGACGGCAGGCCAGCGTCCTACCCTGGCTCTCACTTCTGCGTGGAGGCCGCCGGATGGGTATTGACCCGTGCGTTTAACCGACCCTATACAACTGGGTCTTAGTGGCCAAACTGCAACAGGGCCTATTACCTCCCATCCGCTCCAGCAGTACATCGGATACTAGAGAGTTGTAGTGGAGGACCAAAGGTCCTTTGATACAATCCTCTACGTCAACGGTCGGCAACTGGCGGGCCGCGGTCCGGATCCGAACCGCGGAAGGTAGAAGAATAGATAGCGGAAAAAATCCTAACTGATGTTTTTCATATTTTACGAGTGCATAACAAAGTGCGTTGCGATGCGGAACGGCATTTCAAAATACCCCACAAGTGTCCTATTGAGATGAGATCAGGAGACTGAACTGGCCAGTCCACAAGATTCACATGATTTTCCAAAAGCCGTCATGTGTCAACCTCGCGAAAACTGCATACAATGGCTCCAGATTCGAAATCGCAGTAATCCAAACATCTTATCCTTGTTGCAAAATGTACTAAACAATCCCACCTCTAACTCTACTAGGATGACATAGTCTCTCACTCCGATTAAGTCAGATAAACATCACTGGCATCCCAAGTCACAACGCTCTGATTTGTTCTTGCTCTTTTTCCGTTAATGCAGCTTGATTGTGGTACCAGCTACCTCCAAATATCGTGCTGCAATCGCTTTGTATTTTCAAGCTTTTCCTGAAAAGATTTCTTATCTCATCAAACGTTAACCCTTTCCCCTTCCATCCTTCTTCCTTTGTCTGTGACTTAAGTGTTATTTTAATTATTTTTTATTTAACATTTATTTAGGATCATCTCGTAACTTTATCGTACTCACATACATTATTTTGAATGTATAGTGTTTAATTAGTAACGCATCTTCTTTGAACTAACCTTTAACTATCTTAACGACACTGTGGTTGACTGTAAGAGATTGCCGTAGTGCGATAAAACAGCCATTGAGTAAAACCGTAAATAAGTTCAATAAAGAGTTATTATTATTATAGTATTCGATGATGAATCTCCTGTAATTGTTCGTATAGATAACCTGGCCCTGTATCGCGTTCATGAATTCCTCAGTATCAGCAAAGAGATCACCTAAGAGCAGCCAGTGGATAGTGTCATTGGTAAAGGTTTGGAGCATTTAGCACTTTGCAGAACAGCCATTATTATATTGTTATTACTAACTCTATCTAAGTTTATCTGTCATTGCTTTTATTATTTAATATGGAATAATGTTTCGCCTTGCTGTGGAATACTAAAATCACATGCGTCGCTGATCAACAAAATTACACCAAAAAGGGGATGTTAATTAAGCTGGTATATAATTAATACAGCGCCCCTTTTTCCATATGGGGAAACAACCTTTAGGGCCGTGCTTACAGGCACAGACTCTAGCTATATCACATGAAACAGAAGACTGAGGGGGAGCTAACTAAACTCATTAAAGCGGGACGCGAATGAGCTAATTAGAAACACTGCTTATGTAGCATGTAGTACGTAAGTACCTACATAAAATGAGAAAAAATACAATATGCTGTAAGCAATATGCAAAAATACAAATGGCCAAAAATCTATTTATTGTTTCTCAAAATATTCTCGGAAATACACTTTTTCTTTTGTATAAACCAATTTTCAATACACATTCCACTCCCCTCCACCGTTACCTCGGAAATACGTTTTTCATATTCCTCGACAGCTTCTTTTGGCGATGAAAATCGCTGATCGTGTAATTGACTCTTTAATTTTTGGAATAGACAAGAAGTCACAAGGTAATGGGGGATAGCTCATGAGTTCCACGTTTCTCGCCTTCAAAAAATAGTTTGTCTGTTTGACCGTGTGAGAGACGTCCTTATCATGGTTGCAAGATGATGCAGCGTTTACGGAGTTGGTAAATAACTTCCTGTAACCAAATGGTCGAGTACCAATCAGCATTCAGGGCACGATGAATCTTCAAAGCAACAGTAGCCACGTTTCTGTTTTCCTAAAAAATAAGCGATCATCCACTTTGCGGCACTGCATGCGCGCTACTTTGGTTGGGTCCGGCCATTGATTTTATTACACTATAAAATCAATGGTCCGGCTTATCTTGAAATACCCAAATGGTCGATTGCTGCTTTGTTTGAGGTTGTTGCTGTAAATCCATATTGCGTCACCTGTTTCAAGCCAAATTTGAAGCCCCTTCGTTGAATCTGGTAATCATGGCATTCCGCCGATTGGCATATCCTGTTATTTGAGCATCAGTCAAATTGTGCGGGATCCACCGCGAGAACAGCTTTCTTATAGCCAAATGTTTGTGTAGGATTGAATATATGTTACTCATGCCTATTACTAACGATGCCCGAAACTTATGGTAGATCACATGCTTGTCTGTTTCGATCATACATCGCACAGCATCGATGTATTCGTCGTTGACAGCGATGGACGGTCATTGGCCACTAAGATTAACACGACTGCGTTTGAATCAGCAAACCAGCTATACATACATTATCATATTTCTCGGTGCTTCATCGCCAAAAGCAGATCTGCCAACCTATCAAATTACACTTAAAATCGTAGAAAATCATAAAGCGAAAATTACACGAGTTAAATCCATCGTAATGCAGACACACGTTTTTTTTAAATGACGCCAAAAAAAAACAAATGACAGTTGGATGATCCAACTTTATTCTACAATAAAAGAGTTCCATTTTTAAATGATGTAATTATTTCTTTAAAAATGTTATCGAAAACTATTAATTTTACACGTCTGCCCGAAAAAAGGGGTGTAATATATTCAGGGTTCATCTATGTATGTTTTCAGTTGATTCCACCATAACTTCTAAACGCTTGAACCGATTTAGTAGTGTGTGGTATTGTTAGAATCGTTATGTCATACCTAGTGGTATATGGTTCCTTAACTGTTTAAATATTAAGTAAATAGTTGTCTAAATATCCAAATGTCAATAAATTAACATAAATATATCATGATTAGTGTCAAATGAAAGGTCTGATTGGGTACATTCCGGAAATATACATGTATCTATATGGATAATTACATTAACAACACATATTTAACAAAAATAATTGTAAAAACAAAAGTTCAATTTCTGTGACGGCTGTCGTGTTTTTTTTCTTTTAAATATATTTACTTATTTATTAATAGCCAGTTCCGGAAACTTTCAGTATGACCTATATACGTATGACGAGGAACAAGTGCGTCATACGTGCTAACTGTGCGAGTAATGTGTGTTTCATAATAACGTCATAAATTTCTCCGGCATGCATGATATTCATAATGAGTGCCAAGTTTCAAAAAGCTCAGCCTCGGCGACCACTCAAGAGACAGCCTAAGAGGGCGTTTATTATAAAACTTTTGCTCTTGATATAATGACATGAGAGTAATTTACAACTAATTAATGGAGATGGCTGTTCGCCGAATTTGTTTTAAAAATGAAATCGAATATTTCAGTAGTCATCAATGTCGTTAAATTCCCAGTCACACATTACATGCACTGACGCATATAGATAATATTCCCGAAAAAGAATTATGTATATCACATTGAATGTTTATTTCAATTTCAATTTCAATTTATTTCCAAAAAAATCTTAACAGATTGTAGAAACTTAATATTTAGGTACATTTAAATTACAGTATATTAGTTCGTTTTTACAATATTTAAATTTATCACCACGTACATACAGTTACTTCATTATTTATTTACTAAAACCACAAATTAAAATAATTGATAAAAATAATCAAGAAATTAAAATCAGAAAAAGTCAGAATAATTAAAAAATGCTACTTAAAATTGTCAAAAAAATTACCAAAAAATTTGAAAAATTATTTAAAATTAACAAACTCATCGATCGAGTAAAAAGCTTTGTCTAATAAGAATTCTTTAAGTAACTTTTTGAATAAGCTTTCCACTTGAATAGTTTTTAAACTTTCTGGTAGCCTGTTAAAGTAATATGGCCCTGAGTATTTTTTGTCTTGCCTTGCTGTGTTTAGTTTAATACATGGTATAAAAATGTTTAATTTATTTCTCGTATTTTTAGTATGTGTATCTGAAAACTTTTTATAATGTGTTTCTTTATTCTTAAAAAACTCAGTTAGTAACTTAAAGAGATAGAGTGAGGTTAAGGTGAGGATTCTTAGCCATTTTATTATTACTATCTCGAAACAACCTTTTTATATGTCTTCTAATTTTGTAGTAGATATTCACGTTCATATCACCATTGAGGATAGTAGAATCGTAGATAGTTAGTAGAGGATAGCAGATAGTTATTAAGAAATCCCAGCAATCCTGGCTGCCAAAACGTACTTGAAATAAACTAATAATATAATAACAAACGAATTCTTAAATCATAGTATTTCAATATGATTTACATAAAGATGTCAATTTCTAATTTGATATACAGGTTTCAATATATTATAATAAATACGTACATTAAAGTTCATATAGACTAACATATGGCAATCTATCTGTATCATTTCTGTAATGTAATAAGCCTATAAGGAAATGTGACAGATGGCATCAATAATTGAATGTTATTTTGCCATCATTCGTTAAATTAATCGGTTATTATATTCAATCAGTCCTTTATATAAAAAACCATCGCCGGACATGGCTACCACCTGCATGCCGCCGCCGTATAAATGTTGCCAAAACGTACTATGGCACTGAGCAATATAATACCATATATAATAGGGTGGATCGGTCTTGCATGTAAAAAAATGTATTATATCGTAATGGAACTATTATCGAAAGATGTCTCTATATGTAAATGTTTCAAAGGAGTAATATTTTAAAAATTGAACCTTTACAAATACTGCCCCAAGCCTTTTGAAATTTGAGAAAAAAATAAATATTTGTGAATTTTTCTAAGTCGGCTATTTCTAGTATATAATCTTCATATTTACATAATACTAAATATATTTGATTTAAATTGCTGTAAAAAGTAAAGTACTGGCTAATGCGTAAGCATCAATTGTTTTCTATAAACAAACGACTTCCTTAAGCAATGCCATTGATTTTATTATAAAATCAATGGCAATGCTTAGGCTGTCGGGATTCTTACTGTTTCGCCTGGCATATCCGCAAATTTATTGGCCACAAAACGAAGAATATTTCTCTTTCGTAAAATAATCCTAAATAAATTACAAAACTTTTATATTTTGATTAAAAAATCGACGTGTTTTTTAAGCTATTGCATAGCTTTTATCGCGGGCCTCAGCGCGGCGACCGAATGAAGAAATTTCTTAACGAATATTAATGATTTTAAACTAATAATTACGTCTAAACGAGTACTGCTTACGATTCGAAAAAAAAATATGTTAAACAAGAACATTTTTCTAACATTCTTAGCATTGAATATTTTAGATTTTGTTTATATTACATAGTGTAATAAATTTGTGAAATTAGGTCTAACCGAACACAAAAACGACTACTACGCAAATACTATCAGGCGTATTATTATGAAACCTGCACCATTTTAAAGATATTTTAATTATCTATCTTTTTATCTACGTTTTTTTCGAATAATCAGTTTTTTTGCTTTATTGAATAAAAAAATCGTGCGTGGCACTCTATCGGAAGACGTTTAAATTATTATTCCGAATCATTTGCTTCCGCAGCCGCAAATGATTCGGAATAATTTCAACGTTTTCCGATAGAGCGCAGTTATCTGATATCAGAAAAAATTAAATAAATAAATAATTATAATTGCATAAGTTGTTAAAAATGCTATGCAATAGCTTTACCGCGGCAGTCCCCGAGTGCCACACGTATTTTTTTTTTCATTGTTGTTCTCGTTTGACCTCGTATCTTCTAGCTAGACTATTAAGTACTATCATATTATTGAATAAAGGCTAATGAGGCGCTATATGGGCGTAAAAGTGCGTGAATGCGTCGAGTAGTCTCGTCTGAGAGGCCCATTCACGACAAAACGTAATACATACGTGAGACTCTTTCAACCGGCGCTTTAAGAGGAAGGAGGAGTAGGCGGACAATGTGCCCCGGAGCGACACTCAATGCAGTCTCAGCAAAGGAGTGAAACAGGGTGCATTTTGCTCTCTCGCGGAGTTGCCGTACTTTTGTTTCTGTACGAGTTGAGATACTTAGACGAGTCTGGGAAGCGGTATCGGAGTTCACAAAGTTCCTACGGCAGATTTGCGTTAAATATGCCGCAATGCGTAATTTAAAACCTTTTCCTCGAACAAAGGGAACAGAGTCGAAAGCTGCAGAGAAATATAACGAAGCTGCATAAAATTCTAGATACAATTACAAGGAGGCAATGAAACAAGATAACATACACTTAAGAGGTCTCATCGCGGCCAACTCTACATACAATTGCAGAAAACAGTTTGCAACGCTGTTATTTAGTATCCTTCGGATGTTTTTACAATACTGCCAACAAAAAAGGAGTGTAATGTGTAGGGTTCATCTATGTATGTTTTCCGTTTCTCTATTTCACCATAACTTCTAAACGCTTCAACCGATTTGGAAGTGTGTGGTATTGTTAGAATCGTTATGTCATCCCGAGTGTTATAGGGTTATTATCTTAACCGTCCAAATATCAAGTAAGTAGTTTTATGAATGTCCAAATGTCAATACATTAACATAAATATATCGTGTTTAGTGTCAAATGAAAGGTCTGATTGAGTACATTCCGGAAACATACTCGTATAATATATACTTAATCTAGAAATATTTCATAAAAAACGTAATGAAAATAATTATAAATAAAATAGCTCACTTCCTGTGTTTTTAACGGCAGTCGTGTTTTTTATTCTTCTTAATATAATTCTTGTTAAATACATGTTACGACGGGACCGACCCAGGATGGCGATGTCGACTACAACGGGTGAACCCGTCACCCCAGGCTGGTATAACGATATAAATCATTCTTTCAGCCGTGGGATGAGCGTAGGAGACTTGGGGACAAGACAATCTACTGTCTAGTTCACCAGCAACCCGTTAAGATTCCAACGCCTTACGGCGAGGCTCCGGGAAAGGTACCCAGCGGGCAGCCTCACCCCCTAAATCTCCGTCTGGAATTAACCTTCAGGATACCTCCATCCTCCCGACTGGTTACAGGTCCGAAGTCGCTTACGCATGCAACCTCTACCTGACGGGACCGACCCAATGAGATGATGACCCGTCGCCTCTCAAAGATGTTTGCACTTGAATGTGTAGATTGCCGCTCTATTTTCAATCGACCGACGTTCCGCCGCTTCTATTATAAGTATTAAATTAGGGCGAATTTTAATTTTATAGGATTGTTGCTTTAAAAGTTGCAAATTATGTAATAACCCTTTGTCGCACAATCGCAGCAAAGATAGCTTAATGACGATTCGCATATAATTATCATTATGTTATAAGCACAGGAAATCCGAATTTATTCTAACAATTTCTTCGGATGTCCCATAATTAGTTGTATAAAGGACTCCATTCCCAAAAGACACTGTGCGCTCTTTCGTCCTATAAAGACTCCATCTTCTCTGTCGCATAATTGTCTTCATATTTAGCTACCGCCACGTCAAATATTTAAATTACATTGTAAAATTTTGGTTGGGATATCTCACCTACAAGCGACACAAATAATATTTAAAGTCCGCCATAAATTAATTAAATAGTAAGGCCTTTCAAGGCGGTGACTCTTGCGATGCGTAGATCGTTCCAAAATCGAATTCGAAGGCTCACGGCGACCTGGGTTTGCAATTTGAATTTTAAACGGAATGAGATGACGCGCGTTTGAAATTTAAATTTCCATTGCGTTACGTCGCATATTAATAGGAATTTTCGCCAACTGCTCATCTATTTATTTATAAAAAAATTATTCAGACGAAGTAGGTTCCTGGCTACTTGCCGGAAAGTCTTGGGGTGACACAAACGATATTTTTTTTGAGACATAGGGCCCGATTGCATTTATTTGTGAGCTAAAACTGAAAATAGTTCAAGCGAACGAGATAGAGCAATACGTTAGAGCGGATTATGAAACGAACGATCGTCGATACAAACTACCTGTTGAACTTATTTTCGTCCGAATAAATTTGAAGGCATTTCGTGTAGTGTTAGATTCAGATGCTTTATCTTTTGTGGGTAGTTTTAATGCGAAAAAGTCACAACCGTTCATTTCACATTCCGCTCTAGCGTATTGCCCTGTCTCGTTCACATGGCCTAATTTCCGATTTTAGTTCACGAAGAAACGCAATTGAGCCCATAATGACTACTATTGATCTTGCGAATGTGATTTAGGCGGATTTGATGTATTTGTTTAAGTAAAGCGAAACAAGGAACTAATAGCAGTTTGTATTTTTTCTAGTGCCTTTTTATGAGTTTTATTTTGCGGTGTTTTTTTAAACCAAATTGACATAAGCCAGAATTGCCAGAAGGTCAGAAAGATATGGCAATTAAATTTTCTAAACTAAAATCGTCGTGTCATTATTTAATTCAGAAATGTAATAATTGACAATATAAGGATTTTAATATTTTTTTATAAATTGTAGTTTTTAATATCGTTAAAGACCAATCTTATTTAACGAGTCGGAAAAAGAAATGTCAGAAATGCATTTGCCATCCAAATTAATCTAACAAGAATTACGAATGTTTACAAGGTCGTAATATTCGATTTCACCAGCGTTTAACCAATTTTTGTATCTCTAAATAAAAAAAAACATAAATTGAACGGAAGTTCATCTCGTCCGTAACTTTTCCGCTGGCGCGAAGCCAACACCTCCCGAAATGACCCTCGAACTTGGCTCGTTAGTCCACTCAAACGGGTCGCTGCTCACCTCTAGGCAGATAAAAATGATTTGTTACAGTTATCGCAGAGCGGGCGGGGCCTTTCCCGCCAAATATTTCGGCGCCGGAAATGGAAAATACGGCGGCTGAGATACCAGACACCGGAAACGATCAACGGTTGCAGTTGGAAATTGATTGATGGATGACTAATCTTAATTCTTAATATATATAAATTACGTGTCACGTTGTTTGTCCGCGATGGACTCCTAAACTACTTAACCGATTTGAATCAAATTTGCACACAATGTGCAGTTTGATCCAACTTGAAAGATAGGATAGCTTACGTCTTAATTTATAGTCGCGATATTATTTTATTGCAATGTCTATTATTTGACATTCGCAATTATCTGTTAGTTCCAAACGATTTTAACAGATGGCGTTATCTATTAAGTAATCCATAGATGGCGCTGCTATGTTAAACCTACAAACGTCACGGTCGGCCAAGCGTTATTCTAAATTCAAAATATTGTGAAGGTAATACACTGAAATTATTCCTGCTTTTTAATTATTTGTGCTTCATTGTTCAAAACTCTTTAATTAAAATATATACATGTAAGTATTATCACATAGTTATAAAAGTGGAATAACTGCAGTATAGGAACCTCTCTCCAATTTTTTTCATTTTAATGCTAAATCTGGAAGAAAATTATGTCGGTCGCTATAAATAAGCGAGATATAGGCATTCAAAGTTTAAATTTAAAAAACAGGCCAAAATAATATAATATAAAAATAAATGTTGGTATGTCTGTATGCCCGTCTGTCCGAGTTTAATAGACTCCGAAACCGTTTGACCGATCACCATGAAAGTTGGCATATATATATATGTATTTTTTCATGGTTAAGGTTTTTATATATATCCGCTTTGTTGCAACTTTCAACTAGACGGCGCTGCAGCACACCAACTTCTATACTGCTCAACCGATCGCCATGAAAATTGGTATACATTGGTATTTGAGAACAGATATAACACGGGCAACGCCGGGTAATACCACTCGTAAGAATATATAGTCAATGTACTACCACAGCCCATCGTATAATCCAAGAAATTGTAAATGTATAAATGTAAAAATATTTTGAATGCATGACATCGATTAAAAAATAAATTAATAGTTTAAAAAAACACACTAAAAACACGCTTTTATAAATGCACGTAAAAACCACATCTTCAGACCTTAAAACCTAATCGTGGTCAAAGTTCATTCCAAGACTTTTCTAACAAGTCCAAACACAGCTATGATACGATGTTCCATCATGAAGTTCCAGTTCATATCTCCATCATCACAACAGTTCTTCCGACTCCATCATCAGATCAGTTCGACAGTACCATATTATTGTATTGTCATCAGAACTACATACAGCTGCCAATTTTCATGACGCTACGATCCTTGGAAGATGGTTAAATTAGTTACCTTAGATTACATTACATAGTTAGTTACATACAGGTCGACCTAATAAAAGCGTGTTAATGACTCTTTGGGGACCTGGATAGGAATAGAAGCCTCTGATTCTTTTGGTATATTATTAAGCTCGGGCAGAAAAGAAGACCATAGTCGTTAAAACTGCCCGGGTGGTGGATGGACTGTCATGCCACCGGACCACACGGCCCGGTGGCATAGTGGTTAGGTCGCCTGATCTTACATTGTAAGGTCCCGGGTTCGATTCCCGGCTGGGTCACCATTTTCCATTGGGATCAAATTAACGGAATTTCATGTTCAATTCTGTCGATCGAATGCAATAACAAGACACGCTCTTACACACATGTTACACGTACACATACATATAACACGTCATAGGGTTGGTTGTAAGAGATTAAACCCGTCCATTGTGACATTTCACAATAAGAGTATAAACAAACAAACAAACAAACTGTCTCCATCTGTCTCCATCCACCTCGTTGGAGTAAGGAAACTGTTAATATACAGTTCTTCTTCGGGTGCCAATATAACTTCTAGAAGTTCTATCTGGAAGAACCGAAAGTTCGTGGCAAAACAGTAAGAGTAGAAAACCTCCGAAGAGAAGGAATTTGAAGAATACGACCATTCGCACCACATTGACAAAAGCTGTTTAGCTGGGGTTTACTGTTGATAATAGAACTTTCCAATACACTACAAAAAAATATTGATCACAAAAATTTGTTCACAATGGCGATACTTATTGCACGGCAATTTCATACATCCAACATACAATTTATTGAAAAACAGAGTTGTGGCAGTATAGAGAATTAGATATTTTATGTCGGCTATGTCTGTCTTACTGTCCCGCTCTCTCTTTCCGGCTCTAAGATCCTACCCCTCAGTTGATATACTCAAAGCTCACATATAAAATATCGCCATATTGAAAACGATTCCATGTTTGGCGCTTATAAAAGAACATCAACCTTGGCATTCCCGTTGATGGCAGGAGTACTCCTAGCCAGCTCGGAAGTCCCAGAACACCAGCCTAACCTGACGTCGGGAAATACAAGTCAAGTAATGATCTCCTTTGCGACCCCCATCAAACATCAAAGTATAGGGAATCCGACAAGGCTATCAGAGATGAAGGTTCGCTTGTTTGGCAAAAACGTTAAGACTACGGGGAGACTAGACAATTAACGTACTATTTATTCCCATTGGCTTCAGAGCTAATGCAAATGCATTTATGCAAACGCAACCTTATATTGACCGCCATCTTGGATATCTCACTTTCGGTCAGGCTTTCGCTTGGGCAACCGGTAGTTTCGGATTCAGCATGGTTGAGATAGGGAGAAAATGATTGTTGCCCAAAAGTTACAAGATTTGCTTCTAAAGTTCGTTTTTCAGAAAATTAGACTAGACTATTTACATTGAGTCAGTTATTGACTTCAAATTCGACAAGTTAGTACTGACCCGCTACTACAATCTTGTAAATTGATTTTAGTCAGTACAGCGCTGTCGCGTCAGTGCTGTCTTCAATATTCCCGCTATATATTTTGAAATCCACTCCTCCCGCCACTCACGCCATCGGTACTGACCTTCTCCAAACGTCGAAGTCAGTAGTTGGTTAGTCGCTGGCACTGCGTTGTAGGGTGACGTTGCTGTTAATATTTTTTTTAGGGAAAATGATGTTTCTTTTCCATACCTCTTCTTCTAACATTTCCGTCAACTCTTCTAACAGCAGATAGGAATTTTTTCTCAACAAATTCACTCGTATCAAATTCTGCCGTTTTCGAGGTAACTTTTCTCCGCTGACTATAATAACATGCTTACACCGTGAAAAGATAGCCACCACTGACTGACTGTAAACAGTGTGAATCAGTTCTCAGCGACAGCACTGCCGTCTGTAATGACTCAATGTAAATAAGCCTTTAAAACAGAGACTCGAGAGCCTTGAAACAGAGACATAGCATGAAGACTCATGCGGAGTGATTCGATACTTGCTACCTCTTCTATGTCCTCTTCCTATTTCTTTGCCACTCCCTCGACGTATTACAGGTGTTAGGTTTCCCCTTTTACTAAATGTAATCTTCGTGTTAATCTTTCCGGGCTCCCCTCAAAGGACAAATTGCGTAGCTATTATTACTATTCGACTGTTATCTGCCCTATCGGGATGGTACTGATAAAAATTATTGCTGAACGTAGGGTACCTCCAGTAGGCAGTTGTGTCCTATAGTTGTGGAAGAGCCACCCTCGGCGTGGAAGATCGAGTGAGGCCGCAATCTCAGTCGCCTGTCAGTCGGCTGATTTATCGGCGGTGGGAGGTCGCTGCCACCTCGAGCGCCGAGCTGAGAATTCCGTCTCGAGTGGAACACATGGAAGGGACATCTGTTATGTTGGCCAAAGAAGTCGTGCGTCGAGCGTATGTAAGGACGCTTTCAAACGAGGTGAAAAAAGCTATAGTCTGTTCAGGGAGTCGACAAAATAAACAGAACAAACAAAAAAAGATATTCGTCATAGACAATGGCCTCAGATAGAATACCCATATTGATGAGAGGTTGGGCGTGACAGACTGCGGCGCACGACGATACACGCCCAAGTTTGACACGGAAGCTACGTGGCTCGATGTTGCCATGCGGCACACAGCTAGCTGAATTACGCCACGAAAATGTCCATTTCGTCTCGGTGCACGCCATAAAGCGATCGCGAGGGTTTGGAAACGGTGTATGGGGAAGAGAAGATCGTAAGCGGGGGAGCGGGGGGAAACGTGGCTGTCGTAGCCACAAAACAAGCGCGCAGCGACTATACTAATTCGAACAAAACAAGCAACGGTAAAAATAAATAACATAATAATATGCCTCAAATGTATAAAGAAACAGTACCTACATATTTATTTATTTATTTATTTATTAATTTACAATAACTTCATATAATATGTCATATATGTCCAAGCGACCTCAATAGACCTTGCCAATTCTTAAAAATTGTAACACAGCTAAAAATATAGAAACGTCAGAATTTTCTTCTCCATCTACGTTTATTCACAGGCAAGAAACGTAGAAGAAAAGAAGGAGGTCTTCACTGCTCAGTTAGATGCTATTTTTCGACCGGCGACTTGCCTCGTTTGAATGCAGCCTAATGGTGCGGGAGTCGGAATAGAGATTCTTCATGGGTAACATAAGGTATGCACGGAAGTAACACGCTATTTTAATTTTAATGGTATAATAATTGATGTTTGAGCTTTCTTTTAATAAAGTAGGCAATCGAAAAGGGGTCTGCGTGCGGGGAACTACAACTATACGCTGGTGTCGCAGAGTGCGCTATAAATTATTTTAGATAGGTAAATAAGCAGCGCCACTATAGGGTACAGCCGACCTGAAATGTATCGTCGATGAAAAAAAACGGTATTTCATCGACGACTGTCGTCTCTTTATATTGGTTTGACATTTATACCAACATTTATATCTTATATTGGATTGACGTTTTGCGCCACCTCTATCTGGAATAAAATCGGAAGATTCCCCCAAATATTTTAGCTCGCTATATCAGAGGCAACTCCTTAATAGTCAAGCTGAATCGGCATAAACAATTCAGTAGAATCAATCTGACAATGAACTATCCCTAATACAAATTTTTGGTACCATTTGAATGATCATTTTAACCCTTTGGGTACCGATTTATTTAAAGATGAGTTTGTATTTTTGTCTAATTTCTAGATCCCGCCAGACGCATTCCGCGATTTTTAAAAGTATCGAAAATTCTTTCAAATAATAATCTGTGATAATATCGAATTGTATTATCGATATTATCACAGATTATTATTATCAGACTGCAAAATATCCAAAATAAGTTCGTTCGATACTTAAATTTCAAGACGAAAAGTTATTGTAATACTACTAATGAGGCGGCCTTACTATTTAAAATAAATTCGCTATGTTATCGGCGCAACTTGAATGATGCTCTGTGCCTCTATAAAATAATGAACGGTATATTCCATTGGGAGCGATCAATATTAACGCCCCAATGAGGACCACACGCCAATTTGACCTGTTTCGATTGCCGCGCTTTAAAACTAATGCATCAAGGAATGGAGTACTCACACGCTGCTGTGAGCTTTATAATACCCATTTAAATGGAATTGATATGTTTAATAATTCCATAATCACTTACAAATACTCAGTAAATCAAACCCTAAGCGATACAATAAGCTGACTTGGTTTTTAGCTATTTTTATTGATTATTATTATTATTATATTTTATATACGCCATTACTAATATCATACCCGCTCACACTCCACACTTACACGCTTAACACACTCCCACAAACACATACACACACCCTGCATACTCGACTCTTATGTACTTCTAAAATTGAAAAAAATTAAATTGAAGGTACGTTAGTTTTATTAGGTAGTTAAAAAAAAACGTAATTTATGTAATTTTATTGAAATCCGTAACCGGTTTTATTTGTTGTAAATCTGCATACATTTAAAAAAATATTATTACTGTAATACTGTGTGATTTCTCAATAAAGAATTGAATTGAATTGAATTGAATAAGTTTTAAACGTGTAAAAATAAGGGCAAAGTATCCGTAAGAAACATAGACTAGTCAGTTTTGAAATATTCCCGCCAGACTAGCTTCGTTTCACTGTGAATAAGCCAGATTGTTTTTTTTATATTAAATGGAAAATATTTATAACTGGGAAAATAAGTACAATTCGATACCCCCCCCCCCCCACTCCCGCCCACCCACTCACCGCATAATCTTTGCTAGACTCTAAATTTCTTGATTAGCATCAATAACAGACCAGATTTAAAAACTTTCACTAACTGCGAAAACAAGTCCTGAAAATATTCACTACCTCCTCCACTACAAGGCAAGCTTGCTTTATATAAAATGACAAGTCAAACTGTTCAATTGTTGCTACGCCAAAACATGCGCATGAACGAGTATCAGTCGTAAAATGTGCGCTTTGAAAACCAGTCTCTGGACTGACAATGCTCACTCACCGACAATCCCGTCTATAACGTCATTTGTTTGCATTTGCATTATTGTAGTGTAAACATGTAAAACTGTATTTAATTTACGTATATAGGTAAAATAAATAAATAAATAATATGGTAATGTATTCGGTAATTTTGATGTATTAGTTACAAACACTGTCACACAGTCTTATCGCTGTACTTTTCAAAATTCCAGTTGTAATCCCAATAGCTCTGACGATATATATGTTATTTATTCTCCTTTTGGAAGTGCCTACAAATATTTAGCAACAATTTGAATGAAAACTTTCGCTAGATAGCGGTTTGACACGATTACTTTTTTATTACCGGCCATATTACTCTCCCTTCAGCAACATATTAAAAAAACGTAAAATTGAATTGCAAAAACGTTTAAACAAAAAAAAAATAGCACAGCCATTGTATGGGGCTGACAGTTACATCGCATATTCTCTTACTTAAATAGTAGTGATAGACGTTCGAATTGATCTGTCGCCAGTTTACAATCCAATTCGACTAATTTTGACGATTTTGACGTTATGTCTTATGGTATTGTCGCAAATGCTAAAGGCGTAGAATAGCACTTCAGAAAGTGCAATTTGAGTAAGGCAAACTTTTATTACAATTATACGTATGTATTTTCTTAGGAAAGCTACAAAATAAAACGATTAATTGCAATACTGGCCAAACATCTACGAGAGCATGACACTCGAATTATGATTACTCTGTTCCGAGCGGCAACATTTAGAATAAAAAGCGGAAATGCTCGAAAATAATCGTCCAGCCGATTGGGTATGAGAAATTTTGTCACTAATGACGGAGCGTTGTTCGGGGGGGCGATTTTTAGCTCTTCCCTCGCAAGCGTGTACATGTATCGGTAAAACGAGGCATAATCCTATTATTTGTTTCTGTTGACACAATTTTAAGTTCAAAGCACACCATCTATATGGGCACACATATAACCTTATGTATTCCTATTTGTGGCTCAAGTTATAATCTGTATATCGATTTAGTTTTGTGGAAAGGTATTTTATTCTACATTTTAGTACTAAACAAATACGTAATAACTATTATATTTTTTAAAATTCAATACAGCGATACATTGAGAGTTGTCAACTATTACGGGCAAACCAGCCACCCCAGGAAGGTATAACGATATCATATCATTTCTCTCCCATGGAGTGAACACAGACTTCACCCAGTCAAACCCAGTTCAAAATCTAACTACGCCAACAAGCCCGTAAGAGTACAACGCCTTACCGCGAGACAGTGAAAAGTTAGTTATCAGGTTTAGACGATTCTCTTCATCCTCTAGTCTGGTCACGGATTCAGGTCGCTTGTGCGGCCTCTACCTGACGTCAGCGGTAATTGATATTGAATTTATCGCGGATCCGTGGCGCCCTTTGCCCGTCAAGGTCACTCGGGATCGGGCGGCCATCTGATCGTTTCTAAGGATAAGTGACGCCAGGTCAACAGCTACCACCGATATTTAGGAAACATACGTCTCCAGTCTCCCCCGGTTATTCGCCGGATTGTGTAAGCGTGGCTTACACGCTGGCTGACGCCCGAGATATTCCCCCGGATCCACACGTCTGATCCCAACCACCTTCGACTGCAGGTTACAGCCACAAGCAGAGTGTACGTACAGCGTCCCTTTCGTGTTAAGTTCCTCTTCGAGGAGGTTACCGGATGGGAGCCGAACCGTGAGTTGGGCCCACCAAAGTGACACAGAGAAGGCCATCACCAACTAAGTTGCACAGAACCACTAGGAACCGATACAGCGATACAGTAACAAAGAAACTTGGTTCGTGCCAAGGCACACATCAGAGCGGCAATCGAACACTCTTTTCCGTAGCTACTGGCTAGTTGGCCCCCATCGGACCTTTAGATGTGTCAACTACAACGGGCGAACCCGTTACTTCAGGAAGTTTTAACGATAATGATCGTTCTATCTCCGTGAGGTGACTGTAGAAGACTTAGAGACGAATACAAACCTACCGTCTAGCTAAGCCAACATGCCCGCAGAGGCCAACGCCTTACGGCGAGGCACCGGGAAAGGTACCCAGCGGGCAGCCTCGAACCCTGAATATTGGTTTGCGAAGGATGTCTCCGTCTGGAATTAACCATCAGGATACTTCCAACCTCTTAACTGGTTACGGGTCCGAAGTTACTAGCGCGACCTCTACCTGCCGTATGTTCAGCGGTGATTCAGTTTGAATATATCGTGGACCACGTGCATCTTTGCCCGTCTCTGAATTCAGGATCAAATAGCCTAATGGTCATTTCAAGAGTGGTTGACGACAGGTCAACATCCACCCCCGTTGCTTAGGAGACAGTATATTTCCATAGTCTCCAGACTCCTTCAGCAATTAGTCAGAGTGCACAACCGATTAGCGTCGCCGAACGGAGCGCAAACCGTCCAGTAGCGCCGGGAGGCAATCCCACCAGGAGAAACCGATCCACCAGCCGTGAGGCCTGAGACACGAGAGTCTTACCCAGGGTAGCCTTCCACACGAGGAAGCTTCTGAATAGGAGCTGAATCGTGAGTTGGGCCAATCCGAGAACAAAATGGATCTTATGGCCCAAGCTGCACGAAACCATTCGCTATCGTCCAATCGGACAACTAGAGTTGTCGACTACAACAGGCGAGTCCGTTACCTCAGATTTTTTTAACGATTAGTCGTTCTATCTCCCTGGAGTGAGCGCAGAAGACTTGGACAAAACAGTCTACCGTCAAGCTCCGCCACAAACCCGTAAGAGGCCAACGCCTTAACCGCGAGATAGCCAGGAGTGTTAACCAGCGGGCTTACACTCATGCCCTTACTTCCAATTGCGACCAGATTAATCCGGTCTCTCGATTGGTTACGAGACCACGGAAACCTTTGCCCGGCTGTTCACCCAGGATCGGGTAGCCGATGGTCGTTTCAAGAGCAGTCGCAGTAAGGTCCGCAACCACCCCCGCTCTATAGGAAACAGTACTGCTTCCAGACTCCCCCGACTGTTAGTCAGAGTGCGCAATCGATTGGCTTATGCCGCACGGAGCGCAGACCGTCCAGGAGCGCCAGAAGGTTGATTCCTAGGGGAAACTAACCCTAATGCCAGAGTCCTACCCAGGCTCGTGCTTCATGCGTGGAGGCCGTCGGATGGGTGTTGACCCGTGAATGTGAAAAACCCTGAACAGAATTGGTCTTCGTGGCCAACTCAGCAAGGGCCCCTTAGGGGAGCTAATGCATCTGACAATGCAGACGATACAAATGACTTCATTATTCAGGTAGTCTATTACTGCATAATCAAAACAACTCGTAGACCTAGTGACCACGGTCGCTGTCGTAACTTCCTTTTCCTTTCATTATTTATTTAAAAACGAGCAAGGTGCAGTCGGTCATTCACCGGCATCCATTTCCAATCATCTATGCACCCTACTATACTTCTGCTCTTCTATTTTCAGCGGGACGATATCAAACAGCTAAAACTTCGATCGATAAATAACCAAGTTTAACGAACTGCGCCTTCGAAAGAAAGCGAGTAAGCCGGTTGAATCCAGCAACATGGCTGGGCATCCAAACTGAAACGCCTTTGATATTGGTTTTATTCGTTCGGATTACACGCTTTAATAAAACACCGTCAGGTGCGCGTGACTTTTAAAGATCTCACACGTAACTTTATTACTTTGTGATATAACTTTTCACAGGATTGTATGATGGATGGTGGTGGGAGATAGTTTGAGCTGCTGCTATTTTCTACTCAGTGGCGGTTCCTTCATACAAGCCGAAAAGCTCGGATTGTCTTATATCTTTAAAATATCGCTAAACTAATAAATAAATTGGCGAGCGCCTATTGCTATCTAGCGGGCATAGATCGCTTCACGCGAAACAGCTTAGCGACAGCGCGACATTTCGCTGCAACTTACCGATTTCAGTTCAGCTAGTCATCTCGCTCGCACACATAGGCTTGCAACAGGGCTTTTAAAATCAGTGGTCCTCTCATTCTAACCCGTGGCAAATTACGCAAAACAATATCTGTATCTATACTACTTTTGTATCGACAAATAAGCCAGGCTTGCGTTATGGAAGTAGAATGGAAGCGTGTTCCGTATTTAGTTCCGTTTCTTTTAACCAAGTGACGGAGCAGATTTTTATTCTATAATTTATATTGATTTGAGGTTTTTATTGCCTGATAAACAATGGAGGAAATTTTCCCTTGTGGTGAGTTCTCTCTTAGCTTGATTTCACTCGCTCCAACCAATAAAACGGCATTTCTTAAAGACGCCGCGGTTATGCGACTGCTGATAAGTATCTATAACTTAAATTCTGTCTAGCAGTAGCATGCCTTTGGACGTGTGCTTTATTGAATCTACGACACAAGCAGTAAATTTCAAACTGAAGATTGAAGAGTAAAAAGCGTTCACAAAAAAAGCGTAAAAAAATACAAAAAGGTTTGTCGAGCTCGCCCCATTCACCAATCCTGGGCAAGCCACTGTTTCTACTATATGTATTGCATTGAAAATTTAGCTTTGCTAGGGCATACCAAATGATCGGTAATCTGCTACTTCGTAATAAACTAGTAGGTACTGCAAATCATAGGTATTTATAGTAGTGCTTAGTACATGTCTTACTTGTTATACAATCGTATACAATGTAATTACTACATATACTATGGCATTCAATGAAAAGTAAAAATGAGTATGAATGTTTTTTTATTATTCGACCTTTTAGGTTTATGCACTTGGTATATCTTCTTTCTAATCATAAAATACTCTTCATCACGATCACCTAAAAAATCCTACACTGCGGTTTACTACCGCGTCATCATCATCGTCCAAATTTTGACCTCTCAGGTCTTCCTTTCATTTTTGAAATAGATAGACATCCCCAGGGGCAAAGTCCGGTGAGTAGGTATGGGAAATGTGCCAGTACTTCACACGCGTCTTAAAATGCAACGCTGTGCCAAAATTTCAAGAACTTTTGGATATTTAAGATTTTGAATAAATGAACATTTACATTTTTATTTATATATGATTTGATTTAGGTACCTCACTGTCTCCTGAATCAACATGGCGGCTACCGGACGCGTCCGAATGCACAAATCGTCATGGGCGGGTAGGTTATCTCGCCACCGTAGCGATCGTTCGCGAAGGCCTGCCAGGGTGGCCGCCCTAAATGGATTCCCGCCCAATTAACGAAGCGCGACGCGTCGGTGCTGCTGGGCGGGCCGCGCTCGATGACTGTCATCCAGCGGGACCTGAAATCGCCGGCGCGCCGCCTCGCTGCAAATTGGCCACGATGATGCCACGCAAACGCTATTAACGAGGGCGACGATAGACCCTTCCTCAGTGATTGAAGAGCACAGCCGACACAGCGACGCCAAAACATATATTATGCTATCGCTCTCCATATTACAGTGCCGTTTACTAACGACAGTTTATGTACATCGTGATTAGCCTACAGGTATTAAAATGGTATTTTTTCCAAAAATGATGTAGTATTTTCTTAAATACGGCGGTATTTAAAAAATGCACCGCTTGTATACGAGATATTCCAACCAAAATTTCACAACGTAATTTCAGTCCAACAGGACATCTGTGTACCGAATTTCAAATCTCTAACTGTAATATTTCCAGATTAAAATATGACTAGCGCGCCCTTTGGTGGACAGATTTCAACTACAATCTTTTCAACTCTTACCATGACCGAATGATGCATGCATGCCAAACTTCAGCTCAATCGGATGAAGCGTTTAGGCGCTACCGTGGAGGAATACACACAGGCACACAGAGACACGGAGACGGACAGACAGTCAGACAGACAGACACACAGACAGATTTTCATTTGGAAATGGTCTTACTCGTCTCATGGGGGCTTAAAATGGATACTTCCGCCTTCATCTCGATTTTGTTAGCGCGTTCACAATACTTTCCTTAGTGCCGGGAAGGTAAAAACGAAATTTCATTATAAAATCGGCATTTAATGGAACATAACATTCCGTTAAATAGTGTGACAAATAGAATAGACTTAAAACTTGAGATAAAGAGAAAAATGAAGTTGTAAAGAAAATATAAAAAAATCATTAATATTTAATAGGTATATGGTAAGTAATGTGAATATAATAATACCTAGTCATAATAAGTAGAACTTACATATTGTCAAAACGATATATAACTACATCATTAAAGAATTATTAACAATTACTTGAATGGTAATTATGCAATATTACTTTATTTTCAGAAGATGTCATTTTAGAACGGGAAGGATAACGCAAGGGATAGTAAAGGCGAAAAAAGTGTAATTATTGGAATAAGTAGTATCTTTCCAATAACTCTTAAAAGCTGGAAAGCGCCCTAACACTTCATCTTATTTGAATGGAGTTTGTTGCATAGACGGGCTGTATAAACAGAGAAAGATTAAGAGAAAAACGTAGTGATGAGGTAGGATATAAAGAGTATTGTTCTGACTTGATCTGAATAGAAGACGATAGATTACTAGAATGGTGAACTTCTCCTGCAGATATAGAGGTGCCGTAGGATTACTGAGCACGTTATATAGTAGTGCTAAAATGTGCATATGCTAAAATACGATCTAGGATAGGCCATTGAAGAATGCCATAATTTAAATTTTAGCACAATAAACTTATTCGATACTCAATACTACACATGTTTTTCACAACACCAATCCTTACCAGTTCTGAGAAGAAAAAAAATATTTTTATTCCCCATTATTTATTCTGATACAGCGTCACTATTTACAATAAATGCACTATTTAAAAACTCAGGTGCACTTCAGCTTGCGATTTTATTTCGATTAAATACGCTGAATAACGTCCGGAATAGATTTACGCAGAGCGGCCGGAACGACTATCCCATCCGAGCGTTGCTCGGTGGGTGTCTGATGAAGTAACGATGCGATGCAGAACGCGTCATATAATTACAATTTTTGATGTATTTCAAAATTTACAGAGCAAATTAAAAAAGTGGCTCGACATAAATTTAGAACTCCAGTCAAGCTATTTATTTCGTAAAAAAAAATGTTGTCACCTTTAAAATTGGGAGAATTTCGATGTCAAAGTTTTGATATGGGGATTATTTGTGCGTTTTTTTATTGAAAAACTAGACTACTTTTCAAAATTCTATTCATTTATAAGTCTTTTTAGTTTCTTTATCTATCTACAGTATTTTTTTCAGCTTTGTAATTAATTTTGTCACGTCGCACTAGACGTTCAAAAATGGTACTATTTGGTGAATTGCGATAAGACCGCGCCTATCGTCCGAACAACTCGTCTGTAAACAGATCGTAAAAACGTTTGAGAATCGCCGAGAAGGCAATAAAAATCCCGACGGAGATGCGATCCAAATTAGCAGATAATAGGGGAGCAATTTGTTGTATCTGTGACGGGCGATTATGGCCACCACTAGATCACCGTAAAAAGATTTACGAGATGCAATGCAAATTCGAAGGCAGTGCTAGTTGGATTGCTCTGGCTGGGTGCGCCTTGAAAAATCGTTGTGAACAATTCGTACAGGTCGATGTGGGACGATAAAGTGACTTCTTTATCGTTATACAATGAATTACGTGACCAACGCCAGGCTAATGTCTATCCCTAGGTAATCCAGTATCTGTAACAGTCTACCTACAACAAGTTGTAACTGCTGCCGTAGAGCCAAGATAACAAGTTTCACTTTAATTATATTCTTGTTAACGACTGCATTCCTCCTGCCTTGCGTGAATAGGGGAAACGGTTAAGCCATTTCCCGTTTATGTGGCGGATGAAGACAGGTGAGAATACCGATAAAATGGTACGATAATTATAAATTGCAACCTTCCAACGTAGCATGCTCCAAATTTCATTGACATACGACGTGAAAAGTAGTCATCTATAGCGACGTCAGAAATAGCAGAAAAATTCGAGACTGTAAAAAAGATTGTACTACGAGTGTTGGAATTGTGGTTTAAGTTCAAGTTCTTTATATTCATAAAATTAAATGTTCACGTTGCATGGCTTTGGTATAGATATTTTATGCTGATATTATTACATAGACATATATGTTATTGCATACATAGATGGAGATTGATGAACATTATTCACCTTTCTCTTGCAATAATTCATTAATTGAGTAAAATGCCTGACTTATCTGAATTAAATTTGACTCAATTTTGACTTGAAAACAGAGAACGATTTATCTTCTCTAATATTTGAGTCGATTTTATTGACAATATTTATTCTTATTCGGGGCTCTCTAGCTAGACGATCAAGCATGCTTGTCAAGCATCGCGTCGCGGGCTGGGAGGCGATCGTGGACCGCAGGAAATATGTAAATATTTTTTTAAAGATTTACCAAAAATGCCTAATTATGTAGTTTTATACCAGGGAATCGCGTCATTTATCAATCAACTACGTCTCATTAACGTGACTCACTGGTATAAACTACAAAAATACGCATTTTTGGTAAATATATTTATTTTAAACTAGCGACCTGACCTGCCATTAATGAATAAAATGAGGAGTGCGCTTAGTAAGGAAATATGTAGTACATTTATTTTATAACGTTTATTTATTTATTTATAAGTTTTTAATTATGTCACAAATGAGAAATACGAATAATGTCAAAATTGGTTAGTCGTAATTTTATCGTGAAACATACTCGTAGATCGAAATTTGTCTACGGCTTATAGATTCAAATTTGGATAATTTTATCTGTCAACGTCAAAATGTTATTTTTACTGCCAGTTATTAATGTTTTTATATAGAAATGGTTTTGGTGGTGGACCAATGGTGTCAGTCTCATTTTAACCACTTCGCAATACAAAGTTCGTGGCGGTACTTCAAGGCATTGTAATATTGGCACAAATGGTCCGATTCTCCAATTTGCACGCATCCATAATCACTGTATTGTATCGCCAGATCATAATAGAATGCCTCTATGTATGTGTTTTGTCTAAAATTCAATCGTCTTCGCACTGCAACATTACGTATCCGTGCCGCTTCATTCAATTCTTGGCGATGCTCATCGCTTTCAGTTGCTCCTGTCTCTGTCGTTTTGTCGTCTTGCTCGAGGTCACCTTGCTGATAATGGAGCGTCTGGGCAAGGGCATAACTGTAAAAAATGTTTGCAAACCCTGGAGAAACATTCACGAATTACACAAATTCAGTTAATTCAGTTGATTTACCTTCAGAATCACGAAAACGATATGAAAAAATCGTAAAATTCGGCTGTCAAATGTCAGTTTTCACGCCGTGCCGCCATCTTGATTTTCGAATTTTTCGTATTTTTATTCTTGTCAAACAACGCCATCTATGATCAAGCTCGGTACTAAAATAATTTTTGGTTTTTCTCATTTTTCTCACTTTTCCGAGAGATTTTCCAATTTTTTTTATATCCTATAGCAACACCGAAATGATTACGAACAAAACAAAAAAAGAATCGTTCAAATCGGGCCAGGCGCTCGTGAGTTATTAGGTAACATACATAAAACCCGACTCATTTTTATTATATAGATGCATATTTCCTGCGGTTTACGATCCCCGCCCTGTCCGCGACGAGAAGCTTGTCAAGCATGCTTGATCGTCTAGAGAGCCCCTTAGTTACTCTTGCGCCACCCCCTCGTTTGGTACCATTGCATGTTTTTTTTGTAAAATTACACCTCGCAGAACGGGAAGGGTTGTCCCCAAAAGCCTTGAAAATCAAAAAAATCATAAAATCATAGTTTTTATTATTTTTATCTTGCAAAATAATATTTTTATTTAAAAAAGATTAGATAAAAGTAGTAGGTGGACAAAAAATGCCTATATTATCATTTACCACTTGTCTCGTACGATTAACGATTTTCGAGAAACATGTAAAAATCACTTCTTTTGCTACAAATGAGCGTGTCTTTTCATAGAAGGGATTAGTGGCTACAAAGTACTGTCGTATTCAGTGATGTTTCCCGAGTAGGACAAATGACGTCACTTTCTTAACCCGTACCTGGTGAGGAGGTATGACGTCACAAAATGGCAATTCTTGGTATCAGGTTTTGTCGATTTACTCTATAACTACTAAACCGATTTAGACGAGTGAGATGTTATATGACAGGTATTTGAATCCCCAACAAAAATAACTTAACAATCTTAAGTATAGGATTAATATTTAAAGTTATAAAAATAGTTTTTTTTGATAATTACTTTGGATATTTTATAATAAATAAGACAATAAAGTATATTTTTTTACAAGTACTAGAGTATCACCGATATTACTATGTTTTAAGTTATTATTAGATATTATATATTTAATTATTTGTCTATTATATTTTTGCAAATAATAATAATTATTTTTGCAAATAATAACATTTCGAAAGATGATGATTTTTTTCGATTTTCAAAGCTCTTGGGGCACCTCTTCCCTTCATCCGATTGTGCTGAAATTTTACAGATGCAATGGCATCAAATAGCGCAAAAAAATAAAAGTTTTAAATATAATTTCATATCTATATATAATCATCCATTTTACAAAATTCAGAATTTAAACTTTCATATCGCATCGTTCAACATTCATATCCAATTAGAAAATTACTACTGTTAGCTGTGTCAGAATATATATAACTACAGGTAATAATATTATAACTACTATATGTAATAGGTAATTACCAATATGTTTTACATGATACTATATCCATAGAATCGGTGATAGTTGAGCTGTAAATGGAAGAAATCACAGTCTCGGTATGGTCGGAATCATTTTAATAATGTATCAAAACAGCTGCGACAATCGCTTTCATTGAAGTAGTGACAATTCACAAGAGCGGACATCTTTTAATATTGCTATGTAATATATATAGATGCTATTTGATATTGCTTTAGCATCAATTAGCAAATTACTTGAGAGCGCTCAGAGTAGTTGCTAATTAATACTATTGTGGGATCCATTATGCGATAAAATTATGCAATATAAGAAATATCTATTACATTTACCGAGTTATATTAAACACTTTTATCAATTTGATAGCGGTTTTCCGCGGTTTATTCAAAGCGGTTCTTATAAAATGACTAAAAACGGCCGTATTTTAATAATATTTACTAATATTATGAAGAAGTAATATTTGTAAGTTTGTAAGTTTGTATGTAGGGGGTAATCTCCGAAACTACTCATCCGATTTCAAAAATTCTTTCACTAATGGAAAGCTCCATTATCGACGAGTGCTATTGTGATAAATATTGGTTTTCAATACGAAATCACGATATTTGTAAATCAAGTCAGAGAAAAATGAGCTGGCGAGTTGCTTTATCGACGTGCGCTGACGAAACAGTTTGATATAATATGGGAAAACAATATATGACAAAAACATCGGCTTTAAAGAGATCGACAGCATATATCCAACTTTTATATTTAAGCTACAATAACTGCTTTTATGTCTCAAAAAAAATAAGAAAAATAAGTAAGAAGTGTTTGTTTAAAGACATTAGCAATAAAATAAAAATCCTTATTAAAATAAATAAATCCATTATCACAGGTGTTAAACAGAGATAAAATTAGTAATTTACTGTAAGTGTTTATGTGTAATAGTTAGAGAGATATCATGAATTTAGTAACGCAAGCAAGCACCTCGAAATATCTAGCGGACGGGGGCGGCTGCTGGCAAGCAAGGTCAAAGTTCAGCGGAAGATAGCGCGGGTGGCGAGGAACAAGACGCGTAAGTCTCCGATATAGGCTGCGTGCATCTGAGGGGGGACGTCTTGCACTATATATCTAAAAGTAGCGTCTAAAAAGGCAAATAAACGCCACCCTACTTAAATTAACAAATCGATTCGAAACTATACGCGAAGCGAGGCCGCGGGTAACGGCTAGTGTATGAATAAATAGGAAAGAAATAAAAAGTGAAAGCTGACGATTTTACTTTTCCAAATCAAATTTAACCGATTTACTTTACCAATCAAATTATATAATGCGAAGAAAATATTGTGACTAAAAAAAAGGCGACACAATTATCTACCAACTAGAGGAGCTAGATTATTTATGTGGCTTTGGATTTTCAGTAAACAAGAAAAACCTGTTTTTCTTATGCCGGCGGAAGAGCCAGTGGCACAGTCCGTCCCTTTCTCTCTGGTATTCAGTATTCAGTATTCAATTTATTCATTCAGAATATAGAATAAAAGCATGAATTATGAATTAACGCTAATTATCGCATATTAGAATTCGTCAGGTGCTAGTAGTATATTAATATATGTAGATATAAAGCTATTAAAGCATTAATATTAATTTGACAATAGCGTTGACTAAAGTCGGCTTTACACGGCAGACAAATAAAATTGTCAAAAATCGAGCTGAATCCATGTACATGAGTATAAATATAAAATAGATAATATATAATAATCATTCGTCCAATCCCAGGCCAATGCAATTACTTCTCCGTTAGCCCGTTCCGATCGTCCACACGTACTGATTTGGTACGGAGCACACCATATCCGATATGCAAACCATTGCATCGGACCGCCGATTGTCGCCAGATCACTCTACAACTACAACGGGCGAACCCGTCACCTCAGGAAGTTTTAACGATACTAGATTGTTCTATCTCCCGGGAGGTGAGCGTAGAAGATAGGACGTAAACAATCCACTGTGTAGTTACGCCACTCGCGCCCTTACTTCCAGTTGCAGCCAGATTACTTCGGTTTCTCGAATGGTTACAGATTCGAGGTCGCTTGCGCGGTTCCTCTCCGTTGCGTAGCGGTGATACGGTGTCTACTGCAGACCACTGCATTCTTTGCCCAGCTCTTCACCCGGTATCGGGTAGCCGAATGGTCGTTTCAAGTGCAGTTGCCGTAAGGTTAAGCTAAACTACCCCAGCTCTACAGGAAACAATACTGTTTCCAGATGTCCCCGACTGTCGGAATGCACAATCGATAGGCTGACGCCGCACAATGCGCAAACCGCCCAGGAGCGCCCGAAGGTTGAGTCCTAGGCGAGTCCTACCCGGGTTTGCACTTGTGCGTGAAGGCCGCCGGATGGGTGTTGACCCGTGCGTTTGGTCGACCCTACACGTCGCCTACACGTTGACCCTACACACGACCCTGGCCGACCCATTAGCTCCCAGACTACTCTACAGACGTACAGATATGGTTTGAAAGCGAACCTAGTCTCTGGTCTGGTCGTAACAAATCCGAGCGTGTGTTAACACCGTAAGACCTGCCGCCATATAATCGCCGCTGACCGATGATAATCAGCACTCGACAAAACCAAGATAAGTCACAGCGATGCAGGTAGCACGATGGCGATGCGGCTAGACACCTCTTAGCTCGATGTCCGGGCTTTTGATGGGGGATGGAGGCGTTTGTACATAATCTCACCGTGCTTTCTTCGTATATTTATACAAGCTATGCGAAACCACTGGCCGGCGAAGGGAACCGATACGGGTACACATGATACGTCGCGACGCTTATTCCTGTGAAGACAAGTAAAAGGCAATAATATGACAATACATAAAGAATAGGGAGATAGGCCAATAAATGTATGAAACATTTTTAAAGACTCGAATAGTAACATTCAGTGAGGGTTTCGCGTCTTTTGCAAATATCTGCACCTATTGATAATTCTTCAATATCTATTGCTAATTCTTCTATAAGTCACTTTTGAGAAGTGTTCCCAAAAAATTATGAGAAATTTGCAGCTGTCGTCACACCTTTAGTGATAGATTTGATAGTTCGGTGACACTTGATATAGGCTAAGAGGATACTATTTCCTGTAATCTTATATATAAAATTCTCGTGTCACAATGTTCGTTCCCGTACTCCTCCGAAACGGCTTGACCGATTCTCATGAAATTTTGTGAGCATATTGAGTAGGTCTGAGAATCGGCCAACATCTATTTTTTATACCCCTTAGTGATAAGGGTTGTCCACCCTTAACATTTTTCTTTAATTTTTAGACATTTTTTAAATTTCTTTGTTTTTCTTATTATGTCGCATTAAAAAATACATACAACCCTAAATTTTTACCCTTTTATCACCAACCCCTATTTTTTAATAGCCATTTTAGTAATTTAATCATTTTTCATCCCCGGTCGATAACTGATCAATCGTCATTTAATTAGTTATCCCCGCCAGTTGTCTACAGGTGTCACTTCTGACCCAGTAAACAGTACACAGTTGTCGGCCATCATTATTGTTTATGCATCAAGTGTAGTAGTAACGTTGACAATTATTATTTTGCTATCTCAGTGTAACTCTCATATTAACTATTAATCATTCCTATTTTATTAATAATAATAAAATTATCAATTTAGAGTGTATTTTGCACGATTAGTTAATCAAGTGATTTTCATAACCTCAAAAGTACTCAACACGTGGCACGAGCTTCCACCAACAACGGCTTTTGTGTTGTAAGTATACTTTTTTTTATTTATATCGAAAATGTTGTTGGAAACGGTCAAAAAAGATTCGGTGGAATTTAATTTTTATTAAAATTGGGCAAACTTTTTTTTGTATTCATTTTTTTTTACCATTTCTAACCATATATTTTCGATATGATTATGAAAAATAAAAATTTTCGCTTTTGTAAAACAGTCTAATGTTTACATGAATATGTAAATGAATGTGTGTACAACCAAATATTAAATACATTATAACTAGGGCCAAGATTTTTGCCGTGATTTCATTTTAACATTTTACAATTAATGCTCTTAAGTTTTTGACATTACGGCAAATATATTTGATCTTATAAAAATGTAATTTTAATTTTATTTTATTAAAAAAATGTAATTTAACAATTAAGATTTTCATAGTTTCCAAAAATTTGAATCAATCATTAAGAATCTTTATTTTGAAATATCGATGGAAATATTGGTTGTATGAGAAAATTATAAGAGACAATTTTGTCCGTGAAATTTAATTTTTTACAACTTTTGTCTGAAAATTTTTTTCATAAAATTTATATTTTTGCTATAATTTGATAAATTCAAACTAATCATTTCAAAACTGCGGCAAAAATCCTGGCCCTAATTATACCTTTAACATTTTTCATCATTAAGTAATTTCATTAATTCTATTTATGTGTGTTTTGTACAGTGAGCAATGCCAAGAAAACGCAAAGGGACTGATTTGAGCCGTAATACAAGTAAATCTCGAAGCTTGGGAAATAGAAGATCCGAAAGAACCGAAGAACAAATCCAGCAACAAAATACTGATGCACGTGTCAGAATGGCGCAATTGCGTCAAGAAGAGTCAGAAGATACACGAGCTGAACGCAATGAAGTACGCCAAATCGAACTGCATCTGATTTAATGAATACTGAAATGAATCGTGAACTGCAGTACAGCACTGTAGAAATGGCAGCGATTGTTGCCCGCAATGTCCCACTAATGAATGAGGAACAAAGAACCATTTATGATCGCATTATGCTCGCAGTTTCAGCTGGACAAGGTGGGTTCTTCTTTTTGGATGCACCGGGTGGACCTGGCAAAACATTCGTTATTTCGCTAATTCTTGCTGAAATACGATCAAATAATGGCATCGCATTGGCCGTTGCATCATCGGGCATTGCAGCAACTTAATTGGATGGAGGCAGAACAGCTCATTCAGTATTTAAGCTGCCACTAAATATTCAGAATAACCCTGACGCAGTATGCAACATTAAGAAACAATCGTCCATGGCCACCGTGCTGAAACAGTGTAAAATTATCATCTGGGATGAATGTACTATGGCACACAAACATTCGCTTGAGGCGTTGAACAGGACATTGAAAGATATTAAAAACAACGACAAACTATTTGGCGGAACTCTGTTGGTCCTTTCAGGTGATTTCAGGCAAACACTTCCAGTCATTCCACGTTCAACATACGCTGATGAGATCAACGCTTGCTTAAAATCATCTCCATTGTGGCGTAATGTTGAAAAAGTACAGCTGAAAGTAAATATGCGCGTTCAAATGCTTCAAGATCCATCCACTGTAACATTTTCAAAACAACTTTTAGATATCGGTGATGGAAAAGTTGCTATAGATGAAACTGGATACGTAAAATTACCGACCGATTTCTGCACAATCGCTGATTCGCAAGATACTCTCATTGAACAAATATTTCCCGATGTACACACACAGTACATAAATCATGAGTGGCTTGCAGAAAGAGCAATTTTAGCGGCAAAAAATGTAGACGTTGACAATTTAAATCTGAAGATACAAATGTTGTTGCCAGGGAACTTGGTATCATATAAATCTATTGATACAGTTTGCGACGACAACGAAGCAGTAAATTTTCCCACAGAGTTTTTGAACTCACTGGATTTGTCAGGCATCCCACCGCATAATTTACAATTAAAGGTTGGATCTGCGATTATCTTGCTTCGTAATTTGAACCCACCCCGGCTGTGCAACGGTACGCGATTAGTCATTCAAAAATTAATGAAAAACGTGATCGAAGCCAGCATTTTAAATGGCAAGTTCCGAGGTGAAAATATATTAATACCACGGATTCCTATTATACCTACAGATGTGCCAATTCAATTCAAACGTATTCAGTTTCAGATTAGATTGGCATTTGCAATGACAATCAACAAATCCCAAGGTCAAACGATGTCTATTTGTGGCTTAGATTTGAGAACAGCATGTTTTTCACACGGACAATTATACGTGGCATGCTCTCGAGTGGGTAAACCATCCAGGTTGTTTGTGTTAGCTAAAGATGGACTAACAAAAAATATTGTTCACGCTATAGCATTAAGAGATTGATATTGTTTGTTAGTGTTACTGTCGTAATTGATTAATTAATGATATATAATTTTAAGGAATAAATTATAATAACTTAAAAATAATGTTTGCCTTTTGTTATTTTTATATTCCCTCATCGTTCACAGTGCTCCATGCCTATTTCACGCATATACCACATTCTTACACACTTACAATAAGTAAGCTATTTTTTGTCTACACTAGAAATTACTTAAAAATTATTTATATGGCAAAACAACGTTTGCCGGGTCAGCTAGTATATATATATATATATGTATATATATATATATATATATATATATATATATATATATATATATATATATATATATATATATATATATATATATATATATATATATATATATATATATATATATATATATATATATATATATATATATATATATATATATATATATATATATATATATATATATATATATATATATATATATATATATATATATATATATATATATATATATATAGCGTTGCATTATAAAAAGCGTTCAAAAACACCCGTTATAAAAGTCGTATCAAAGAACAAACACCTAAACCCCAGAATCAAACTGTCGGGTTCGGATTTAGAGCGAGTCCGGCAGTATAAATAAGTACCTCGGTGCGTGGGTAAACGAAGAATGGAAATTCGTACCAGGATTGAAATCGCCCGAGCATCCTTTAGCCCCGGCGCGCACTTGCGGCCTGGCCGCGGCCGCCAACGAGATTTACAAAATATATGAAATCGCCGTCGACCGCGCGCACCTAAGCCGCGCGGCCATGTGCGCGCGGCCGACGGCGTTTTCATACATTTCATAGTATCTCGTTGGCCGCCGCGGCCAGGCCGCAAGTGCGCGCCCCGGCTTAAGAAAATGGAAAAGGTAATATGCGGCCGGACACTTGACATCAAGCTCCGAATACGAATCCATTGCTAAGTGTGGCATGTGGTGTTTTATGGTAGCGAGGCTTGGACCCTGAAAGCTGACACCCAGAAGCGTCTTGAAGCATTTGAGATGTGGTGCTACCAGAGAATGCTCCGCATTAGCTGGATCCAGAAAGTTCCCAATGTTAGAGTACTCCAACTTGTCGCGAGATCGCGAACTTTTTCCCGCAAAGGAAAGTGGCGTGCATGGGCCACGTGCTGAGACATTAGCGATACCAACTGCTTCAGCTCATTATTCTGGGGAAAGTTTGCAGTAAACGACGGGCTGGAAGAAGAAAAAATCTTGGCTCTGCAACATCCGAGAGTGGACAAACGTCTCAAGCGTAGAATAACTATATCGCTTGGCCCAAGACAGGGAAAAATCACAGAGCTGACAGCCAACCTCCTCTAGGAGAGGCACTATAAAAAGAATATAAAGCGTTGAGAGCGCAGCGCCATCTAGGGTTAGGTAAAATAACGAGAATAATGTATATTTGCGATATTTTACGTACTGCTAGATCGCTCAGCGCGCTCAACGCTTGTCAAACTTGTAATCACAAGTTACGTTGTTCAAATTTACCAAAAATAAAAATACGGCCATCCGATCCTGGGTGAAAGCCGGGCAAAGGACGCCGTGGTCCGCGATAGATTCGGTATATACCGTTTCACCGCTTCGTAAGGCAGAGGACCGCGCAAGCGACCTCGAACTCGGAACCAATCGAGAGACCGGAGAAATCTGGTCACAATTAGTAGTTAGGGCGCGAGTGTCGCCCGCCAGGCAACATTACTGGCTATCTCGCGGTAAGGCGTTGGTCTCTAACGGGTTGTGGCGTAGCTAGATGGTGGACTGTTTTGTCCCAAGTCTTCTACACTCACTCCAGGGAGATAGAGTGACGGGCTCGCCCGCTGTAGTCGACAACCCAAGTTGTTAGTCAGAGTGTACAGTCGATTGGCTTACGCCGCACGGTGCGCAGACCGTCCAGGAGCGCCAGAAGTTTGATTCCCATGGGAAACTGACCAGGGCCAGAGTCCTACCCAGGCTCGCACTTCATGCGTGGAGGCCGTCGGATGGGTGTTGCCCCGTGAGTGTGACCAACCCTGAACAGAATGCAGGGTCTTCGTGGCCAACTCAGCAAGGGCCCATTAACTCCCACGCTACAAGCTACAAATAGCTCAGGCCAAAGATCTTCAATCCGATACAACAAAACCTAAAAGCAGCCAAGAATTTATTAATTTTAAAAAGCCAAAAAATCACGCGGTGGATTTGATAGAGGTTAACTAACACTGTATGGCAATAATTAAGAGACTTGTATACTGATTGAGTTTTAAATAACTGGCATCCTTGAAGTTATAATGAAAAAACATGTGGAAAAACATTTTTTTTTTTAAATTGAACAACGTATAATGTGAATGAAAGTTTGACAAGCGTTGAGCGCGCTGCGCAATCTAGCAGTAGGTAGAATATCGTGAATAAACAATATTTGCTATATTTTATCTATTGCTTAGGTACACCGACAAAAAGCAGTGTTCTTGTCGAATGTAAGAGATGTCATTATCAACCATTATGTAAGTATGTACTGTCTGGTCTATCCTTCGCATGTTGAAGTATAAGAAGCGCGTACGTTACAGCAGCAGTCTTTTCTGAACTACCGATGACCACTCAGACATTCCGCCATGCAGTGGCATACGTAAACAGCATACTATACGAGCGCAACACAATTAGGCTAGCGATTTTCGTTTCACCATTACGACTCGTAAAATATTTTTCTCCGTGTACGTAGACTTTTCATATTACTTTTATATGAATCGACCGTTTCCGACCCTGGAAACTACATGAAAAATTACATTTCGAAGATATGGACTGATAGAAGTTGTTGCTGATTGAAAATAAGATTATTTCCACTCTCCTTTCCAAACTTCCTCTTTCTGGTCATAAATTAGTATTTTTATATTTTTTTAGCCTATTAGTATTTTTGTACGTGAGTAATTATATTATGCGATCATCGGTAAACTACCAAAGGTTAGCTGTTAGCTTATTGTCAGGTGGCAATAAGCTCGTCTCTTGGTAAAAAAAATCGTAAATAAAGAGTTATTATTATAGGAGTGAATGGGTGGTAAGGTGAACGCTCACATGTGGCAAGACAGCTGTCCTAAACCTACCACAGCCGGTCGTTAGTCCGGAATCCACTGCTCACCCCCCAGAAGTGTAAAAAATAGTATTATGATGGGCCCGACTCCGGTCGGTGAATTTATTTATTTATATTTATATAAGTAATGCAAATATTAAAAATAACAGTAAACAATTTCAGCGTACAAATTATGCATAAAAATACTTACAACATTGAATCAAAAGCAGAAAAAAGAATACATCGCATAGTCTAGTGGCAACGTCGCCTAACTAGGCCGGGACCTGTTCTAAGGTAAACATTTATTTTTGAATGTGCTTGCAACAATACCATGTTTATAAAAATGGCATATATTCCATGTATGCACAAAATAATAAAATTGCACAACCATATTAAAAATGATTAAACACTTAAACTAAATAATTAATCAAATTAAAGTTAGAAGTGGCAGAATTCCATGGCAGCTCCGTTTGTATTTTATTTATTTAATAATATTATTAGCTGCGTTAGGTTGTACTCTACGATGTAATTTACTTGTAAAACTATTTAATGAGACAATATGATAAGGATTCAAGTTGAACATAAACTTTTTGATTCCTAGCTCAAGGAAGGGCCCGTCCAAATATTTTCTTCAAATTGTCCAATAGAGTCAGGAAGAGGCCCCGGGAGCGGGAGGGCGCTACATGGTTTCGCGGTCGGGTCGGTGTGTGTGTGTGTGTAAGCACAGAATATTGTGTAGGTACCTAAAGCGCGCGTGTAGCGATGTGCGCGCGCACCGCTCCGGAGCTTCAACGGACGCGCTTCCCTGACCGCGCGCCGAGCTGCAAGTGATTTTACGCGACTCGGGTAGTAAAAGAAACCGAAAGGGAAAGCGCCTGGGAGGGCAATGAACCCGCCCAACGGAGCCTCAGCTCCTGCTTACACCAGTACTACCCATATCAAATTATATGTGAACAGAAATGTTACGATATCATTTTAATTGGACACTTTTCAGGAAAATACTTCGATAGATCAGGCTTTTGTCAATGTTACTACGATGCGTGTCGTAGTAACATTATTGTAGTAATATCGTAGCGTAAGGGTCAGGCAGAAATGTTGAAAAAAAATGATGGGCACTTTTATGTGAAACTTGGCCTGGCCACCAATACTATCTGCTGTCATATATGTATACTGCTAACTTCAATTCTTATTATGGTAGCAAGGCTCTAAAGTACCGAGAAAGGTATGCCTTGCAAGTTTGTTTAAGTGAATGTGAAATATACTTGTAAAAGATACGAATAAGTACCTACATACATACATAATATTATATTAGCATTAAGGACGTATTTCTTGAGTGACTTTCTATGCCGACTCTGTGGTTCATATCTATACTAATACTAATAATATTATAAAGAGGTAAAGTTTGTGACGTTGTAGGAAGTAATCTCTGGATCTACTGAACCGATTTTGAAAATTCTTTTACCAATAGAAAGCCACGTTATTTGTGAGTGTGATAGGCTATATATTAATCGGAAAAATGAAAACACTTTTTCGTGGTAGTCGGATTTGCAAAGTAAACCGGAGAATAAACGGTCGAACGAAAACGTTTCTAACTAACGCTGCCTTAACGATGAGAGTTCTAGAGAAAAGTTGTAGATCTTGATAATGCCTACAAAAAAGTCAGCGACAGATGTCTAACCTTTATATTTAAGTCACAAAAAGTAGTGTTTTATATTAAAAAAATAATTTTTAATCGTTAGGGCATGTTTATTGGTCATATTATCAACAATTATGAATTCTAATCAAAATAAGTAAATTTATCGTCTCAAGTGTTTAAAACCAAAGACTTTTACCTTTTATTGATTTCCCTTTTACTGTATAAATAGTTAAAGAGATAATATACGCTCACAAATAAGACACTCACAAGAAGACACTCACAAATAACGGTATTATAGTCAAATTGGCATGCAAATACATACATACATATGCAGTAAAAATATAACCCTTCTTTTGGCAGTCAGGAAATAAATCATAGCACTCAGTACTAACCGAACCACACTCATAATTTCATCACAGGTAAAAAGTTTTACCGCCCAACGAAGTGGGCACGGGTCAGCTAGTATAATAATATAGTCAATATGGCCACACAATATAAAATCGAAGACTATCGCGGTTGTTTGACATTATAAATAGGATAGAAAACGAATTTACCGCGTGAAATTTGTAGCACCCGACGTTTCGGTGACGTTGCAGCCGCCGTTGTCCAGGGTAGACTGAAGAGCTGTCAATCCGTTGTTTTGCGGGTAGGCCGCATACCGCTGCCGCCACTGCGTAGGTTATAACGGTGGTGGGGGGCCGGGCTCGGAGCGCGGGAATTTTGAAAATCCGTCTTGCACACAACACTCACTGTATCCTGTTTTACGTCTTTGCGTTCGGCGTTCGGCGGCGGGAACATTTTAAGAAGAGGGTTCCACGTAGAAGAGAGTTTGTAACCGTCGTCTCTGTTGAAGTTCGGGGTTCTTCTTATTTCAATGGCTTCCCGGATCATGCGAGGAAAGTAAAATTGTTCCTTGGATAGCACAATGGGATTTTGAAACTGCATCCAGTGGTTACTTCCGCTATCCAATATATGTTCGCAGATCGCCGATTTTTCTCGCTGAACGTTTTTAACAGCTTTGATGTGTTCTGTCAGTCGCGTGGCTATGGGCCGTTTCGTTTGTCCAACGTAGGCTAAACCGCAGCTGCATTCGACTTTATACACACCCGGGGTTTGCGGTGGTATTACATCCTTTACATGCCTCAAAAATCGAGCTATATTTTGGGTCGGTTTGAAGATCGTTTTTATATCGAATCTGTTTAGCATCTTACTTATTCGATCAGTCACGCCCTTGACGTATGGTAAGAATGCTCTTGATCTGCTCGGTTTCTGAGTTTCGTCTGTATTAGATCGTGTACGTCTCTCGTGATATTTTCCGTATCCATTTTTCCTAAGGACATCATTGACATGTTCCATCTCCTTCGGAAAATGCTCAGTGTCGCATAGATCGCGTGCTCGATTCACGAGCGACGTTTGCACTGAACGTAGATGGTAGGTATGATGGTGTGAGCTTGCATGCAAATATCTGTCCGTATGTGTGGGCTTCCGATATACCGTATGTCCGAGAGTATTGTCACTTCTCCTCGTCACTTTGACATCCAAAAATGATAAGGAGCCGTCCTTCTCTACTTCATAGATAAATCTGATTTTTGTGTGTATGGAGTTTAGATGACCCAGGAATTCTTTCACCGTTTGAATGTTGCCTTTCAGGATGCAGAAGGTATCATCCACGTAGCGAAGCCAGAGAATGGGCTTAATTTTGGAGGTTTTTAAGGCTAATTCCTCAAAATATTCCATATATAGGTCACTAACTATCGGCGATACGGGGGGGCATCCCATTGCTACTCCGTCGATTTGTTTGTAATAATTGCACCTCCATAGAAAGTAGCAGGATGTCAGGCAATGTTGAAGCATGTCGGCGTAGCTAATAGGGAGGTCCTCAGACCTTAGTTTATCTCTCACCACCGTAAGACACTCCGAAATGGGCAAATTCGTAAATAGAGATTCGACGTCAAAGCTCACCATTATTTCGTCTTCGGCCAGTTTTAAGCTTCTAATAATGCTTACGAAATGTCGCGAGTCTTTCACGTAAGACGTCGTTTTGCCCGTAAGCGGTTGGAGGACACCAGCCAAGTGTTTTGACAGAGGATATGTGGGGCTGTCGATTTGGCTCACAATCGGTCTCAATGGTGCATTATCCTTATGGATTTTAGGTAAGCCATATAATTTCGGTGGCTGTACGTTACGTGGTTTAGTGAGATAAGCTATTTCTGGGAGGGAAGTGACAGATTTATCGATTAAAACTCTCGTTTGCCTGGTAATTCTGCTCGTGGGATTGTAATTCACCTTCTCGTATGTGTTGGCGTCTTCTAAGAGCGTCCCAAGTTTTCGTTCGTAGTCCACAGTATCAAGTATCACGGTTGCGTTGCCTTTATCGGCCCGCAACACAACTACGTCCTTATTATCCCGCAGAGATGTTAAGCTTTTTATCTGGGCGGCTGTGGTGTTCGACTGTGGGAGCTTGGCCTTGCGTACAAAGACAGCCACATCCTGTCGCAGTAAGTCGGCCTCTGGCGCAGGGATCTTGTTTCGAGAGATGACTTCTTCAATGCCACCGATAATACTGTCCACAGGCAAACGGTTCGGTGTCGGTACATAATTTAATCCCCTGCTAAGAATTTCTGTCGTCGGCTGGTCAATGTCAATTTTCGAAAGATTAATAACAGTACTTACAGAGTATTTCGGTACCTCCTTGCGGGAATGCCCTGCGTTTGCCAGGCGCAGAAACTTGGCATTATGCGACTCCTCACATAGCACCGTGGTACGTTCCGATTGGCTGAAGGAAACTCTGTCGCACTTATGAAAATCCTCGCCACTTAATACGCTGCTTAATTCTAGATGAAGAAATAATAATTCTTTTTGCACATTATCGAGTTTGTGCCGATTGTTTTGAATCAACTTTCGAAGCAATTTGACACTGGCGACACGAAAAATGTCTGTAGATCCTGGGATATCTTTTCGTGGATGAATCCGCACACAATTCGGAATTAAATTACTATCACGGCACTGTTTCAAGAACACTAACGACGACAAACGACAAACGAAGAACACTAACGACACTAACGACGGCCTACCCGCAAAACAACGGATTGACAGCTCTTCAGTCTACCCTGGACAACGGCGGCTGCAACGTCACCGAAACGTCGGGTGCTACAAATTTCACGCGGTAAATTCGTTTTCTATCCTATTTATAATGTCAAACAACCGCGATAGTCTTCGATTTTATATCTAGTCTTATTGTGAAAACGTTAGTATTAAGTATAAAAACCGTAAGTTTTTTTAAAAATAAAAATAAAAGTGTGATTTGTATATCGAGCTTCTCATATGCCGTGATTTGCTTGCCACAGTAATCGCCATTACGATACGCAGGTTGTTCTGTACTTTCGCAGCAAATAAACCTTCGGCAAATGAGAACCATCTTTTCTTCCGAATGATCCCCAACAATTTACGGGCCAATCGAAGGGGGAATCGGACGTATAGATGTTTTATCGATGCACTCACGTTGATTAGTACCCTTTTTACTGCTCGCTAACATATTTCACACCGTTCGGGTTCGTGTATACAGCGAGGGGTTGCAACGATCAGGTGATCATACACACCTACGTAATAAACGAAACAGTTTATTTGATATACCTTACACTGAGAGAAAAACTTCCAGCAGTCGCAATGATGTAACTGAAAATGCCAGACTAATTGTATTATACCATTAAATATGTATGCTATGCCTTGATTGCCTACCGGAAGACCTTCGATTAGACATAACACAATTCTGCTCAGCTAAATGACGGTAATACCATTGCACTGGATCTCCACACATTCTTACTTCGCAACGCCATTATTAAAAGCGTCGCTGCAATATGAAACATATGAACGCCAGTGGTACAAAAAGAATGTCGTATTCCGCATATTTACAATAAAATAACATGCATCTCTTAGGTTCCCGCGAAACAAGACACACCCTCGGCTGGCAAACAGTATAATCATAAAAACGAAAAGATTTTGACTTCTATTTATGAGCGTAGTTTTGCCGCGCGTTAGTAGATGGCGAGTTCGTTGATCAATCGAACGCAATCAATATAGTCATTTTATTATCGTTGTTGAAAATTCCAAGATGGTCATCTTTGTTGACTGGTTGATTTAATGAAGGGTGATGCCCTTGGAAGGACTGGTAATTTTACCCGCGAAACCTGCATAGAATATTTTTACATTATAGCGCATATATTTTATATTGTAGTATTTGCCATTCTTAAAATGAGAACGTAATTTTAGTTATTCTTAATTTTTCATATATCGGTGACGGTAGGTACTACATGATTTTCGAGCAGCACGAAAATCCTTTCAAGTTGGTAACTATGTATGTATGTGAAATTAAACAGCAACATTGAAAGCATGTTTTTTTCAAATTGTTATTTTTTATTCAAACGTGATCCTAGTACCAATAATTTAAAATGAAAGCTAGACAATGTTTCGAAAAATTGCATTTTCGGACGCTGAATCATTAGTTCAGTTCAGTTTCTAGTCTACGAGCCTTATTTAACTCTTTGGCCTACCATTTAAGATTCGGTGCGCTAGCCTGAGCTGCACACAATTTGAAGTGGCGCACATGAGCAACCACGGGGGTGTCACGTGGTGTTTACATTTGACCCGGTTGACGTACCACGTGCCAGTCGCTTAGTTGTCAGTTTAGGCTCGACTGTTATACCACGGGCCAGGCACGTGATAAACAGTTTTGGCTCGAAAATCTGACCACGAGCCTCACACGTGGTTGTAAGCAAAAGGGTTTTAACGCCCGTGACGTCTGCCGCTGTGCAATCGGCCTTAGCTTTAGCGCGGCTTCTCTTGTGAAGACCCTTCCTTCTAGAATGTCGATATGGTGACATTGTTCTTCTCCCATTAGTGTTCGCCAACGCTCTATCTACTCCAGCAATACAAAAGCAAGAGACACCGCTTCTTCCTGCAATTATGACGTCATCGTCATATAAAAGATTCTCGCTCCAGTGGAGCCCCCAACAGCCACACACTATGGAATTAACATGTCAGCTATCTTATTCCGTTCATTCCCCGCACCGGAAGGAGGGTAGCTCGTAATGCTCGGTGCGGCGTCACAACAAGTTGGCGTCGACAACGAAACGCGAGGGGAGAGAACGCGTCCGACTAGAGCACGACACCTTGAATACCTAATTCACTATTTGACCTAATTGGTAAAGAAATGCGGACATGACCCGTTGACCGAGTGAGTGAGCGGAGTCAACGGTGAGCCTACCAGACCACCCATCATGCATTTACCCTTATTTTAGACTTTTTTTTACAAACAGTCGTATGGGATGAGTCTGTCCGTCCGGCCGTTCGTAAGGGTTTACGTTTGGTGAGAGAAGACATGCTTTTTCAGAAGAAGTTTAAAAATAGAGGGCATTTGTACGCACGAATATGATATTTGGAGGTACCTGGTTCCATAATCGAGCTGCATATACAGAAAATAGTAGGAATAAACGGAGTTTTGTAACTTGAGATGCTAATGGTGTTATTCTGTCTTGATCGGAGTGGGAGATCATGACTTCCTAGTAGGGTTTGCATGTATGAGAATAATCCAAAGAATAAGGTTTCAAGGGCTCCTGAGGCCGGGGTATTTTTTTTATTTTATTTCGAAGTGGAAGGCACCTGGCGTGTAAAGGGGGTCCTAACGGTCAGTTTGTTTGGTCCCCGTATTTGTCGGCCATTTTGTTCAATTACCGTAAATTACTTCGATGGAGAGATGGTCACGCGCTCCCGCCACCTACCGTCTGTGCAAGATCCGCGCGTTCATCCATTTTGTTACTTTGCAGAACTATACCGTCGCGAATATCCATCGAATGACGGGGGATGAGACATGGGTGTGTCTTCTTCTTCTTCTTCTTCTTTTTTTATTTGATGGCTCCACCCAAAGAGGGTGATTTCTGCCAAGTGTGCAGTTGAAATAGGAGGAGACTTATTTAATATGTTAGTGGACGTCACTGAAACAAGTAAGACATCACTCCGTCGGGAACACAAAATCGAATAATAATTTAAGATATAGCGAAATACATATATACGTTTAACACAAAAACTCTATGGAGGAACATTCAATAATTATTATTAAAGGGACATACTGTTGAGTTTAATACATTTACAGATGATTTTGTAGACGTTGGGGGAGTTGAGAGATAATAAAAAGTCTATACTAATAGGGAGCTGAATTTTGAGATTTAAGAGGTCCGAAAGGAAGTTAGGATAGTTATTAACAATGGGACAATTAAAGAAGAGATGGTCCAGAGTGCAAAACGCATGACCGCAGTCGCACTTGAGGAGAAGGAAGGACATGTATTCGGTTGAGGTGAGCGGGAGTGCAGCAATGACCGATGCGCATCCTGCAGAGAGTGAAGATTTCCTTACGGGTGGAAGGTAGGTGGTGGAACCAGGGTTTGGTCCTTATTTCTGTTTGCATGGGTGTGTGACTATACCTCAGAATACAAAAGACAATTACTTCAGTGGCGTCACTCAACTTCACCAGCCACCAAAAAGTTCAGGATGACGCATTCAGCCGAAAAAGTCATGGCATAATATGTTTTATGAGTCCGTAAAGGCCGGGACAGACATGTCCGCACCGTGCCTGTACCGCGAGAGGACCCACTGTCGGTGAGGGTGATGGGAAGCCGCATATGTCTGCACCTGATCCGTGTGTCGGCCGTGCGGTCTGTCTCACGATTTCAGTTCATTATTCTTTTAAAAGGTTACGGAGCTGTTTCGTAGAGACAACTTGTTGAAAAAGTTTACAAATAGTGAATAAGGGATGGTAGCACTTGCTTTAGAAGAAGAAGATGTCAATTGGAGAAGACATCATCACAGATATCGGAGAAGATTTATTATCTCTTCGATTATTTTTTTCTACATTCATTTTAATGTAAAATTATTTTTTATTGTTATAATAATAAACGAATATTAATGTAATATTTAAAACTAGCTGACCCGTGCCCACTTCGTTGGGCGGTAAAACTTTTTACCTGTGATGAAATTATGAGTGTGGTTCGGTTAGTACTGAGTGCTATGATTTATTTCCTGACTGCCAAAAGAAAGGTTATATTTTTACTGCATATGTATGTATGTATTTGCATGACAATTTCACTATAATACCGTTATTTGTGAGTGTCTTCTTGCGATTCTCTTTAACTATGATCTCTTTAACTATTTATGCAGTAAAATGGAATTTATATGCAGTAAAAGGAAAAAGTCTTTTGTTTTAAACACTTGAGACGATAAATTTACTTATTTTGATAATAATTCATAATCGTTGATAATATGACCAATAAACATGACCTAACGAATTAAATTATTTTTTAAATTTGAAAATCTACTTTTTGTGGCTTAAATATAAAAGTTAGACATATGCTGTCGCTGACTTTTTTTGTAGGCATTATCAAGCTCTACAACTTTTCTCTAGAACTTAATCATATATCTCTCATCGTTAAGGCAGCGTTCGTTGGAAACCTTTTCATTCGACGTTTTTTCCGACTTACTTTGGAAATCCGGCTACCACGAAAAAGTCTTTTAATTTTTAGGATTTTTATATAGCGTATTACACTCACAAATAACATAGCTTTCTATTGGTAAAAGAACTTTCAAAATCGGTTCAGTAGATCCAGAGATTACTTCCTACAACGTCACAAACTTTACCTCTTTATAATATTAGTATAGATAAAACTGTCAGCGAAAATGTTCCATTGAAACCGCACCCGCACCGTGCCCGTCAAAAAGTAAACTAGTCGGGCGCGATGTGGTGGTGTCGGTGTGGTGACGGTGCGGCGACGTTGCGGTAACGTGGGGACTGCGCGCTCTTTTCCAAAATGCAATTCTCTCGCCGTGCGACTTATAACACACGGGCGTCGCCGGTGGGGGCGCGGTCCGGCCATGTGTGTCCCGGCCTAAGGGGATCAATTAGGTGGATTTTATACCTAAAGACACTACTGGTAATGCAGAGGCTTACTGCAATACCCTCAAAAAATCTTGAGAAGAGCCATTCAGACCCGCAGAAGGCTGGCCCGGGGAGTCATCCTCTTGCCTTACAACTCCAGGCCCCATACCGCGCGAGTTTCAAAGGAGCTGCTGACATCGTTTGGATTGGGTATTATCACCCTTTTCATTAAACTAAAGGAGTTTTGGGTCGGAAACGTTTTCGCAACTCTGATGCCCTAACTACAGAAATGTCTCAATCTCGACAACGATTATGTCAAAAAATATTTTAATATATGTGTGAAGTCTCCTGTGAATTTCATTTTTCGATCCTACATAAATGTTGTAACCTTAGTTTCTGGATGACCCTCGTAGTCCACAACAATCTACATATATAGCTGTCACAACAATCTATGTAGGTATATAGTGATGCGATATATCATATAGTAATGGAAGTGGTGTTCAGATAGTAGTGGCACTAAATATTGTGTTAATAACAATGATGATGGTATCTCGCATTATATTGTCGTTTTACAGTTATTGTATTGAGTCTCTTAGTATTTGCTATATGCATTGGAGGTATTATTTTAATAAGATATACAACTTTATTGTTGCATTATTTGTTTACACCCATCACCATCTGAGATACCAGTCACACTGAGAAAAATAATTTTACAAGTCGTAATAGCAAAACGGAAAATTCTAGACTGATTACAGATTGTGTTGCACCCGTGAATCTGTATTACGCCATGTTTACGTAAGAATGCCACGTATTGTATAAACTCTTTTTTGTTTTTTTTAAATTTTTTATTCTATGGTTGAGGGTTTGCTGGTGCGCCCTCAGGTGACTGATCAAGACACCATTGATGTAATTATATTGTATGGCCGCTGGTGGTCGGGCCTTTAGCTCGTCGCGCTTGGCATCTATGTAAGTCGAGCAGCCTTTTCTTTTCGAAATCATCTACATTGCCCTGCCCTGCCCTGAGTGTATAACTGTCGTGGAAAGAATGAGTACATGAGGGATATACTCAAATAATCAACAACCGTTTGGATATTCTCAAAACAGCGTAAACATCGAAAGTGTAGAATATATCCAGAAACGTTTCGTAAAACGACACATCCGACCATAATTCACGGGCGCTGAATAGTTGGCGGGACAAAATGCCGCGCCGTATCGTTGCATAAACAAAAGTACCTACCGTGTAAGTCAAAATTAGATATTTTTTTAAGTTTATATATTTCTATATATAAACTTATATATTTAACTTATATATAAATAAATATATATATATATATATATATATATATATATATATATATATATATATATATATATATATATATATATATATATATATATATATATATATATATATATATATATATATATATATATATATATATATATATATATATATATATATATATATATATATATATATATATATATATATATATATATATATATATATATATATATATATATATATATATATATATATATATATATATTTCTTAAGTTTTTTCTCAACTTTATGTTGATAGAAAAATATAACTGTAAATGGTTTTTGATTATGGAAGATGTATTATTGTGAACACATTCGTTGAGATCTTAAATATATTTTTTAAATATTTATTACCGAAAGATTATGGATTACAGCGACAAAACCGTGAATACCGTTTTCGCTTATTTTACTCGGTGCAGTCTTAACAACTGAACAGTCAAAATGAAAAACTAAACAGAAAAAACTTCGAAGATCGGCGTACTGTCGCTGATATAGCTCTTCTCCAATATATGTATAATCAACGGCAAGACCGACGACCGGTATTTGTTAGCTGGTTTTCAGTTGCGAGCTCCTCGCGAGTGATACGACTGCCGCTGTAGTTCTTTCAAAGGAAAACTTACGAATTTTGAAATATTTTAGAGGATTCATCGTCTTATTGACTTAAACATTGAAACGGGGATATGTTATTTTATAAATCGTGATCTGAAATCATTATGCGATGAGATGTTTGATGTTGCTTAAGTATAATTTCAGAGACGAGGGACCAGACACTCCCTGGTGATGGATAAACTTCTTGGTATTATCAAGACTTCGATCAGCGCATAGTTTAAGGCTACACCCGAATAACCTCTTTATGCCATACACAGAGTCGACTGATTTTCAAGTTGTAAAAACGCAATATCATTCATTGCTGTGCATTTGCAGACTGTTTATAATAATTTCCTGTTGAAATGGCGCAGCGAGGGCGATTCGACGTGCGCCCAGGAAATGGCTGAGCGATGACTCGAAGATTAATGACTCTTGTCCATTTTGGATGGAGGGAGGACGAATTCTAGGAGGACTATTTCGGGCTGTAGGAATGTAGAGCCCCGGCCACGTTTATTCAAAACCAAGTTAGTAAATCAGGAATGTTCGGGACCGGGCTGTGTTAGGACGATTGATGTCCTGTCCTATCCACATATCTTATTATAATTTAACATTGACAAAATGAATAAAAATGGATGTGTATATTCGTATAGTCTTTAAAGAATTAACAGTTTTATTAGAGCTCAACAGTAAATAGTCTTTTATTCATTCAAAATTGCAAATACAGTTAGATATGTCATAATCCTAATTGTTTAAAACACAATTATCAAAATATAAATGCAACAAATAATTCCTTTTTTTTCAAATCAGTAAAAATAATACTAAAAATAACCAAATCAAGTCAGACAAAATAAAAGATAAATGCTCAATAACGTAAAACGTAAAACGTAATTTCATACGTAAAACGACAATAATCATAATGAATAATCAAATATTATCAACTTATTACTATATACGTATGCAACTTATTACGTATGTTTTAACAAAAGAGTAATAGAGGTATCTTAGAGATATGACATTATTTTTCATAATAAATATGTTTTTTTTTTCAATTTAATTCTTTATTGAGAAATCACACAGTATTGCAGTAATAATATTTTTTTAAATGTATGCAGATTTACAACAAATAAAACCGGTTACGAATTTCAATAAAATTACGTTTTTTTTAACTACTTAATAAAACTAATGTACCTTCAAATTTAATTTTTTTCAATTTTAGAACTACATAAGAGTCGAGTATGCAGGGTGTGTGTATGTGTTTGTGGGAGTGTGTTGAGCGTGTAAGTGTGGAGTGTGAGCGGGTATGATATTAGTAATGGCGTGTATAAAATATAATAATAATAATAATAATAATAATCAATAAAAATAGCTAAAAACCAAGTCAGCTTATTGTATCGGTTAGGGTTTGATTTACGGAGTATTTGTAAGTGATTATGGAATTATTAAACATATCAATACCATTTAAATGGGTATTATAAAGCTCACAGCAGCGTGTGAGTACTCCATTCCTTGATGCATTAGTTTTAAAACGCGGCAATCGAAACAGGTCAAATTAGCGTGTGGTCCTCATTGGGGCGTTAATATTGATCGCTCCCACCAGGTCAGAGCAATCGAATATACCGTTCATTATTTTATAGGCACAGAGCATCATTCAAGTTGCGCCGATAACATAGCGAATTTATTTTAAATAGTAAGGCCGCCTCATTAGTAGTATTACAATAACTTTTCGTCTTGAAATTTAAGAATCGAACGAACTTATTTTGGATATTTTGCAGTCTGTTAATGTGGACCTGATAATAGGGAGACCATATTGGAGAAGCAAACTCAAGGTGAGATCGAACAAACGCATTGTATAATACCTTCAATATTAATAGATCGGTGAATGGTTTCGATGCGCGAATTATGAAGCCAAGCATTCTACTAGATTTTTTGGCAATAGCTGCAATATGAGCCCGAAAACTTAATCTGTCATCTAAAACTACACCCAGGTCCTTAATAGAAGTGCACGTCGCGATAGGAATGTCATCGATCTGATATGAATAGTTAATCTTGTTTCTATTTCGCGTAAAGCTTATGTGGAAACATTTTGCTACATTCATTTTTATCCTGTTTTTGTTACAATATATTTCCAAAGAGTCGAGATCCTTTTGGAGGAGAACACAATCGTTTTCAGATTTAATAATTTTATATATCTTTAAGTCATCTGCATACATCAGGAATTTTGAATGTTTGAAGCATACCTATATTAAAGGTATTGTAATATTTCCTTGAGGTTGTCTATCTTATAAATAGCATGTGTGATGAGCCAGTGTTTAACTCTTTATTCGAATATTTTTGGTTTTAAATCTCGTATTGTCATTGGCAGGTTATTAAAGAGTTTAAAGGCCAAATACACAAATGACTTTTGGGTCATAGTCAAACGGACTTTGGGGAGGGCTATGTTGGCTTTGCTACGATGCTTTGGTCGATTTAACGTTAGGTACTCACGGCGTTTCCAAAACTTTTTTTGCCCTGGCTCGGTTATTTTTTTGCTCCTCCTCGTGACCCACTATTTTTTTTAAATTATTCTGTTGTATAAATTGGCAAAATAAAACACATTTGAATGTCCACATGTTTATGAAATAATTAAGCATTAGCTTTTAACAATAATGTAATATTTACATAGTAATTGTATTAGTTGACTACTTTTAGCACAGTATACTGTGCTTTTTAGTGAGAAGTAGGAAGCTGTTTGTTTTTAAGCCTTTAAGGACCATGGGACATATTATGTGTCCCATGACTTCATAATCATTTTATAATTTATCGAATAGAAATAATTTGTAAATTATAATTTTCCATATTATTGAGACAACATATTATTTTTTAATATCGCAAATGACCAGCGAACTCTGTTAATTTTAAATAAATAAATAAAATATGTATGGCGATTTGTTCAATTTATTTTTTTTTTGTTTTAGTTGGTACGTATTTTAGTACGTATGATTTCTGAGTTAAATAATAAAATAATCAAATTTTGAAAAAAGTTGTAACTTTCCATCTTTATGGACCACATGGCACTTATGTCCTATCAATTTATACAAAACCTATTAAACCGATTTTCACAAAACGTGAAATACATGTTATTTACATCGCCCTTTAACAGTTTTATGTATCAAAAATTCACATATTCCATGGTACTCAAAGGGTTAATTAGAAACTCCAATTTTATCGGAAAAGACGTTAACTTTATTCTTAGGTCTCGTCAATCGATTTCTATATATTTATTTTTCATAAACATCAGTGTTGAAACCCCTGCGTCACACTTATAGGTCGTGCCAAAAGCTTATTCTTCAAAAGCTGGGTACTATTGACAACAGAATATATCAAAAAATCGATCTATGATATTCTTTGGAATATGTTAGTGAGTAATGCAGATTTATTGAATTTGAATCCAATAAATCTGTCTCGGATTCTATATGACTGAAAATGGATTCCTTATCCAGGCTTGGTTGCTCTAGTGTCTGGAGGAAAATATTATTTCAGATTAGTCTCCAGTCCTAGCATATGTTCCTCGGTAAGATGTTCCTTCATTTACAAGTGCGATTGGTTTAAACAATAAGGAGACAATGCTGCGAACGGGAATTATACTTTAGTGGCCCGCTATCGGGTCGCGACGCGCCATTTCGGTAACGCTGCTTTAGAACATTGGGAAATTACTGTCTATATATGTTATACAAAATATCACCCACATTACTCTTTTCAACCCCCGCAAAAATTTAGACGTGCAACTTTCAGTTTTTCGCAAAAATATCTCCAAAACGATAAGAAATCAGCCAAAGTGGAAGTTAATATTCTGACAGCCCATAAAATTCCTGTTGAATGGCGTTGGCCTAGTAGGTAGCGACCAGGCAATTAGGTGTCAATATATTTGAGCCATCTATTCCAAATTCACTATTTTGACCGAAACGTGCAACACAGATATTAATTAGTAAAGTATTAATAATTTCCACTGCTATTAGTGAATAAATAATAAGATAATTAAAATATAGAAATTGAACTTCGTGCGAATAAAAGAATGTATTTATCTCAATTCGATGTAAGAAACAGCACAGAGGCGGCAGGCGCCTTTGAAACTGGGTTATTTACTGACAGCTTCTGCAATGTCAGATTTAATTTTGTTGTGACACAGTATATCCCCTCGGGATATATAAGGGAGCTAATGGGCCCTTGCTGAGTTGGCCACGAAGACCCATTCTGTTCAGGGTTGGTCACACTCACGGGTCAACACCCATCCGGCGGCCTCCGCGCATGAAGTGCGAGCCCGGGCAGGACTCTGGCCTTAGGGCTAGTTTCCCCTAGGAATCAACCTTCTGGCGCTCCTGGACGGTCTGCGCACCGTGCGGCGTAAGCCAATCGATTGTGCTTTCTGACTAACAGTCGGGGGAGTCTGGAAGCAGTAATGTTTCCTATAGAGCGGGGGTGGTTGCGGACCTTACGGCGACTGCTCTTGAAACGACCATCGGCTACCCGATCCTGGGTGAACAGCTGGGCAAAGGATACCGTGGTCCGCGATAGATTCGGTATACACCGTTTCACCGCTTCGTAAGGAAGAGGACCGCGCAAGCGACCTCGAACTCGTAACCAATCGAGAGACCGGAGTAATCTGGTCGCAATTGGAAGTAAGGGCGTGAGTGTAAGCCCGCTGGGTAACACACCTGGTTATCTCGCGGTTAAGGCGTTGGCCTCTTACGGGCATGTGGCGGAGCTTGACGGTGGACTGTTTTGTCCAAGTCTTCTGTGATCACTACACGGGAGATAGAACGACTAATCGTTAAAACTTCCTTAGGTGACGGGTTCGCCCGTTGTAGTTGACAACTCTATTTGACACAGTATATCACGACTCTTCAACATTATTATTAATACTGCATTATTAGGGTTGCCAGATGTCCAACTTCGACCAGAAAATCCGGTTTTCTGTATGTACATGTCTGTCCGGTCAAGGAAATCTTGGTTATTCGAAGACGCGGAAGATTGCCTACGCTGGATCAATCGATTTTGTGGTCGTTATCTTTATAGAAGCAGAAAACTCCGCCTAAAAACATTTATGAAGAACTGGCTGCACTTCAAAGTGTTTTTCCTTCGCTTGAAGGCAACTCCCTTCGTAAGTGGTGCAACTTTTTTTACAATGAAGCAGCACCAAAATTATTGAAAATCGTGCAGTGTAGTATTGCTACATCTAATGCTTTTGTGGAACGAATCTTTAGCGTCATAAAAAATAGATGGACATACCTACGAAAGAAATCGTCTCGTAGTGAACACTGTAATAAGTGAATTGTGCGTTTTCTTTAACCGCCCTACCTATACTAACGTCCGTGTATACGGCCGCTATATTATCGCCCGAACGCAACAACCCGTATCACGAACATTCGAGTACGCTCAAGTACAAAAAACGAAACCCACGAAGCTGGTGATAGATACGTCAAATTGTTCCTACGATTTTAGATACAAAAAAGGTAATAAATGGGTCTCTTTTGTAAAAAATTGTCTGGTATATTGTAAACAAGTATTGTTATTAAGAAATGTAATGAAAAAAAACAGAACGATTTTTTAGCTACTTTTTTAATAATAACCCAAACAGTGGCGGATCCAGGATTTATATTTGGGGGGGCTAAGGGTCGGTCTCGCTAATAGCTATATCAGTAAATAACAATAATTCCAGAATATTCGTAGAAACCTGTAGTGCAACTACATTAAAAAATTAGGTATGCCTACTAAATTAGACTGAACTAACAAATTTTTAATATACAGTTCAGTAACAAATCTGAAAGTTTTGTTTATATTTTGGGGGGGCTTCAGCCCCTTAGCCCCCCCCCCCCTGGATCCGCCAAAGGTAGGGCGGTTAATATGAGTGCTAGTGGCACTATATTCATATATGCCATCGCAGGCAATAAAACTATATTAAAAGCAGTGGCATCAAATGCTAAATAGATATAGAAGTAGATTGATTACCTGTGATTTAGCATGCGACTCCACTTAGTAGAAAATTAGTTATTGACTTTAAGCTTTTTTGTGACTTTTAGTAAATTTATCATTGAAATTAAAAAAATCAAAACATGTCAGGTTTTTTCAAACACGTCTAACGGCCCTAGCTATGATGGCTTCCGATTTGCCAACTTCCGGTTTTTAACTTTTCAAATATAAAGATAACTTTTCAAAAGCTCACCATTGCGGGGGTTCTTTCCCCTCGTCCAGAGCCGACGGCGTCGCCAAAGTGTCTGTATCCGCGGAATCGGCCTCAAGAGGGATGTTCCCCGATAAGATCCTGGATGCATGAGCGATGGAGGAGGTGGTTCCCGTGCCACGTTCTATCGTGGTGACTTCCTCGATGTCTGAATCGATCCCCTGAGCAAAGTCCATGTAAAACGAATCCCGGGAATCGCTGGAGCCACGACGCAGCTTCAGCGACAAATCCGGCGAGCTGTCGTCCATCTCGTCTCGTCTCCCGGATCCAATCAAGTCATGGTTTCGGAACGTTTATTTTCAATCACTTTATCAATAAACATCGCCGCGTTTTCGGTGCAAATAAACGATAAACACTTCCCCGCTCCATTATTCACTGCATGCGATGCGAGTTTCATTCATAAATGTTGATATTTTGGTATGCAAACTTGGTTGTCACTTTTCTTTCATTGAGAAACACACATAACAACGGGGTTGAATTAAAAATGGTTCACCCTCACTAGTCGATAAAAATGAGAGTATAAAAAACGTAAATATTTATGTAGGTAATTAAATATTACATCGCGATGTATACAATACGCACGCCGTACGAAATAAGCACGAACCCCCGCCCACCAGACGCAGGCTACACAGCACAAACTTAATAGGGACCTACACAGCGACGGCAACTTCAAAAGCAAGCCAAAGCAAGCTGGGAACGTCAACTTGAGCTGTCGCAAGTGCGATATGCGAATGCATGGATCGTACGATAATTTTAATTTGAAACGGGTACGATCATATTAAGTTAACAATTTATTCCCGGTGCTAGCAGCAAAAATCTGTTATCATGGTCTAATGTTGGCGCGGATAAGGGTGAATCAGTACGAGCAAGTAAGCAACTTTGATGTGATTTGGAATTTGGATGAGATTTTGATTTTGGAAAAACAAAAACATTTTTTTCATTTTTTATTGTTAAGGTTGTAAATTTTATCTATTGAAAAAAAGTTTGAGAAGCGTTGAGAGCTATCTATCGGTTGGTAAAATGTCGCTAATAAACAATATTAGCGATATTTGACCTACTTCTAGATGGCGCATCCTGCTCAACTTTTTTTTATACTAATAAAAAGACAAAACAAATTGGGCAAAAACAAATTTGTTGTTTCCACAAAGTTAAATTGCCTATTTGCTCGTACTGATTCACCTCCTTCAAGGATGCCTTTAACTAAAAACTCACGGTGTATATTGTTACAAACTTTATTTCAACGCAATGTTCGTAAGTTGTCCTTTTCAAAATTTGCAAACCATTTTTCAACCACTTGCTGTTATCCGATTGAGCTGGAATTTGGCATACTTCTGTAAGTTCGGTGACAACGCAATATTATGGTACCATCGAGCTGATTTGATGTTGGAGCCAGAATGTAGGGACTGGAACTCCCTGATGGAAAGTGCTAAGATAGTCGAGGTTGGGTTCTTTTTGAGATGTCTTGAGTACTTTCCATTACACATGATGACGCGGGTCTGAAGATGGAGCCGTGAGATTGCCACTTGAACTCCCCGATGGAAAGTGAAGGTTGTTTTTTTTAATTATTGTTATTTATTTTATTACCCCAAAAATCTGTTTTTTGTTTTCTATTATCGGAAATAATCTACATTTGGTGCCGTTTTACGTTGAGGCCAGAAAAAGTCGCTTGCTTTTCGTAGGTAATATATTTCAACATTGCACTTGAGGGTTTATTAACCACAAATGTATTTGTCGGTATACTGTCCCCCGATTTGCAGTAAAAGCATAGTAAAATTCTAATAGATACTCACAAAATGACAGCTAGAAAATCCGACGGTATGAGCAGTGCCGGATTAACCCATGCAGAGGCCCTTAGGCCGTCGAAATCTTAGGACCCCCTGACTGCTTTAATTGCTAATAAAGCTGTTATCATAGCAGACACACGAATGTAAACAAAACACGGTCGTACGGTACGATCGTGTACGATTCTTACCGGCATGTGGGCTATCAACCATTCTGACGACGATATAGTGTAGAATGGAGGTGTACATAAACAAACAAGATCGCACCGGTAAAGTGGGCTGTTAAACATTTCTGACAACGCTTATGTCGCGTAGCAAAGACGAGCATATAAAGAAAATACGATTGCACAGGCTGGCAGTGGCCAACTGTCCTATACTTTTATAACAATTGAACTGTTAGTCGGGTCAATAATTTATTTAACATTTTCTATTCTGAATTTCAATTCAATGATTTTTTTATCTATTAAAAACAATCAAAAAATATATGATTGTAATGCTCTCTTGTCGCGAGGCCCTTAAAAGGCGTGGGGCCCATACTTGGTCCATTGGATAATCCGGCAGTGGGTCAGAGAATGATATAGACATTTATTTATATCAAGAATATGCATGTTAGGAACAGGACAAGCAGACAACAGCATTTTGCTCTTAGCCACTCTAATGTTCACAGTCATCAGCATAGAAACAATGGGGCAACGGAAAGGCGTCGGGACGTTTATAAACCACGTACTGTGTGTAATATTTCTCAACTGGGAGATTATGGTACATTAACCCTTCCTATTTGAGTTAACCATTTTTGGTTAGACGCTTACAAACGCTAAGACTTGAGCTAATCAATTTTGGTTAGGGCGCTCCGCGCTGCGTAAAATGCGATTTATTACTCGAATTTCGATCCTTTCCGCATATTTAAAGTAACCGATATCGAATACATGAAACGGTCCAACTCTAATCGACGACTCTCGGGCGATAAATATTTTATAAACATCAGTATGGCGAAGCCGCGCCGGCGCAGCGGTCGGCCCCATTGCCGCGTGGCCGCAGAGCGTTTGTTCATCGTCCGTGTTCTGTGATTCTGTGATTTTTGTGTTATTTTTGTGCTATTTCCTGCAAAACCGTAAGTAATGTGCATTCTAGGAAGGTTTCCGAAAGAGAATTTCTGATTTGGGACAGCTCATCTGCTTTTTTTCACGAATTATCGAGTAAAATAGTTTGACATACGCTTTAGCATTGCAAAAAATGTTCGTTTGTTTTTCGCGAATTATGACGAAAAATCGCGAATTATGACGTAATATTCGTTTAATTCGCTTATGAAACAGCTATTATTTGATTTACATCGTATATAATCACAAAATTGGCTATATTTTGCTCAATTCAACTTGCTTTCTAATTTGACATTTATCCGCCGCTCCTAGTTACCACATTTTGATTGTTTTTTTTTTATTGTTTTTCTATGAAATGTGAGTCTCTGGAGTATAATATTTAGTTACTAGATCTATAATAAGCATATAATAAGACATATTATTTGAAAATCCTTAACCATTTTTGTATTATCAAAGTTTCCGTCAAAGTTACCAAGTTTACAATGCTAACTCAAAAAAGTTTAGATTTTTCTGTAATATCTGACAAAGCTGAAAGTTTGGTGTGTTTTCTAAGAAGAATGATATAGTGGAAAAGTTATTGTGAAAGAATTTTATATAAAAAACAACTTCAAGTAATCACAAAAATAAAATGAAATTATTTTTTTTACGAGAATACATCGATTTTTTCTTGGCTGAGTAACTAAATGTTTTTGTATTCAAATAAGTAAAACAAAATATAAGTTTTGGTAAAGTATTTAATAAAGAACATAACTGTATTTACAATTTCTGCATATTTTACGTATTTTGTGATAAAAACATCGAAGTTAATTGAATAGGCGACTTTTTTTCAGTTCGCTAACTTTGTAATATTTATTCATTATTATCTTAATTGTTTTACGAGATAATCTTACAATGTTTTATATTTCAAATTTCAATGCGATCATTTTACAGTTATTCTTTTTATGATCCGTATAGTGGTTTACAAGTTATAGTCGTTTTACTCAAGGTCATTTACTTGCGCCGAATTTACGCGAGAAAATGTCGCCGGCGTAAGTGACAGCTGAATTTTTACTTCGCGATTGGAGTAAGCCAATTAATAAAGATTCTTATTCTTTCAGTAAAATAAACACGCCTTCACAATTGGAAGTTTTATTAATTTACTGCCGGTATTGACAGCATTACGAAACGTTATGTAAATATGCACATACAGAAGAAAAGCGAAAGAAGAGCAAAGACAAAAAAGTGCACCTATTAATATTTGCACCTTTTCTCTTAAGAATGTACCATACAAAGCAGACCATTTAGCAAACTGAACTAATTTCGAAAATAAAATATCGTGATTTATCATGGAAAGGATTGATATATTTCATCCGTTTATTTTGACGATATGCATAGAATAAAATTAAATATGACAACAATTTCACCCGAATTAATATAATTTCTAAGTAAAATAATTTCTTTTACCATCTGACGTTTCAGTACGATACTTTTCATTATACGATATGGAAATGACTAAGAATACAACCCTAAAAGATTTCACTTTTATACGAGCGCCATCTTCAAAGCTTTTTTTTCAAATTATATACTAGTCGTCCGTTAGATGGCGCTTTTCTAGGCTTCATTTTTGACATGATTTCAAATTACTCGATTGTAACTTGATAGGCCTTTCAGACCTGAATTTGATTGACAAGTTTTTAGCACAATTATTTATAAGTATTACAAAAAATAAAAAAAAAACGCAGTTTGTAAAAATTAAAGCCTACATTTTTTTGTATGAATAATATTTATGAAAATAATTTCGAATTTCTATAAATTTAAAATTATTTTTGTCTAAGTACTTCATTCATGATAAATATTTTTTTTCTAAATGATAATCTGGCAGATGGCAAAAACAGAGATGTCAATGAATGCTGTGAATGCGATGAAAACAGAATTTCGCGAAAAACAGAGTTATTTTTGCAATTACAGTCTTGTATTTTCAGCGTATGTTTGGATAAAGATGAATAAATCAATACCGATGAGAGAGACAAAGAAAGGAAAAGATGAATATACTCACCCTACATCAAATAATGTTCTCAAATAATTTGAAGGATTTTTGCCAAAATTATTAAATTAGGTAATCATATCATTCATTAATATCATCATATCAAGTAATCATATTAGGGCATCATATTTTTAAATATCTGTAGATCATTTCAGAAAATGATATATATACTGCTGATTGCGACGAGTGGATCTACCTAGAGAAGAATACTAGTCGAGGATTTCGACATCGCTTGCAGGTGGAAATTGATGCTGGTCGGCACGGTCAATGGCATTGCGCATTCTCAAATTCTTCGTCGGAGGGATTGTGGTGGATACGGGCGAAAAGTGGTGATGATCATTGGAATGATTCAATCACTCGCAAACGACTACTGGACTTTTGCCTTTTTAGAATTCTTGAACATGGTGTTGTTCTGGGAGTTTTACCAGTGCGTTTGTTTTGGGGTATTGATCTCCTACCAGCAGTATCAGCAATGTTTTTGTAAGCTTGATCGAGTGAGGAATACCCTACTGGGGGTACCTTGTCATAGCTGCGAATATTCCATCTCTTTTGATGCCATTGTCTATAAACGTGGTGTCTGAGAGCTATTTATGGTTATACTCGCACAGGGCCGCACCGCCTCTGTGCAATGTGTGCAGCGCACACAGGCGGCAGGTTCAGAGGCGCCATTGCTCGCCGCTTCGAGCCGAGCCGGGAGTCGTCCATTCCGGCGACTCGAACACTTTTTTTTGTGTGGCAGTCCTTTTAGAATTGCAGGTAGCCATGCGCAAGTGCAGGTAGCCACGACGCTATGAATATTCCCGATACAAAAAAAAAGGAAGTTCATTGACTAGCGAAACGTTTATGAACATGAAGACTAGGCAGCTCAAATTGACTTGAAAACGTCGTTAAGAGTAATTAATGTCTATTTTTAAATTTAAGACAAAGCTCTAATGTCTGTGAAGAAAGGTTTGATTTGCTATTTAGTCGCGAAATTTTATTTAGTTTTTTTTAAAAGTCAGCAATGTTTAAGATAAAAGCCAGCTTCTCATTACCTGTAATCGTTTACAGGAAAAACTTTCTGTGAATGATATTTTGTCTGATATATAGATGCTGATGACTTGTGCTAGGAAATAATCTCATGTCAGTATCTTTTTAATGAATGTAAAGATGTTTACCGCAACGAATTTTGTAGCACCTTTCGCGATGTTACAATCGCCGTTGCCCAGGGTAGACGGGTAAACGTTTTTATAATGTCAAACAACCGCAATAGTCTTCGATTTCAAAAAGTGTAATGTTTCCAGGGTTCATATATATATGTACATGTATGCATTCGTATGTATGTACGCGTCAACGGTGCCATAGTGGAGCTTTCGTAAGTGGATTTTTGTTTCAACGAATATTATCTAAAGGAACTTTATTATCTAAGATGTTTATTTTCTGCTGCAATTGGGGAATAGTTTTGTTTAAAAAACATATTTTTTTAAATCTCCCGACTGTTTTAGTTCTTTTTAGTTCACTTTTTGTAATGGAAGTCGTGTCTTATTTTTTTATCTTGCAATGATAATAATGGCATTCATCAATGAGTCAGAAAAGATTTTCTTAATTTGGCTGTAATATCAAGGGAAGAGAATGCTCACGAAGGAACAACAATGCTCATGACATTATTAATGAATTTTCAAATAGAAAAACTAGAAGAGTTGACATTTTATAACCCTGTTCAGATTTTTAAACAGCATAAGCTGTTTTTAATTTTAATTTTTAATAATGCCATTAATATCAAAACCGACACAAATGGCGATAACTGACAAGCGTGAAAAAGAGAGAAAAATAGCAAGCAACATTTAGTTAATTATTTAAGTATAAGTTAAGATTATGTCCTTATTCCTTAATAAGGACATCATGTTTAATCTTCTATAATTTGTAATTAATTTAAATTAATAGGTGTCTAATAAATAGTTTTTATGTAATATGAGTTATCTTTTTGGAATTTTTATCAAATAGTAGCGAAGTGCTTCTCTAATTTACAAAATCAAAGAGGCGTTTCATTGGTTTCGTCATTGATTTTATACACTATAAAATCAATGGTTTCGCGCACAGGCGCTGACCATGGTCAGCACAGCACTGTACTCGCAAGGGTGATATTCCGAATGCGCTGCAACCGGTGTAAAGCGGCGACTATGAACGATATAACGCTGTCTAAAACTAAAATATTTTGGAGAGCATCGACGTCGAACCGGTAATATCGATCAACGCTGACCTGAAATCATGTCAGAATTCAAATCGTCAAAATCGAAAGTTTGATAAAGCAACTGTGGATCAATTAATTCGAGACGTTCTTCGTTTTTCAACGGCAAATAACGGAAGGCTGATTTCATCTAAATATTAATTTCATAAATAAAATCGATGAGTGTCCTTTCTGGGTTCCGTTACAACAGTCTCGTGCATCGCGGTTCGTTTCTCGGCTAACCTCGGGAGGCTTAGAGTTAATATTTGATTAAAATATATAGCGGAATTTAAAAATTATTCGTGATAACAAGGCATCTGTGTACCAAATTTCAATTCACCATCTGTGCACCAAATTTCAAGTCCAATATTTCAAGATTAAAATATGTCTAGTGTACCTTCCTAGTGGACCGATTTCAACCACAATCTTTTCAACTGTTGCCATGACCAAATGATGCCTGCGTACCGAATTTCAGCTCGATTGAGCTGATTAGATAAAGCGTTTGGGAGCTATCATGGAGGAATACACACACACAGACAACCAGAGACTCAGACACACAGGCAGACTTTAATCTGAAAATGGTTTTAATCGTCTCAAGAGGGCCTAAAATGGATATTTCGGCCATCTAGAAAACAAATTTGCACGTTCATAATACCATTGATTTTATACTATAAAATCAATGATAATACTTACCCTATTGGTCGTTTGGTAAGCTGGGAAACTAAAAAAAGGCATAACTGTACCAACCTATATAGATACATACATACCTTCATATATACACACTACATACAGTAAATTGAAAACACTGTAAACAACGAAGCAATATAAAATTATGCAGTAAGTAAGGAACCTAGGAACACATAACTTTTTAAAATATCTTGAATTTCAAAATCTATACGGAAAAGGTATATTGCGAGCCATTTTCAGGCGATTGCTATCACAATAATTAGTATTATAGGAGTACTTTTGCTGATCACATAGCTTTAATATAATTAAAATATCACTATTATGTACAATTATATAGGCCTGTTAAAACTATAAATTATTATATGGAATAATTCAGTATTAAAAATTGAGAAATATAAAAATATAAAGGCGTAGTAATTAGCCGACGCAAGATTTCCAAGCAAGACCTCCACAAGCCATAGAAATTATAAAATAAATGATTAAAATTATCACAACGGACAAAATAACGTAGAGTTTTATGTTTTTCCAGAACAGGGAGCGCTGTAGGTTTCTCGATGTGCTGCGGAACGAGACAGACTGAAAGGAATAAAAAAAAGTTTTGAAATCATTTTTGAAGATTTTTTTTTTTAAGGTTTCCGGAAAATGATACTCACATTATTTGTTAGTTTCGCTGTTTGGTTTACTAGTAATTCAAGCCTCTCTCCGCGCATTGCCATATTATCTGTAAACATAGTTTATCTGTAAATTTATGAATGTCAACGAACGTTGTGAATGATTCATGCCAGATAAGGAATCACTCTTTTATTCAGTTTAGTGGATCATTAAGGAGGAGGATTTCACAAGCCAATTTGGGTTGTTCATTACTTGAGCGCAAGGGAGCGCACAATATGCGCTTCTCCATTCCTATGTTTTTTAACTCGCATGCCAAGGGCGTTCGGACAGTGCACGTTCGTTTGTTCGTTAATGTGTCCGGGCCAGGATAGGACTGTATGTCCTTATCGTTTGCCTTTAGTAGGTCCTGGTGTGTGATGGAGGTTGACTGTTGCGGGCTAATCGGAGGTGGTCTTTATCCTGCAGCGTACCATAGTTGCATATTAGGTTCTCTGTGTAGCCCCAGCGGACAAGATTTACTCGGTAACTTGTCACATCCACCCTCAGTCTGCTGAGACTGCGCCAGGTGGTCTAGGGAAGATGAGACCCCGGTCCTATCTGTTCCTTAACATCCTCGCCAAGTGAAGCCCTCCATTGAGTTATGCGTTTCGATGATTGACTGCCAGGGAGCGGTTGTGTTCAGCTTATGAACGATTTCTGCGATTTGAGGCAATTGTGATTGTGGTGTGGTTCTTGTCCGTGCAGTAGGTGTCTCGGATCATCTATATCACCTTTAGGCCGTCTGAATCAGCCTTACCCTGCTAGTGTATAATATAATAATAATAATGATAATAAACTCACCAATATTCTTCACCATTATATGCTTGAGTTCATCCAACTCGCCATGCACTCTAGAGATCGAGTCGATTTCGCGCGATTCGCTGTAGTATTTCATTTCAGTGGAGAGCACGCGCGAGAATTCGCTGTTCATCGCGTACGCGATCGCCGTGGAGGCCATCTCGCCGAACGTCGCCGTGAAACGCCGTTTGATTTCATTGAGAAAGAGGAAAGCGCGCGATCTTTCAAATTGCTGCAAGAGAAAAACAAGCATAAATGTTTCGGCGTTCTTTATGTGAATATCATTAAGCAGACGTCACTCGAGTGCGATCATCATGAACAAATCACTGTCCTGTGTGTTTATTGCATGTCATTATTTCAATTGTTATTGTTAAGTTAAAAACAATCATGCATAAGACCTTTCCGAAACAGCATAATTTATAAATAATTATAGAGAATCTGAGCAGAGCATAACCATTGAGACTAGCGTCGCGACTTCAATAACAAATTTAAAAATAAGGGACAAATTAGAAGAAGGGTAATAAAGGCAGTCTTAGTGAGGCCCAGTCTGCAACTAAGACACTAGAGCTTGGGTCTCTAGGGCAATAAACAAGGCAATAGTAATGGGCATATTTAATTTCCTGTTGTTTATCTATGTATAGTCAAAAGGTCACTTTGCCATGCCAAAGCAACTGTGGGATATCTCGGAAAAGTGCTTATGGAGATAGAGCAAAGATTTTTACAGATTCGGAATCAGTGTGACGAATATAGTAAGGTGAAATTAAAACATTTTCAATGTAGAGGAGTTTACTCGGTATTATTGCAGTATAGGAACCTCTTCTAGATTGTTGATTTTTTAATGTCACCAGACTATATTCACCGCACTGATTCCGAATCTGCAATAATATTTATTCGGTCTCAATAAATAAGCGAGATATAGGCATTCAAAAAAGCGCCAAACCCATACATTTTGGTAGGTAATTTTTTAAAAATTTTAAATAATACATAAACACCTATTTGGCGGTAAATTGGATTAGTTTTTTTTAAACAACCGTAATAAACTGAGTTTAAAAAAACTTTTTTTTATTTTTTGTATGTAAATTTGGTTTTGAAATTTTACGCGTCTGAAGCTTTTTTCTTTCACATTTAGCATTACAATGATCGAATCTAGTAGTATTGCTTTATTTTTTCGATTTCTGAGAAAGGTTCCTGTACTGCAATAACTCCGTTTACACTATAAATACCCTTATTTTCCCATCTACTTAACTCAAATTAGACTTTTTGGGGTTTCTCACTGTTGCTTTAGAACGACTTCTTGACCCCTATGTGGGTAACGCCACAAAAACTTAGCTTGTGTATCAAATTTTATTACTTATTTAATCTTTATGATATAACTAAACTATTAATACACCAAACACACATGCCGTTATAAAATTATTAACATTTAGCCTGTGGATACCTACCCTAATATCTATGATACAAAGCTACCCTCTTTGGTATTTATTCAATTTAGCACTCTTCTATATTGAATATGTTTTAATGTCACCTCACTACATTCATCACACTAATTCCTAATCTGTAAAAATCTTTGTTGTATCTCTCTAGATAAGCTAGATAAGCGAGATATAGGCGTATAATAAGCATCAAACACCTAGATTATGGTGGTAGGTTAAGTATGTTTTTTTAAACCATCATTATGTTTTTTTAAACCATCATAAACACCAGTTTGACGGTAGGTTTTATTTTTTTTAATATAGCAGTTAGCAGAGTTGCATAAATTCCAATCTTTTAAATATTAGGACAGCAAAACACATGCTGTTATAAAATTATGAACTTTAGCCTGTGCATACCTACCCTTATATGATACAAAGCTACCCCGCTTTCTATAAACAAGATCAAAACAAACTCACATCATCAGTTATGCAAAAGTAAATGATACGATTCTCGCAATTGTAGTGGAAAAGATAGCTGCCGTGCGAGTAGGTCAGCTTGTCATCCTCCGGCGGTATTTTCGAGAGAATCTGTTCGGTGACTTCGGCGAAATTGCCAGCGCACGAGGCATACTTCGCAAGTATAATCGTCCCCCTCGACACGGCACTGTACAGAATGGGCATTTTAGTATCTCTAAAACAAAGAAATCACGATTATTATGACGCAGTTGCTCCGAACGCGATTGCGAAAACATCAAAACGGCGACTGGCCACGCACCATAAGTAAACGTCGCAGGATGTACTACGTAAGGCTTCCCGGGCTTGCAAACATAAATGGCCGAGGCCTCGATAACAAGAACAATGAAATCAAATAACAAAGTATAGAAAAAATGTAGCTGCAATCAACGCGATCAGCTGTCAAATAGTTCCCCAAAGTGTTGCCATTTGCCAATATCAGCAATATCAGTAGTCAAGTGCTGTTGAATAAACTTTATTATACGTACATTATGGACCCTTTTATCGTATACATACGATAATAAATATTTCGGAGTTTATAAATGCAAAAATGTTTAAACACTCTCGTCCTCCTGCATGTCGATGTTGTCTTTTATTGCAGTATTTCATTTTGAACGTAAAAAAGGTGTGATTAAAATGTTTGGTCGGAGTGAGGATTACTTTTAGGTAGGTATTTTCATTCAACTATAAAACCAATGGTATTATTTAGGTAAAGTTAGATAGGTATTAGCATTATTTAAATTGCATGCGTTCAATAGATAACGGTCTCTAAGAAGTGTTTTTTAGGGAAACAACCTAATTGGCTGAGGATTCTTAAATTCTATGAAACGGTCGCCTTCGACCAATCACGTAGTTTGTTAGGTAGCACTAATTTGAGTACAGAATCCACTGAACAGCATTAAAAAGCAACCCAGTCGTTTCTTCCCATTTCATGACAGTTCTCCAAAAGCGCTCGCTTTTCGTTTGACCGTCGAGTCTAGTTGCGAATGCGCCGATTTTATTGCCGCTCTAATTGCGCTTATTTACGTTAACCGGGTTTATATAATATTTGCGAAATGCAGCGTGTGAAACTCTGTCTACGAAGATGTGCATTAGTCGCAAACCTGTTGAGCGGGACGCACCTTGCAATATGTTGAAAAACCCTTTGTAAATCGGCGGTTCTACGATGGGGCTGACTATCATCAGCCTCTTTAGTGTTTCCATTGTGTTTGTCGCGTTTTACTGGCCCTGTTTATGGAGTTTTGGGCTTCTGTGTTTGTTAACCGCGACGTCTGTAGCACTGGGAATATCGGCCGCTGTAAAAGCTCATTTGTTTCTGTCGCCGCCGCATCAAACGTCGCCGGATTTGATCGACAAAGTTGAAAAAGAGCTAACGGAAATGCGCGAGAAATTAATGTCGAATCCAGATCTGAACTTTCGTCGCTTATCGAAAGATCATCGTTTGCCGATCGTGTTTGGGCGCACCGTAGATAGCCTATTTCAGCAGCTTCTCAATTTGATTTTAAAGGATTTCGTCCTAATATGGCTGAAGGATTACGCGAGCAACCCCGAGAAAACAGTAGAAGCTTTCAAGGAGGATGTTTGGGGTGCTGTTCAGGATTTGCATGACCGCTTGTCAAGGATCGACGTCGATCGTTTGTTAGCATGCGATATGGTCACGAAGATAACACTACATTTTGAGAAGATACGATTGGCGCGGACATTGGCGTGAGCTTTTATTATTTTCTACTATTTCCTAAGTACCTACTGTAAAAATCTTTTATTATAACAATGTATCGGGTATAGGGATGTACCGGGATTCCCAAGGTCCGAAATGTGCTAGGGTTGCCAGATGTCAGTCAAGAAAATCTTGGTAAACTGGAAATTAAAAAACCGTGTGTATCTGGCGCTTGCGCTTGGACCGACATTCGACAAGTAGGAACTAGGATTGTGACAATCCTAGTTCCTCGCCTACGACGGATCAATTAAATTAGTTATGGTTCATTATCTCCATAGAAGCGGCAAACTCCACCTGAAAAAAAATATGAAAAACTGGCTGCTTTTCAGTGTTTACCCCTTCACTTAAAGACAACTTCCTTAATATGTGGTGCATTTTTTTTAATAATGAAACAGCACCAAATTCGTTGATAATCGTGCACTATATGTGTACTATTCCTATATCGAATTCCTATATGATAGGAAACTTTATCATCATGGAAAATGTTTGGGCAGACGAAACAAATAGTCCCGCAGTAAACACTGTAAAAAGTAAATTGTGCATTTTCTTTAACCCGCCGTAGGTCGCGCTCAATTTTTGAAAAAGGGTTGGTCACCTGTGGTCAGCCAGTATCCCCAAAACTAAACATGTTGTTTGATAAAATCTATGGCTTTATTTGAAATATTTTATAATTTATTTATTTATTTATTTATTTAAGAATTAATTACTATGAAACATTGATTAGCTTATAAAAATAACAGGAAGCGAATGGCAAAACCTTAACCTTTTGCTTATTTGTTTCTGTCACCCAACTGGGACTAGCCCATTCTAGGGTGGACAGGACTCCAATATTACAATCAAGTTTGCTTGATTGCTTGGTTGCTTAAAAATATACAAGTTTTAGTAAAAAGCTAATGACACTAAATTGCCCTAAAATGTGGTCTTCAGAATAAAATAAAAAAAAAATAATAATAATAAAAAATATTTAAAGATAATACCTATAATAAATAAAATGCAATTCCATTATTTAATCCGCAATAAATACCATATAAAATTCGATTAAATAAAATAAATAAAGTTATATGTTAGAAAAGAAAGAAACAGTCATTAATATTTATTAATATAAAAATACCTAGTCTAAAAAGTAAGCTTCATTGTCAAAGTCAAATATTTTTTGGTAGTTAGTTCAATGTTAATATATACTTAACATATATATTTAAAAATATGTTAATAATTTGTGCACCTAAGTTTTATTATACTATTATTTCTAACATTTGATGTATGGTTAGTCTGTCATGATTCGATAACCATTTCTTTAATTTATTTTTGAATTCCCTAAATGTCAAATTCATTTTTATTTCCATATTGATCAGATTGTAAAATCTCGGCGCAATGAAAGAGTAATGTCTTTGTCCAAATGATGTTTTCCTTCTGGGTATTATTAAGCTATTTTCTAAAACTTGTCTCGTTGGTCGCCGGTTCTGAATTATTCCTAAATTTCAGTTACTGTCCAAAAATAGCCTTAAGAGGGAAGTTTTTAGAAAAAGTTGCCTACAATCAAGAACTTTAATAAATAGTTTAATAAATAGTTAAATATTTTAATAAATAACAATCATTTAATAAATAGTTTAAAACATAAAGTCTCATAAACTAAAAATCTCAATTTTTTATAAAAGAAATGTTTATTTATAATTTTTTTAGTCATTAAAACTACACAGGAGCTTTTTGGCGTATTTTTTATAGGAATCTAAAATAATAAAAAAATAAATAAATAAATAAATCAACAAAAACTTTTATTCTAACAAAATTAAATCTTCATAAAGTAGACAACTATATGAGATCATAAAACTTATACCTTACCATAAAAAAAAAACAAAAAACAATGGGCTTAAAGTTACCATTAGTGTACTGAGATATTTTTATATCGCAATCTATGATAGACAATATTAAAATTAAAAATTAATCAACCAACACTTTTCTTTTAACAAAATTAAATCTTCATAAAGTAGATAACGGTATGAGATCATAAAACTTATAGCTATACAAGAAAAACCATAGGCTTTTTTTACATTTCTAACCATTTATTCGAAAATAGCAATTTTCAAGCTTTTTCAGCAGCATCTGCTCCTCTACATATGACTTTAGGTCCTGGCAAATGGGTCACGATGTTCTGACTGCGAGTACGACATGTTGGTGGCGGCGGTTGCTTCTTCCATTTGTAAATTACTTCAGTCCTACCATTTATCAATTTTCTGTGCACCACGTAACACTGTGAAGTTTGCAAATAAGATAAGGGAACGTCATCGTAGCTACTTGAAGCAATGTTTTGATTCTCCGTGACAGCTTCTGGTTCTGAATCACATTCTTCTTCTGTGTCCGATCCATGCTCACTTATTTGAGGCTCGATTTCATCACCACCTTCCTCATCATCTTCCTCACCAACCACATCTTCATCTCACTCTCTTTCCAATCATCTTCTAATACAATTCTATTGTGCCAAATTCATTTTCTACTTCTAATAATAAGTACACTTTTATAACGTGGTTGCGTGGGGTCAGCTGACGCCCGCGCGCGAAAAATACGTCCGTAGTGTTCAAGCGCAAGGCGCATACTGAAAGGTGGTGCATTTGTGTCACGTATTTAGACGTTGTAGGAAGGTAGCCAGAGTTTGAATGCAATAAAAATATTAGTATTTAAAATATTAAGAAAATAAACTTTTGATGGGCGTTTACTCACTCCACGCGGCCAACGGCGGGTTAATATAAGAGCTAGTTATACTGAATTCAAAGATGCCGAATAATCAGGCATTATTGCCTGATTATTCAAGATGATATGAGATGAACCTTTATTAACCCGTCGGACGCCGACAATGCCTATAGGCATCGTTTGACAGATCCGCGCGTAGCCCTTTCTGCCGGCCCCCATATATAATATATAAATAGATAATATACATGACTAACATGATTAATTACTAGGTAACAAGAGGGAATTCATGAATAAACGATATTCAAATTCAAATTCGAATTCTTTATTTTACAAAAAATCATAATATCAGTTACAAATAAATTAAACCTAACCTAACTGGATCGCTCGAGACGTCCGCAGTAAGGTAGGCTCAGATTCGTATAATTAAGTTCTGCCTAATGCTAAATAAAAAAATATGTTGAATGCCGTGAAAAAGAAAACCAAGTAAACTAACATTTTAGTAAAAAATAAAATTTCAAATAATCTTAAAAGGTATGTGATAATAATAAAAGAACAAAAAGCATGCCAATCATAAATATATGGTAGGAATAATAATGTGTTAGGAATGGTAAGTTAGCTAGGAATAAAGCAAATTAGTTTTTCAGTTTCTTTCCTTCCCTGGGTGATCAGTGGGTTAGTCATTTTTTGTTTATATTTATTTTTATATTTATACCTTGAGTATAAATGCCGGGTATATCCTTAGTTTTATTGAACAAATATTGTTAATATTGATTTTGACTCAGTTCTGTTCTACATGTGCGTAAAAGACTAGAATGTATAAGAAGCAGTTGTATTTCAAAACGTTATAAACCTATATTTTAAATTTTATAGATTTTTAGCAGAAAAATGTTACATTTTATAATTATTATAAAATTTGTTAATAGTAAAAACACATTTTTAAAAACTTTTATTAAAATGCTCTGTCCCGAGCTAACCCTGGGTGCAGCAGCTATGGAACTTACAACAGGCTATCATAATTGAATGCTATACAGCATTTCGTGTTTTGCTGTTGACCGTTGAGGAGTCCCCTCGTTGGAAGCCAACCCTGCAACAGCCCTATCGCGGTGAAACTTAGAACGGGCTGTCTTAATTGAATGCAAGTACAACATTTTGTTTCTGTGCTGTTGACCATTGATGAGTCCTCTCGTCGGGAACCAACCCTGGGTACAGCAACCATGTCATGGTGAAATTTAGAACGGGCTATCGTAATTGAATGCGTATACAAAGTGTGTCTGTGCTGTTGACCGAGGAAAAGTAGCCTCGTCGAGAGCCAATCCTTGATGTAGAATCAGGTCATGCTTACCATAAAAATGCATTGTCATCAGGACTGAGCCAACATGTAAAATTTCAACTCCGAGGAAGTGGTTCTAATTCAGCTTGCAAGATTAGACCTAAACAAACTAACATACATACTAACAAACATTGCAAAATAAAGAAAAGCTTGTGAAAAATGTAATATATGTCAGATTGATCATCCTCATCCTTGTCATCTACTTGCTCCGACGATGCAAGTGAGGGCCTTAACCTTTCGGAAGCCAGTCATTCCACGCAAAATTTTCGAAGCCTTTGAAAATGTGTTTATAGAAGGTGTGTGCAAGCATATTAATATATAACGGTGGCTTATTCAATGGCAGGCTTCAATGACAGGCTTTTACTGCAGTGGAGGGAGAAATGAAGCTAATCATTTTATTAGAGGAACGTAGGCAGCGAGGAGACCTAATAGAAAGCTACAAAATGCTTCACGGTTAGTACAGTGTGCCCAACCTCGAGAGCATGTATACCCTGAACACCAATAAGCAACTGCGTGGACACTCGTTGAAGCTAAATAAGATAATTGCAGCATCGAACCCCAGGAAATATTTTTTGACAAATCGTGTAGTGGATGTTCGGAATGCATTGCCAGAGGAAGTGATCAGTGCTATCTCTGTCAATAGCTTTAAAAACAAACTGGAATTTTTTCTTAGTGCGAAACAGTCACAAGTTTAAAAACAAGTGCATGTGATATGCACGCATCAGCCTTAAGCTGCTAGTGTACAATATAATAATAATAATAATAATAATTGCATAAATATGGACAATACGAATAACTCCAATCGGCGGGTGTAGCCACACAGTGGTTAATGATACTTCTTTAGGTGGGAGTAGTATCTCTAAAGTTTTTTACAAAATGGATATTTTTATAGGTAGTTGCCGTAAAGTTTTAATAAGAGGATCAGAACTGAGCAACAGCCTGTTTAATATTTCGATTGCGGATCCTTTTGTGAATTTTCTGACAAATCCTTGCGAAAATATTTATTTCGTGCTTCGGATACTTCTTCCGACAACTGACCGATTGGTAAAAGTGCATGGGACAATATTGTCACTTTTCATGGTCTAATATTTTATGAATTGTCACGGTCATTGAATACAGTAGTTTTAAGTACAATTGAGTAGTTTCAAAGCATATTTTGCAAACTTTTCGGCATCGGATAAAGTTTCTAACACTATTTTGAATTTGTAAATCTCTGTATACTTTATTTAACAAGTAGACTTGAAAAGAGATGTCAGTAAACATTTGTTCGGCGTTGAAACTATCCGATATGTTTCTATGAAGAAACTCTTGAAAGATAAAGCTTATCAGTCATTTTATTGGAATGTTTCTTGCATTTTGTTAGCACACCATTATTATCATAAGGAAAAATTTCATTATTTACAAGATTTGCCAATGACGCTAATAGGATTAATTAATTTGCCAACAGTGCCGAAAACCGCCGCTCACCAGTTTTCTTCCTATATCCTCATCTACTCTCAAGCGAGGCCGAGTTGAACTACCTTCGCCAAATGAGCGAATTGCTCATCATGTTCTTACTGCCAAGAGGTTATTCCTTAGCACCCGCTGCTCATCTGCTCAAAGAAGTGATTACCTGTAAAAGTAAGTATAAGGAATCTGTCGGAATCAGGAATCAAACGAACAGAACATCAGATTTTCAATTTCCAGTTTTACTTTCCCAGCCCACCAACCAACAAGGAGTGAAAGTATTGTGAACACAATTTTTTTTTTCAAGATGAAGATGGAAATATCCATTTTGAGTCCTTCTGAGACCATTTAAAGATGGAAGTCTGTCCGTCTGTCTTCCTCATAGCATACTAGAATAGACCACGGGAGTACGAAGGTGGACTGTGTGTGAATGCATGCGCATGCGCAACTAAACAAGGATAGAAGGGGCCCATATGCAGATTTCTCTTTCTATGCCTTTATCGAATTCTCAGGCTTGTCGCGTGGTCTATTCTAGTATGTTTATTATGGTATTCCTCCTTGTAGTGCCCAAACGCTTAATCCAATTAAGCTGAAATTTGGCATGCCGGCATCATTGTTAGAGTTTAAAAGTTTATGGTTAAAATTGGCCCACCAATGAACAATGAATTACAACGAAGGGGGCGCACTAGTCATATATGGCTCTCAAAATATTGGACTTAAAACTTGAAATTTGGTACATAAGATGCCTCGTTGGGCCGAAATCACATTGAATTATCGCCGGTCAGTATATTTGCGTAAACGATTGAGCCGAACGTATTCTCGAACGTATGCTCGTAATGGAACGTATTCCGTACGTTGTATTCTCACGATCGGCCTTCTTCGTCGACTATCCATTTTGATCGGGTCAACCTTATAATGGGAATTTATAAAAGAAACAAAAAAAAACTAAATTGGGCACCACCACGTTTTTCGAGAGGAAACAAGGAAAACTAAATTTGGGAAAATCAAAAGAAACAACCACAAAAAAAAATTACCTCAAAAGAACTAAAACAAACTCAGGATTGGGTGTATTCAAAAACTTATTTCTACTAGTCTAGCCTCGAAGCAGGTTTCCCCACATAAAACTTAGTGCAGAAATACAATATATTGTCACCAAAATTACCGTTTATCACAAAAAAATGTGGTGTCTACTTTAACTCAAAATTACAAAAAAAAACCCACGCAAAGGTTACTTTCAGACCTGTTCGCTTTAAATCTGAGTTATTCCACCAGGAAAATATGTTTTCTGACCAGAGCTAGGCACATGGTATTTAAATTTTTAAAAATCTGTACAGCAAATGTGGTTTTACATAAAAACCGTAAAAATCGATGTTGAAATATAGGCGATGACAAGTGGACACATCCGCGTGGCGGCTTTTTCCGCGATGAAAGTAGATGTATTACATGAATTTAGAGCTATGCAAAAATGCCCAAGAAAACTGTGATCAACTGTATTTACACATTTGTTTATATTCTGCACTTAGATCATTCCGCAACCTTTAAAAGGTTTTCTTTTGTCCTCTCCGAACCAGAAGCACGTCTGACGCCCCTGCCATTTTGAAAAAGGAAAGAAGTAACAGATTGCCAACGTACCGACACGATAGTTTTTAATCTATGATGGCCAAAGACTATGCCAAAAAGTCATAATAAAAGTTTAATTTTAAGGCGGCGCCGTGTGTTTTGACCCAAAACGAGCCTTTCTATTTTACTCATGCTGCGAGTCCTAGATCATTAATGATAAAAAAAACACACAAGTGGCTTCTCAAATAACTGCATTACAATCTGTGCAAGTTTGAAATTGTCCATTTTGCTTATTTTTTTTGTAAATACCTTGAGGAAAACCATTAAAACAGCCTTTGGTATTCTAACAAATTTGCACAGTAATACACAACAGAATTTTGTGAACATTACTAAATCGCAAGATTATTAAACTAGTTAATAGATGTGCACTTTAGATTTTTGAATAATGACACCAAAAAAATACTAAAATTCATCAAAAATCACGAAAATATGCGCCATACATTTTTAGTACGGAAAGGCGATGACAAATATAACTGGAACGGAGAACGAATTTCGCTTCATTCGCCCGCGGGCGTTCGAGATGCGTCCACGTCGCTCTCCGCGTCGAGCCACGCCCTTTTCGCGAACGATGACAGTGACGATGACTTGCGTGCGCCGCACAGTGGATACAGGGAATTTATTCATCCTTAGGTGAGAACGTTGAATATTTATTATGATATCTGTCGTTGATTGAACTGGTAAAATGTTTAAGCTCATCGTAATATTGTGATTATTTACAGATAACATGTTTTTAATATGCAATTCTTTATTTCAGTAAAAATGGGGAAAAGAAAATCGACTTACCTATTATAGCCGGCTCTGTATATTCCATAGAGGTGTGTATTAAAATTTTTATTTGGGTTTCGCACCAACAAGATTTTAGACATATTTTACGAACGCATTACAGATATAGGCCACCAGTGGGCGTTATATTAAAAAAAATCTCTAAAGTATAAAAATACTTAGCTGATTTTGATAATTTTGATTTTGTTGCTGCTGCTGGATACAAATATGTTTCTAATAGTCTAGTCAAAATATCGAAAATGAGCTCCCCTTTATACTTTTAGAGGCAACCGGTATTTTCCCTTATTTAAACCATGCTGAACCCGAAAATGCCGGTTGCCCAAGCGAAGTTATGACCGGAAGTGTGATATCCAATATGGCCGCCAATATGGCGTCGAAACCTGAAATTAGCGCTGCAGAGCCCCCCTTTGACGTAGGAACGTGTCCAAAATATCTAGATGTATATTTTTGAGCACGGGGAATTTAAAAAATACACTGTAAAAAAACATTGGTCTGGTATTTCAAGATGGCAACCAAGATGACGCCAGCCACATATTGCCCTATTTTGTCGTACAAATGTGCGTGACGCGTCTCGATATATGTTTTTAAAATAAGGATTTCAAAAAATAACTTTAGAAAAACGTTGGGCTAAACTTTAATTCAAATATTTTCGAAAATGGAACAAACAAGCGACTTTTTGGCAACAACAACTTACAGAAACTAAAGAAGATTACTGTGTGTCTCCAGAATTAAGACAGGTACGTTTGCAGGGAGTGCAGAGTTCTATAGAAGGAACGTTTTCTTTCCTGCAACTGCAGTTCTGTGAGTTACAAAACTCGTTACAATGGCAAACAACAACTTCTGGGCACGCCTTTAGAATAAGATTTAGCGTCAGGAAACTTAGAACAGCTTTCTGTCCGGCAATGGCCCAGTCGCAATCTTCAAGCTATGGAAAATATGGCTTGGGAAGGTGGGTATTCTCTCAAAAACATACCTGTCAATTAAGAAAAAGATTAAAGAACAGCTACAGTAAAGGAAACGTCCCTTGCATAAAACTATGTACTCCCTGCAAACCCTATAACCCTAAAACTATGTACTACCTGTCTTAATTCTGGAGACACACAGTAATCTTTTTTAGTTTCTTTAAGTTGTTGTTTTGATACATCGTTTAGCCCAACGTTGTTAAAAGTTATTTTTTTTGAATCCTTATGTTTAAAAACATACCTATATCGAGACGCGTCATGCTCGTTTGTACGACAAAATAGGGTAATATATGGCTGGCGCCATCTTGGCCACCATCTTGAAATATCAGACCAATGTTTTTTCACGTTGTGTTTTTAAATTCCCCATGCTCAAAAACATATATCTAGACATTTTGGACGCGTTCCTATGTCAAACCCCTTGATTAATTGATGAAACAACACCGATTTCGGGTTTCGACGCCATATTGGCGGCCATCTTGAATATCTTACTTCCAGTCAGGATTTCGCTTGGGCAACTGGCATTTTCGGATTCAGCATGGTTGAAATAGGTAAAAAATACCGGTTGCCCAAAAGTTACATGATTTGCTTCTAAAAGTTCGTTTTTCATAAAATTTGACTACACTATAATGGATTATCATCATCAGCCCAGTGACGTCCACTGCTTGGCATTGGCCTCTATTATATTATAATTTTCAGCCCAGTGGAGTCTACTGCAAAATATAGGACTCCATATTCCATATTATCATCAACAGTCCAATGGTGTCCACTGCTGCATCATTTACTTCGCACCTGCTTTTTATAACCATGCTTTTAATATGTTTATAATATTATTGCAATTTTGGAGCAGCCGCCATTCTGGCAAAAGGGGGTAAAATTCTTTACTATGTGTATTGTTCTATCTGCGCCCAAGCACAGTTTAAAAACGAAACACGACATCTAGGGATTCAACTTGGCGAATTAGAGATCCAACTTACATTGAAGAAGCCATAAAAAAAAAGAACAGAAAAGAAAGCAACCAAAGCGATATATTATTAATATAATGTAAAAAAAAGAAGAATACGACCATTTCTACATGTACACAAAAACTAGACAAGTAGAAAGATGAAGTAAAAAACCATAACAAGGAAGCACACTGAAATGGCCGATAAAAAAGTAAGAAAAATTAAAATATACGAAGAAGAGAAGGAAATCATTTTTAGTTTCGCTACTTATTGCCCAATCGTCTCTATTGCAGAGTTTGGTGACATAAACGACGATGAAGAAGTTTAAACGAAGAAGAACACTACCGAGGAAATTAGTTTTTAAGAAATTTCGAATAATTACTCAATAGACGAATGTATGCTGCTAATAACATAAGTTTCCTTTTATTAGTATAAAATGACGGGAAATACCGAAATGTGACGATTTTTCCACGACTTTCTTCACCGATTTTAGGTTTTTAAGTTAGAAACCCTCGGTTTTTAAGAGCAATCGCCCGGATTTGCCAAAACAAACCGACGCATACTGAAAAAATTGATTTTAATATCGCATTATACTGCGATATGGTAAAACTTTTCCGGAAAGTACGCGGGGATCACGAATGATGGTTTGACCTCGAAAATATTTCTGCGGAAAATCATTTACGACCTAAAGAATGTAAAAATTAAATAGACTTAAGTTTGCGAATTTTATTTTAGATATCTTTTCGTTAAATAATTAATAAAATAATGAGAAATTAATATGTACATAATTTATCATTATTGATATTTCGATTTCATTATTTGACGTAGTTTTTCAAACAATATAAAATATTGTAAAAAAATACTCGCAGGTATTAGTTTTTTAATGTATAGCATATTATGTAAGTTCCTATTATTTTACAATAATAAAGAAGTTCAAAATGTTAAAAAATGTTCAATGTTGTTTTTTGTCATTTACTGAATTTGGGTACCAATATACCGATATCCCTAGCACAGTTCTGCCGATTGTCATTTCGACGTCCGAGACCCACTGTGCAGCGGCACGCGCGGATCCCGGGGCTAGTGCGGTGAGAGGTAAAACGCTTCATCTAAAAATGCCTAAACGCCCAAGGTCGTCGGCGCATGTACAAGCCTTAAGCAGTGTTTTATTCTTTAATTAGAATTTATTTAATACTTGGGATTTATTAACATTTTAATTTTTTTAATTATGGCAACACTAATGTTATTGACATCTTACTGACAGCTGACTGACAGAAGGAGATTTTTAGGAGATTTGCGATTGTAGAAAATATGACTCTGGAAAAAACTCAGAAACATAACAATCTCTATAATTCCTGTGACAAACGCACTGAAAAAAGGAATTTTCGTTACAACCTCCTTCCCGAAGGGACGTCGCGCTCAAATCGTCCCCTAAATACTCGGTTATACGCCGGGAACGTTTCACAGTGACAATTTTTTTTTTCAGTATTGCAACCGGCGATCAACATGATAACGGAACCCGATTACCTGAATCAAAAGATTCTCATATACCTGGAGGCTCAAAAAGCGGCGGCCGCTATGAATATGCGAACGCACGAATACGCCAGAAGCTTCGAAGAATTCCTAAAGCTGATCCAAAACTGCAACGAGACGGACACGCTCAAGAAGATCCGGTACAATATCGTGAGCGAAATAATGCAAGCGACGACGCTTCAGAACGTGAAACGCGCGAAAGGGATAGACGTGGACGCTCTGGAAAAGAGCGGGACGAGCGGAGTGCAAGGCGGCGTCAGCCGCCAGCAGGTGGTCGCGGCCAGGAAGCTGAAGCGCTACATTTCGCAGCTGAGCTACGCCAAGAGCCAGTGCGAGAGCGCTCTCTTGCGCCTGGGCTGGGACGGCGGCTTCCCGGCGCAGGACTCGGAGGCGGGCCGAGTGCTGCCGCTGGCGCGGGTGCTGGACAGCGTCACCGGGCGGCGCCACCTGGCCCTGTTCCTGGAGACGCTCTGCTCCCAGGGATTGGTCGGCTTCTGGGTCGCCGTCGAGGAATTGCGGACCAGTCACCGCAGCAACTGGCATCAGCTGGGAGCGGAGATCTTCTACACGTACATACGATCCCCGAGTGCCGAAATTAAAGTCGATAAGGTGGGCGCTCGCTTCCGCCCAGTCTTCTTGCGGTTAATAATTCGACGATTAATCGAACGTTTCATTTCAGGAAACTAGAAAAAGAATGGAAGCTTTTCTCCTAGGGGACAAAGGACCCGAAGTCTTTTACGAAGTTCAGCAATCCGTCGTAAACACGCTGCAAGATAAATACTACCCTACTTTCGTACTGAGTTCTCATTATCGCGCGCTTCTAAAGGCTCTGGCGACGGAGGAGGCGAGAAACGGTGAGAGGGACCTTTAAATTTTTCTCATTAACCCGGTCGCTCCGTAACATCCTTTGCGGGACCGAAGGTCGGCCCCCGCCAGTTACGTAACATCCCTTACGGGACGGAGCGCTCGCCGCTGCGAAAAATGCAATTTACAATTCGAAACGCGGTACTATACGCTTTTTGAGGGCGCTACGATATGGCCAAAATATCTCCAATTCAAGATTTCCGACTGGCAATATCGAAGGACGATTTAAAAACTGAGCCGAGACGTCAAACGTCAGTGATCGCCGACCGCTTTCACGGCCGCTCTTAGTCGCGCGAAATGGGTGATAAAAACGGTGTTTGTGCAGTGTTTCTGTGCCATTTACTGGAGAACAGTGAGTAATTTGCATTTTTAAGTAGTTAATGAATGAGGATTAGTCAATTGAGATAGTCCATTTGCTGTTTTTCACGAATATTTATGCAAAATGCTTCGGCGACAACTTACGCACCTGGCCTTTTGTGTTTTGTAATGTTTATGAAATATCACGAAAAATCGCGAAATATGACGTAATATCGCTTTAATTCGCTAATAAAATAGGTATTGCTTCATTGACATCCTAAGTAATCACATAATAAGCCGTATTTTGAAAATTATAAATTGTTTCGTAATATGGCTCGCGCAAATAAATTTGTTTTGATAATTACTATGAGAGAAGTACCATATTTTGAGTGCGATTTTCTATAGTTTTTCGATGAAATGTGACTTTTTGGAGTATAATAATTAGTTATTTTACATATAATAAGTATATAATGAGACAATATATTTGAAAAAATATAACCAATTTTATATTATGAGCATTCAAAGTTTGTTATCAAGTTGCGGATGCCAACTCTCAAAACTTTAGATTTTTCTATAATATCAGACAAAGCTGAAAGTTCTGGTGTGATTTTCTAAGAAGTATGATGTAGTAAAAAAGTTATTTTGAAAGAATTTCATATAAAAAAAAACCGTAAGTAGTCACAAATTAAAAATTTAAATTTTTTTTTTTACGAGAATACATCAATTTTTTTTTGGTTGAATAACTAAATATTTTTGTATGCAATTAAGTGAAACAAAATAATAGTGTTGGTAAAGCATTTAATAAAGAACATAACTGTATTTACAATTTTTGCATATTTTCCGTAATTTGTTATAAAAACATCGAAATGATTTTATATGTGAGTTTTTTCAGTTCGCCAACTTTGTAATATTTATTCATTATTATCTTAATTGTTTTACGAGATAAATTTATAATGTTTTATATTTCAAATTTCAATGCAGTTATTTTACAGTTATTCTTTTTATGATCCGTATAGTGGTTTATAACTTATGATCGTTTTCCTCAAGGCCATCGACTCTCGCTAATTTCACGCGCCAAACTGACAAAACAAACGGGACGGCCGAATTTTAACTTCTCGATGTGAAGGGTTATACCGATGCATTGCGGTAGTCAAATTCATTGAGAATCTTCTTCCGTTCCGCCGTATCTTCGCCTGGGGTTTTCCAGTCTTTCACCGGACTCGATGCCGTCCTTCCGTACGGCGCTGAAGATCCAGCAGAGTATTTTGTGTACGAAGACATCGAATGCATTTTCATCCGCTTTTGTGAGAATCCATGTTTCTGTAGCGTTAGTTAAGACCGGTCTGATAAGTCGATGTAGAGGGTTGCCTTCACTGGTCTGATAGTGAGGCTGCCATCACTTGTTAAGACCGGTCTGATAAGTCAATCTAAGATGTAGAGGGTTGCCTTAAACCTCTGAGATAGCAGACAGACGGGATTTCATTTAAAACTGGAACCTGAAGTAACACCTATTTGAAACTATTAAAGTTACTTTCACCTCTTCACCGCAGATTCAAAGGTATAGGTACCGACAGCGAGAGGTAGAACTAGGCTCATTTTTTTATGTATTTGCTTTTCTCCTGATTTATCTTCAGGCCCAAATATTTTACAACTCTGTCCCATGCTAAAAAGGCTTCCTTGCGCTTGCAATGATATCAATATCATCAGCATAAGCCCAGGTAGGGAAAATCCCAATATTATTGATGTCATTTTATTATAGAGCAAGTGACAATAGATCACTCGCCGATGGAAGACAGACAGCTATCAGGAGATTCGGTGTCATCTTCAGAGAGTGTCATTGGGGCTTTACACGTTGGCGAACATTCAACATACGCGAGAAGGAAATTAGATCAATTGCAAGAAAAATTAAACAACAAAACTCAGGTCTGTGCGATGTTGGTTTGTTAAAATTAACAATGACAAAATGGTAGATTTTCAGGAAATATTCTTTTTAGGCATTGGCAGCTCTGAAAGCTTCTTTGAAACCCGAATCCAGAGCACTAGAATTACTGGCACGCGAAGTGGAAAGATTAGCCGGAGAAAGGAGGAGGTTGGAGGCACACTTAGCGAGAACTGATACGTGGGCCGAGCATCTCGGAAAGTGGAAAGCTACTGTTAATAGTGCTGAGGTAAAAAAGCTACACTTGTAGGGGAGACTGTTGTAACTTGACTATAGTGTACCTTAAAATACTTAGTAATTCTTCTTTTATACCAATAAAGTAAAAGTTTATATCCCCTTCATATCCTAGTTTATATCCCGTTCATATCCTCTTTGTAGCAATAGTTCATATCCTCTACAGCTGTGCCGAATCTTTTGTAGTCCAAATAGTATTTGTATATTACATTTAAAAAGTTTAGGGCATGAAATGCTATTTTACATTATTGATAGGATTTTTTAATATACGCTTCAGGCGTTTTAGTTGATAAGTTGACTTTTGAAATGGTATTATTTCCAAATTATGTTGGAATTTAATTAGTGGATCATTTAACATTTATTTTTTTATATTTTTTTTCTTTTGTTTTTTTTTATTATTTTTTTTTTTTGATGCGATTATTTTTTATTTTATTTTTTATATGATTTTTTATATTATTAATTTTATTTTATATTGTCTTTTAATTTGACACTATTGCCACTATTTATATTTCTACTATGGTTTTTCATTTAGAAATTTAACTAATGTGTATTTTTCCTTGACGATTTCACCAGATTAGGTATCTTTGTTGTAGATATCTAGTCTTTTTTGAAAAATAAATTATGATTATGATTATGATTATGACCCCACAGCTAGACATATTCTAACTGGCTGCAAGGTGGCCTTAGATCAAGGAAACTACTATTACCACCATGGCAAACTCCTTGCTGTTATTAGCAAGGTAATTAGCCTCCCAGTGACTCCTGCCAACAAGGGTCTGATAGTACCCTCCAAATTCTTAATACAGCTTATGCGAGATTGCTCTAAAGGCTAAAAAACATTCCACTACAAAACCTTTCTCAATAATCGAAAAAGCTTCAGATTGAATTCTGGAGGTCGATTCATTCTCTAGTAGTAGTAGTAGTAGTAGATAGAGTGGGGGGTTTGTTTCCAGCCCTTGATGTCACCTAGATTTGTAAGGTATTTTGTAACTACCCACTGTGTGGTTAGGTCAGTGATCAGCTAGTAGCCCGGTACTTCTTACCAGTCCACGTAGATCACTGACCTTCAAGTTGGGCAGATCGCTGGGTTCGAGAAAGGCTCGTCCCAGTAAACTGTGTCTTTTGGCGGCGAGCCCTGGACAGCGACCAACAATGTGTATGCTGTCTTCAGGTTCCTCGCCACATATTCGTTAGTCCTTGCTCTCGGTCAAGCCAAGGTTGAATAGATGAGCTCTAAGGGTCGGGTGTCCGGTGAGGAGACCGATAGTGGTTCTAAGGTTCTTCTTGCTCATGTCAAGTAGGGCCTTGGCTTTCTTCTGTAGTGGTTGCTCCATCATGGTCTTTGCCTGGCGACATCCCTGGCTCTGTTTCCAGGAAGCCCGATGTTCCTGCTCCAAGCAGTCACTGATGATTTTCTTACCTGTAGCGAAGGGGACCCCTACAACTGGCTCCACTGGGCATTCCAGTGTGCCCAGTTTTGCCAGCCTGTCGGCCTCTTCGTTGCCGGGTATGCCTTGGTGACCCGGTATCCATATTAGGGTGGATTCATTCTCTAAGCAGTATCAATTCTCTGAAAGTCTCACATATGCACAGCCCTCCATCCAGATATAACTCTTTACTCCCTATCTTGGAAGATTATGGAATTACCTGTTCAATGGGAGCCAAACATCAACACAAATTAAATAAATACTATGATCTCTTAAATGCTGTCACCTGGAATGGCTTTACTGTTCACCTTCACGCAATGGAAGTTAACACTCGTGGCCTGCCAGCAAAATCTGTTTCACTTCTTCAATGATCTTGATCTCCAAGAAAATAATCAACTCCTTCCTATAAAAATCTTCCAAATTGCGATTTCCGCATCTCAAATTCTATGGCTTCTAAGGGAGAGTGGTGATTGGTGATAAGGTGACCGCTCACATGTGGCAAGACAGCTGTCCTAAACCTACCGCAACCAGTCGTCAGTCCGGGGTCCACTGCGCACTCCTCTGGAGGTGTAATAATAGTATTACAATGGGCCCGACCCCGGTCTGTGAAATCCATGGCAGCTCTGTTGTATTTATTATATACACTCGAGAGCAATGAATCCGGGTTACCAACAAAATTCCCTATGTATGCTAACTTATTCAGCTACTAAGAATGCTAGGTTATTCAATAATTAGTACAAATATAATGAATACTGAATACTAGGTACGATCTTTTTTTTTTGTGGCAGAACAGAAACTTAAACAAAAACAAATGCAGTGAATTCCTAGTTGGATTTCAAACTGTATATATTTTTTTGTTTTTAGCTTTTTTGTTTGTTTGCTTTTTTGATTTTTAGCTGTTTTTAGCTTTTTTGATTTTTAGCTTTTTTGATGAAGTTTTATTAATTTTATTTTAGCAGTATTCAATAATTTATAAAATATCTCCATTTGAATAAGCTAGCGTTCTTAGTTCCATGATATTAAATTTTATGTAGGTGACCCGGATTCATTGCTCCTTAGTATCGAGTAATATTACAAAACCATATTAATAAAAATAATTTTCTAAACGTGTTCCAAGGTAACAACAGCCTCTCCTACTGCAATTGAGGAGTGAAACAAAGAAATAAAATGATTTTGTGTTTCTCAGATAATTGACGAATCGTCTCCGCCGCAATTCGTGATAGTCGTGCATATGGCCGAGCAGTCGGAAGATAGCGGATCGGAAGTCTGCGAAAACATCTCAACGGGATGGGTGCTGCTTCGCACGCTTACGGAATTCCAAGATTTGCACCGAAAATTACGCCCAATGTGTTCCGATATCAAAAACTTGGAGTTGCCGTCGAATTCATTCAAATTCCTTTTCGGGAAGAGCGATAAAAATACACTGGAGAAAGCCAAGTGCCAAATTCAAAAATATTTAGAGGTCGCCATCTGTTTATTCAATCGTTGAGCAATTGCGATATCTGGTATATCCAAATTTTTATTAATTTAAACATTATCTTCATTTCAGTTTGTTTTAGAAGACGATAGGTTGAATCAAAGCGAGGCTTTATACGCCTTTCTAAGTCCGAGTTCCGAGCATCTCAAACACACTACCCCTTTACCGAAGAAGTCGCGGTTTTCATTCTCGACATTATTCAAAAGGTAAATAAATATTAGTTTCCTGGCAAAGTCCTTTTTAGGTGGAGCACACCAAAATCAGCAAGAATAGGAAAAACGACAAACCATCAACTCGATATTTTCCTGCTCCATAAAATCCTTGGTTTAAGAAACAATATTGAATATTTTTTATTTATGAAATGCGCATTTTTTAAAACTACAGTACATTACATATTATCATTAGAGCCGTCTTCGTAAATAGTAGCAAAAGAGAGAGTACCGCAGCCCAGTCATTCTTTAGATCAACGCCGCCTAACTACGCCTAGGCCCGTACTAAGGCAAGCGTACCAAGAAAATAGTGGCTTGTGCATACTTCAAACTACATAAGTTTAAAGAGAGAAAAAAATTGTATTTAATAATATTAGGAATTAATTTAAGGCAATAAACAATGTATGTACAAATTATTGATTTATCTAAAAACTAGGTCATTGTTATGTCAATGCGTCTGTCAGTCTGCAAATAATATTTGTGAAATACCTATCATAAAACACAATAATATAAATTTCAATAACACGAAAGAGGTAAATAATATATAGGAATTACAATAAATAGTGAAATAATCAAATTTAAATAATTATGGATTGAAAAAAGAATTATAATAAATAGTCAAAAAATCAAATTGAAATAGTCAGGATTATCAAATTGAAATATTCAATTATACATAAAATGTGCATGTTAATAGTTATAATATAATTTTGAATCTTCTTCTTCATCAGCGCGCATTTGCCCACCGTTGGGCAAACGCCTCTCCAATCACTCTCCATCCGGATCGGTTGTCCGTTTCCCTCATCCAGATAGGTCCAGCTGTCTCCTTGATGTCATAAGGTCGTACTGTTCATCATGATTGGAGGTATTTAGCCCAATACCCACCACGTCGGCCACACGTCTTGGCGAGCTCCACACTTTCAGGAATATATTTCCATTTCCTAGGTTGTGGCAACCTGGATTACACTATATTCACTAAATTTATTATTTAATTATTTTTTATTGTTGAGAAAATTTCAAAATATATGTTGACACTTAGAATTTAAATTTCGAATCTAATCGAATTAAATAAGAATAAAAATAAAAAAGACCCAAAAGCGATAAAAAAATGAAATACAATAATAATAAATAAAATAAATCAATGTCATAGCTTTTTCAATAGAATATCATAGCTTTTTCAACATAACGACTATTATTAATTATGAAACCACTCTTCATCAGTTTGTTTTTTGAATTTTTGAATTTTAAAAATAAATAAGAAAACATGTCAGAAACCTTATTGGTCCCCAGAAACTGTCCTTTAACAGATTTTAAACAAATCGACCTTGCTAATGGTTATGGAGTGGGGCTTGAACTCCCCGAATACCTCTTTATATACATTGTATCATACCAATATTATTCTCATACGTTTTCAGCAATGACACAACTATTCGCTCCTCTTACGATAAATCCGAATCAATGATACGAGATTCTGGGGAAGACGAGGATATATCTCTGTACTTAGACGGCGAAAGCGGAGATTTGACCATCAAGAATACGTTTGGCTCCACGAAGACGATCCTCGGTTTACAATCAAACAGCAGCGAAGACGGAAAAGATGCCATCGCGGAGCCGCTCTACGGCCTCATGGGAGAAGTCTTTGATATGCGCGGCGTTTTCAAGTGGCTGAGAAAGACGCTCATCACGTTTGTGCAGATTACATACGGGCGCACCATCAACAGGCAGATACGAGACACAATCGCCTGGCTTTTCTCAGAGCAGATGCTTCACTACTACATAAGTCTGATAATGAAGTCTTGGTGGCCGGGAGGGATTTTGTTGAAGCAGCCACCGGAGAGAACGCAACAAGAAAAAGGTATGTTTAAATAAGTTAATAGTAAAAACACATTTTAAAAACAAGCTTTTATTAAAATTCTCTGTCCCAAGCTAACCCTGGGTGCAGTAGCCATGTCATAGTGAAACTTAGAACGGGCTCTCATAATTTAAAGCGTATACAAAATTTCGTTTCTGTGCTGTTGACCATTGGACAGTCCCCTCGTCGGGAGCCAACCCTGGGTGCAGCAGCCATTATAAGGTTATCATAATTGAATGCATATACAAAATTGAGTGTCTGTGCTGTTGACCGTGGAAGAGTATCCTCGTCGGGAGTCGATCCTGGGTATATAAATACAAACGGAGCTGCCATGGAATTCACCGACCGGAGTCGGGCCCATCATAATACTATTTTTTTTACACTTCTAGAATCAGGTCATGCTCACCGTAAAAATGCATTGTCATCGAAACTGAACCAACATCTAAAATTTCAACTTCATAGGTTAAGAGGAAGTGGTTCTAATTCAGCTCGCAAGATTTGACCTTAAGAGGGCTCCGAGCCTATGCCGCTACACAAATGTAGGTAATTTACGCTTGCCGGCGCGGCGGCGGCCACGCAGGTGTGACTAAATCGCATACATTGATAACGCTGAACAGACGGTCACCCGCCAAAGCGATGTAATCCGCATTTTATAATTTTATTGCTCATAGCAAATTGCAAATAACAAAAACTGCAAATTGTGATAAAAGCAAATCCTTTTGCACACGTATTTATTAGACCAAAATGGTCGATTTGACTCGCCGTTCCGACATATTTGGCCCAGCGGACTCAAAATAGCGGCCGTTTTTCAAGATGGTCGCTAATAAACCAAAATTATTTTTCTCATGCTGATTTTAATGACCCATGGGCCTTTTCGGCTATTTTGGGGTCGTATATTTCAAATATGGCAATAAAAATAACTTTAGTTAATTTTGAACAGGATTATAAACATTTTTAGCGAGTATTTACTTTCACGTTACCATTATGTTATACGCGTCTTCTTCGAGTATTTGCACACTGGAAAAGACGAATCTAAAGTCAAAACTGTCAAAAAAGTCAAACGAGAGAATAATTTTGTGTATGCTGTAAGTAATTTCTGAAATTTGCTACCCAGAAAACATGGAAAATTTGAACTATATAATATAGAATATGTGAATGGGTCTTTCACTTTGAATTTGTAGTCACTGGCTCAAATATGACGACTACATGTGTTTTGAACAACCTTTGAACGTATTTTGAACCGATTTGAACATATTTGTACTTTAGGCCAGAAAACTTAAACTTTTGTACTCGGTGTCATCATCAGAACTGGTCAAAATAAATGTACCGTGGCCGTCTTATTCTACACTATACTACACTATATATAAATGATTGTACACATTCTACCTTGTTTGTAAGGAATTATTTATTTATATTTATTTATGTTTATATTTTCAGCATCATATTTGAAATGTACGACGCCAAAATAACCGAAAAAGACCCATGGGTCTTTAAAATCAGCACGAGAGTAATCATTTTGGTTTATTAGCGGCCATCTTGGAAAATTGCCGCCATTTCGAGTCCGCTGGGCCAAATTGTCGGAGCGGCAGGTCAAATCAACTATTTTGGTCTAATGAACACACGTGTGAAAAAGGATTTGCTTTTATCACAATTTACAGTATTCTTTCAAAATATGAGACGAACCGCTTCCACTATCAGGATAGCAGATACTTTATGATTCTGAGTAAAGAAATAAAAATTGATAATGCTTAAAACAATTATAACATTGTTATTCTCATCAGTACGAGGATAAAATGAATGTCGAGAAGGATAAAAAAACAGTAATTATTTTAGGTATAAATAGCTACACCAAAACTTTAATTATTTCAAAAAGCAGTTACCTTTATAAATAAACTACTTCCGACGGAAAGAAGGTACAGATAGATTTCGCGGCTTAATGTGATGAATGCCACTTTTAAACAGTCTCGAAGAGGAGTTTTGTGGATTTCACTCTGTGCTCCCCGGGATTCGCCCGTTGGATGAACAATTGGAAAGTTCACGAGCACCTTTCTTCTTCGGACCGCAGACTGGTGACATTTGGCATCGGCCGTCGCGTTCCCCCCACGCCACAATCCGAGTGGCGATACCGAACCGGCGACATTAACTGGGACCGGTTTGGTGAAGTCCTCTGCGAGAATCTTGAGGCCTTTCCATCGCCTTCTAGTAGTACCGCAGAGGACTTGTGTGTCGCACTTAATGCGGCCATCGAGCCTTCCTGTGATGCCGTAGTAGGGCGGAAGAAACCCCGCGGTGGTTTCGCGGCCCCGTGGTGGTCTTCCGAACTCTGCGATTATTTTAAATTTAATATTTTAAATAATGTAACGTAGCGATTGAAAATTAATGTGATTGAAAATTGTTATTTTTGTGATGTGACGCAATGATGAGATGAAAATTTTCTGCTGATCGATCAAGGTGAACAATGTATGAGATGAAGTTAAAATAAAGAAAAATAAAAAAACTCAAGTTTAATTTTTTTTTAAACTCTCTCTATACTATTGAATATCTATGATATTGAACATTTTCAAAGCCTATTTGATTTTAAAATGTTTTTCAAAGGATTTTATTTTTCTATGGTTTTAAAATATTTCTAAGTATTCTGTAGTTTTGAATATTTTCAAAGACTATTTGACTTTAAAATGATTTTCAAATTATTTTATTTTTCTATGGTTTCAAAATATTTCAAAGTATTCTATAGTTTTGGATATTTTCAAAAACTATTAGATTTTAAAATGATTTTCAATTTTTTTAAATTTTCTATGGTTTCAAAATATTTCTAAGTATTCTATAGTTTTGAATATTTTCAAAGACTATTTGATTTTAAAATGATTTTTAAATTATTTAATTTTTCTATAATTTCAAAATATTTATAAGTATTCTATAGTTTTGAATATTTTCAAAGACGATTTGATTTTAAAATTCCCGTGCTTTTTCTGGTTTAAATGACGTGTCGCAACCTTAAATCAGTGCATATCCTATCAATGCTCTTTGTAAGCTAAATATCTTACAGCCAACCACTTATTTTCAACTTACGAAAATGTTACATCTGCATGCCGAAATGTCCTTCGTTGCTCACTCCTGATGGCGAAACTGCTTTTCAAAATCAATATTCAAAATCAATATTCTACCTGTACATGGTTTATGCGTCTTTCAGTATTTTTTTATTGAATTTCAGGTTTTTCACGCAAATTAACTAAACTATTCGAGATTTCAAGTTTTGAATAGTGGTCCCTTCAGAAAATATTTTCAATTGTTTTACGCTTATTGGAGTCGATCTATTTTTTATATAATGAGCATCGTATCGATCGAATCTTGGGGTTTAAAACTATCTCATTTTCTTATATCTCGGACTGAAAACAACATCGCTTTCTCATGTCTTCAGACTGAAATTTCACGCTGATTCTATGGCGTTTCTCAAAAAACGAAATATGTTTTCTTACGCTTCCCCATTAACTAAAATACATGTAGAGTATTATAATAAGTTATAACAAAGATGGCATAAACATCCATTAATAAAAAACAAATATAAAAAATAAAATACTTACTGCTGTTTGCTTTCTCGTGACGATGCGTGACGACGCGGCACTGCGGTGTAGAAGAATAAAATATTACGTGAGCGGGAACTGATAAGAGCTAACCGAAAAAGACGTGCTCCCGCTTCGAATAGCAGCAGGGAAGTGAATCTATTTCATAGCGCGCCTGTGTATTTATTAACGCGGCCGGCCCATACAAAAAATGTATGGAGAATCTGATACCTGATTTTCTGGGATTTATTGTATAAAATCCTATTACAATCATTGAAATTTAAATAGCTTATAGTGAAGATATGTCATTTAACTTTCTTTTATAATAATTTGTAATTCAAATTAGTTATTATTTTCCCAGTGAGGACTAAAACCCCGCGCCCATTTTTGTATATTTTCTCGTGTGTTTTTATAAAAAACTACGCAAACTATTGCCAAATTTATTAGCTCACCTTATAAATGACTTATTGATAAAAACGAGTGTTTTTTGTCACTGCTTTTATTAGCGTAGTTTTAGCGGAATAACTAAAACGCTAGACCCTAATTTGAGAAATTTCGTGCAGCACCCTCTTAACAAACTAACAAACATTGCTAGGTAAATAAAAGCTTGTAAAAAAGAATACAATCTATTAGGTCCTTATCTATGAAGGAAATTAAAGTCAAAAGTATGAGAAATATACATTTAATTAATCGAATTATTAACCCCTATTTTCATTGTATATATAGGGTTTTAGTTTGCTCAATGCCTTACTACGTTTTGGCAGTTAGGATTTTACTACGAAACGCAACACGTAGATGGCGCTCGTAGTTCCAAACATTGTTAACCTTCTCTTATGTTCAGTAGCCCAAAAGATGGCGTTCCAAACTCGCCGTTATCCTATTTCAAAATAAAATAATAATATAATAAAGGAATTTTTAAATTATATCTCTTATTATTTTAGTATTTGAATGTCTGGTAAGGTGAACGCTCACATGTGGCAAGACAGCTGTCCTAAACCTACCACAGCCATTCGTTAGTCCAAGGTCCACTGCTCACCCCCTCCAGAAATGTAATAATAATATTATGGTGGCCAAATTCCAGTCGGTGGATTCTATGGCAGCTTTGTTTGTATCTACTATAAGCAATAGTTAGGTGGAGAACTTTTCTACCTCCCTGTGTACATAGTATTGTTTATATTTAGTCGCAGGCCGTACTCATCACATGAGCATATCACCCTGTCTAATAGGTACTGCAAACTATCCAGATATCAGCAAACAGAACTGTATCATTGTCATATCATAATTCGACGCTCCAGTTAACCCAGTAAACTGCAACAACTCAAAAATATCCGTTTGCAAAAGTATGCAAAAGTGCTAAATTTTGTCTTATCTACCAGTTCCCAACACTGACATCTTAAAAAAAATAGTTCAGTGTCTAAAAGCAGATTGTATTGTAGCTATTGTATCGTATTGTAGTACATTCTTAATTAACTTCTATATTATATAAAAAATGGCATTGCAAATTGTCATTTTCTTTGATAAATAGTTATCAAGGCACTTTTGCATATGTAAATATATAGGTACTCGTATTATCATAATAATATATTTTTATTAAATTTTTTAATTATTATATTATATGTATGTACCTATTTATATATACTTTAAACATAAATTCATGTAAAGTTTATGTGATTATCGTATCTATGTATGTATTATATTAGTATGTAAGACTATTTATTTATGAATATTTGAACTAAAATACCTTTCGTTTAATTTGGTCTCTTCAAAAATTTTAAATTATAGAATAAAGTAACTACCACCATCCTTGTAATTATTAAATGTAAATACCATTGCAATATAAAGTTTTAAAAAAATAATAAAATAAGATAAAAACTTAAGAGCGGATATATCATGCCCTTTCAGCAGGCAATATACAATTTCCGTTGGTACCACCTCGATTCAGGTTATTTCTAGTGAGGTGGTAAACCACAAACTATCATTTCTGATTATCTTTCCGAGTTAGGAAGTAAATTAGAAAACTGTCTAATTAATTATGAAATATTAGGCTAATACAATGTTTTTGTAATTAAATGTATTTTTATGGACTTAAATAAATAAATAATAAATAGATATTAAACGTTATCATTGTAGGATAGATAAACCCATGAAAATTCTAAAAAGCAAAATTTTGAATTGTGCACTATTAGGAACTGATAAAATCAAGCACATAAAAGAGTATAAATGTTACAATAAATAATTATAAATACTAGTTTCCAATATTATTCGATTCGATCCAGTTTAAAACTTTAAACTCAGTTATCTCGAAACAGAGGATTTCTAGTTGTTGCAGTTTAGAACTGGCACGTCGAATGTTTGTTTGTTTATACTCTTTATTGTGAAATTTCACTAAGGGTAGGATTATTGTCATGCGACAATCTTTTCCAACCAACCCTACTATGAAGTGTTTATATGTATGTGTGCAAACAGCATGTGTGCAAGTGGGTGTCTTGTTATTGTATTCGACCGACAGAATTGAAATGCAATTCTGTTAATTTTATCCCAACGGAAAATGGTAACCCAGCCGGGAATCAAACCCGGGACCTTACAAAGTAAGGTCAGACTGCCTGCATGTTGTTTACAGTCTACATTTTCAAGAGCAGCTTTGCCAGATTTAATAAGTGATTAGTTTTTTTTTCTTACAGATGAAACTCGATCGCTGGCGAAACAGTCCTTCATCAATAATATCCCAGATGTCTTAACGAATTTAGTCGGTGCGCAATCCGCGCATAGAGGAGCGCAGAAGATATTTGACACTCTACAAAATCACACAATCAACAAGCAACTTTTCTATGACCTTTTGGACCTTCTTCTCATGGAAGCGTTTCCCGAATTAAAGCAACACATTTAGGCATTTACGGATCCGGAACACGGATCGCTCATACCAAAGACTGGGGGACAAGTAAAATTAGTCAAAAATTATATTTTTTGTGCGGTATTTATTTTTATACCCTGTGAGTTTGGAAGTTCATTGCCAAAGCGTTAACATTTTTGGAAGAGGCATTTTACGGTGTTTTTTATTTTCTTTACATTCCTCACTGTGTGATGTAGAAGTTTAAGGTTAGGTGCTCTCTCGTGGTTATTTGGTTTATTGATCTCATATAAAATACTCAAATATTTTTATATCTCCAGTTTTTTTCTATCGTCGGCATATCAATTGATTTTTTTTATAACATTTAAACAATGCAGGTTTTTAAATGAAAGCAAAATTGGCTGTATTTTTGCACAATGCGCAATTTTGAAATGTATTTTTTTTAAGCTTTAATACTCCTGTTTCTTGCAATGAAATATGCCATATATTTAGAAATGGGGATGCCTTCACTGCCTTTTTCTCCCGCTAGAGGGCGTATTGGCGATTGCTCCCGAAATGTGTGAAGTGAACACGCACCATTCTTCTTCCTCCGGTACATATTTCGTTCAATTTATCTATCTTCTACCTCACTCCTCACATGTCAAGCGTTCGCTTCTCGCCTTACGGGAACGGTTGCAGGTTTGCGCACACATCCCCATTAAATTAATATTAAATAAATGTGATGTCATAATTTATAGAAATTAGCAGGAAGGCCTAAATGTAAATGGTTCAGATCGGATATCAACATGGTATTTAGTCATTTGCGTAAAGGTGTACTTTTAATAGTCATTATTTAATTGAATAAACGTAGCAAAGGATCTATTTAGCAAAATGATAACGAAAAGCTAGTTTATTGTTGTAAATAAATTTCTCTATTTTTTGTTACGATGCTGTTATTTACTGTGTTACGTTAATAAAGTTAAGTTTATAATTACTATGAAAACTCTATGTTTGAGGCTAGTTTTGTGACTAATAATTGTGATTGTTAATGATATGTTTTATCTCTGTAATGTAACTGTTATTTGCCTAAGTTCTAGGTCAAACTGTGGCTAACTCTCTAAAATGGTTATGAAAAATATACTACATACTCCAAATAAAACGACTTTTCAACATTTAAAATACATATCAATTTATTATGTTCGATCCGAAGGATCATGTTTTTGGGCACTGATGGAGACGGTCAGTACCCTAACATGAACAGATTCATTTACAATCGTTGCGGCGATCAAATTTACATTTTTCAATCGAGCGCACGAGCGCCTGAATCGGCAGACGCTCGCAGGTTCATTTAGAGACGTCCTAACATTTTTAATACCATAAAATCTTTCAATATCACAGAAGTAACTTTTCCATTCGAGTCTCCGTAAAATGTAAAAATGACTGCCTTATGTACAAATTAACTTACGTTTATTAAAAAATCGGGAAGATTTCCATTTTTGTTTCTATATAAAAATAGTTCCGACTCGTGCGACTCCCGGAGCGTTTGTTGCTATTATCGCTTTGTCAAAGGAAGACCGGTCGAGCGAATCGCACCCTGTGCGATCTCGGCCGCCGCGAACGAACGGCCGGGGACGAGTGAGCCGACGTCGTCGCCGACGTTCGTTCGTTCGGCGGCGGATAAAACTAAATGGACGTCTCGAGCGTAGCCGCGACCGAGCGAGTGCTTCGCTACGAACAAGCCGGCGGATCAGTACAATCAACGGTTAACATTGTTTTATCGTAACTAATTTATAAAAATACATCTTACTATTAATGAAAAAAAATGATTCTAAAACATTGACACGAGAGCGGATCTCGAAACTGAATTTCGACAATGTTATTATTTCATCCCTTAATGCTAAAGTTCGATTTAAGATACTAGAGATTATAATATTATCGATTAATGAGCTTAAAAGCAAACGGTGATATGTATGAAAAAAATCTGACGTTCGATAACAGAATATTTTTTTTTTAAATTTAACCGAGTGCACCATGATTCAATTAATTCGACGCAGTTTTACTCCTAGAATAATACTGGCGAACGTTTTTACCTACGGGTATAAATATAATATGCCATATTGTCAATGGGTTTTTTTAAGTTTCATCGCTAATTACTTTATACAAATAGTGAAAGTAAACACATTTTTTAATAAGCTCTAAATTAATGTTATGAATACAGAAACCTGCGTTACCCTAGAGAATCGTCTTTTTGATGATGTAAATTGGCACTGAGAAATCTCAAAAACAAGGAAAATAGGTGATTATTCCTCGTCAAGAATCTGGCAGCGATTTCGCCGTTTAAATGTATTGACTGAAAATATTCTCCCGACTCATCGGTGCGGTTTCGTCTCGAGAGTTTGTCGGACGAGGGGATTAACCGATGGGGTGGAGGGCTATGGAATCGAAACCGTCGTCCTGCTGAGAGTGGGAGTCTGGTGTGGGGGCGAAGTGTGATGGCGGTGTGTGAGAACCGCTGGAAGTGTTCGCCGGCGGGATCAGACTGGCGCCTTCCGCTGAAAAAACGTTGGTTACTCGCTCCTGAAATAAATGAAAAAACGTTGCTATAATTTTTGGGCCTGAATAAAACAAATGGCGAGTACGCCGAGTCCAAGCAGTGGCATGTATTGAGTTTGTAGTTAAAGAGACGGTTTCCAGGGCCCAATGAGGTTTCTGCCATTTTTTCTTAAAACTTCTTTTACACAGAAAATATGCTGTCTAACATTTAAAAGAAATTGAGCAAATTGCTGAAGATGGCTTTATGATTAATAACAGTCGTTATGTTTACAAAACTATTCACAATTAAAAGGTGAAGCTATTAAATTCACAGAGTAAAAGGAGTATTAAAAATTTGGCCAGAATATAGAGGTTTATGCAAAAATTTAAATAAAAAAATATTAGAGAGTACACCCTAGGTTTTTAAATATTTTGTTTGGTTGAAATGTTAGGAAGGCTTTGTATTGGGGCAGAAATACAGTAAGGTTTTAGACATTCTAACGACATAATAAAAAACAAGGCAATATGCCTCTAAAGAATTTCCTCATATTCTTTCACTTTGTCAATTTGATAACTTTTCTTTTCAATAAATGAAATACAAACAGAGCTGCCATGGAATTTACCAACCAAAGTCAGGCCCATAATAAAACTATATATATTTTTTTATACACTTCTGGGGGGTGAGCGGTGGATTCTGGACTAACGACCGGCTGTGGTAGGTATAGGACAGCTGTCTTGCCACATGTGAGCGTTCATTTTACCACCCATTCACTCCCTCTTCAAAGACATAGAATTTGAGATGCGGAAATTACGGTTTTAGATAATTTTTCTAGGAAAGAGTTGATTATTGTCCTGGAAAGACCAAGATCTTTAAAGAGATGAAACAGAGATTTGACTGACAGGCCACGAGCGACAACTGCCACCGCGTGAAGCCGTTCCGGGTGACGGCATTCACGAGATCATGATATTTTTACAGTTTTAGAATGCACATTTTTTGTGTAAACCAAATTTTTAAACCCATTGGGCCCCAGAAGTGCATGTGTCACACCATTTTGACCTGGGGATTGGAAGGACTGTGGGAACCCCCTAACCATGGAATGTGGTTCTTTTTGAGAATTTAGAGTTTTAAAATATCACTTTTATTGACTTTCATTTGTTTTTCTGAATTAAAGAAGATTGTAATACAGCAAAAATAAATAGACCTCTGCTATTTTACGCTGACGTATTACGATGCTATTTACGATCATGAATCCTATGTATGAGCATTCACTGTCGACTAAAACCGATAAACTTTTAAATGACTTAAGTTTAAGATAAATGGTCTTACTTCGAATGTTTGCAAGACTTAATGCACTTTAAGTTGCGTGCTATGACTAAGAGTAAACTATGACTAAGGTTATGTTCGATAATGCATCGGGCAGGCGTCTGGGTATTGTCGTAGATAGCCGCCTCAGACGGTTTCACACAGATCCCATTCACACAGTAGGCTCCGTATTTACAGGACCGTTTTTAACAGATCCGTCGCTACTGCGAGTGATGTTCACACAACTTATTCTGTCGGTTTCGTTCTCTGCCGATCAGTATACCATCGACATTCTACAAGCAAAAATAACAAACGAACCGCCATAGAGGAAGTATACAACAAAAATAACAGCTCGGGATATGTGTGAAGGCGAGAGCCTTCAGAGTACCCAAAGATGTATGGAGAAGTATGAGAATACTTCTCCATACATCTTTGGGTACCTACGGATCAGTTTTTTTTTACTGTTCCTGCATCCAGTTTTTGATGACAAAACGGAATGGCAGATTTTGCCTAATCGGCATTTTTTACTGGATCCGGAATACTGTTGTGTGTGAACTCGTACAATTACATGCGCATTAACGAAAATTAACGTATCCTATAAAACGGACCACTGTGTGAACGGGCTCTAAGCAGTATTTGGTAACTGTAGAAATCAGTCAAAGCAGTAATAACATGTCTAACCTGGCTCCTTTCGTATTTGAAGATTTGAAACCGGTTGTGTCTTTTCCGATCGGGCTCTGCGATGGTGACGTGCGGCTCTCCCGACCCCGATCCTGGCGTAGTCACCCCACCGCTGTAATTAGGATTGGGAAAGGAGATGACGCAATTTCCCAGGCCGGCGTTGTCGCGCACTCGGTAATCATCCTTGCGAGTGCGACCGCGACGCTTGCAATACCAGTCTGAACGGACAAAAGACAAGTTAGCAATTTTGTCTTGTCGTTTAAATTAGGATATTTTTTTCTAGTTGTTTGAATAAAAAATCAAAGTATACTTACAGCAGGCCCCTCCGAGCGCCATTAATACGATGCATTTTAGCAGCACCATGGCAAAGTAGATCGAGAACAACGTGACCGAGCTGTGGACTTTGCCGACCGGATGCGTCGATGAGACGTTGAAGTGGTCGTAATTGTCGTCCGAATCTTGATCCAGATCATATTCATCAGGATCCGTTTCAGAGCCAGGTCTCGTTAAAGACACCCATTTGGCGGGAACTGCAATTACATATATGGAAATTACATTTGACATTCTGTAGTCAAGCAGAAAAGCAAAAATATAAGATGAACTGATGACATTACTAATAGCCAGTTGGCAGTTTGGCAACTGGAGCTGTCAACTACAACGGGCGAACCCATCACCTCAGGAAGTTTTAACGATATTAGATCGTTCTGTCTACCTTCAGGTGAGCGTAGAAGATTTGGGATGAAAATAGTCCACTGTCTAGTTACGCCACTCGCCCGTAAGAAACCAACGCCTTACTGTGAGATATCTAGGTTAATCAACCAGCAGGCCAACACCCGCGCCCTTACTTCCAGTTGCAACCAGATTACTCCGGTCTCCCGACCGTTTACAGGTTCGACGTCGCTTGCGTGGTCCTCTCCCTTACGTAGCGGTGATTCGGTGTCTAGCGAATCTATTGCAGACTATGGCATCCTTTGCCCGGATGTTCACCCGGTATCGGGTAGCCGATCGGTCGATTCAAGAGCAGTTGCCGAAAGGTTAACAACTAATCCCGATCTATAGGAAACAAGGCCGTTTTCAGACTCCCCCGGCGATCAGTCAGAATGCACAATCGATTGTCTGACGCCGTACAGTGCGCAAACCGTTCAGGAGTGCCCGAAGGACTCGCCCAACTTTGGCCTTCGGGCCAGATTCCTAAGGGAAACTGGCCTGCAGGCCAGAGTCCTACCCAGGCTCGCACTTCTGCATGGAGGCTCCCGGATGGGTGTTGGCCCTAGAGATTGTCCGACGCTTAAAAACATGGGTCTAAGTGGCCTAACTGCAACAGGGCCCATTAGCTCCCAAACTGGCAGTTTGGCAGTTAACGGTTCCTGTGGATCTTGGGCCATATGACCTACTCGTTATTCTGCCTCGGCTCGACTCACTCACTCACTCCTCGAAGCGGGTCGAACCTGGAAAGGACTCTGTTGGACTCTATCACAGAAGATGGATTAGATCCTCTGGGGATGACCTTCGGGCCCTGCTGGGTAGTTTGAGCATCGTGCGGCATCAGCCAATCGACTGTGCACTCGGGCTAATAACCAGGAGGGGGAGCGGTCTGGAAATGATCTTATAGGTTACCTAAGAAGCGTGGCTAAAAGATAAAAACTATCAACTTTTACAGAACTCTTGCACCTTTTTGTCGCTGCCTCATGGACTATAATAATTCAAGGCCAAATAGTTAGAAGAAGAGGTCCGGGATGAAGAACATCGTTCAACAATCCTTCACATTCTAGTTTCGAGCGGCGCCCAATAGTTTGTCGGATCGGCAATGTAATAGCCGATCCGACAAACGTTTAGTAGCAGACACGATACGGGAAGAAGAAGTAGTCGATTTCATATTTACCTGTAACACAAGTCAGCTTGTCGGGAGTATCAGGGCAGGCGCAGGTGTAGTTATCGCCGCGGAAGAAACACAGATGTGAGCAACCGCCGTTGTTCTCTTTGCACGGATTCCAACCTTTCTGATGCTCGGCGGTGACCGCTTTTATCTCCATTAAGTATCCCATGTCGGTCCTGATAGTGGTAACATCCTGCCCTGAGGTCTTGTTGGCTCGAAACAGCGTTTTCGTGTACCAATCCGTCCAATATATGTAATCTTTATACTGAAAGAAAATAATGTAAACATGATGCAGGCGAAACATGAAAAGTCTTCAGATTTCACAAATATGCTGGCGTCTTTACGGAAGCCTTTTTGCGTGTCCTCTCGGACTTTTCGTTTGATTTCTCACCTTCCATTTAAATCTCATTGCAAATACCAAATCATACCCATTACACTGGGAAAAATATTGGATTTCTTCCCAAATTACCGTTTTCTTATTACGGTTCTGTAAAGAATAATGTTCCAATCCTAATTTTGTTGAATTACAAGGAATTTTGTTGAAACTTCATTACTCGATTATATGTTTCACCATGCTCCGTATGGGTAAATACGAAAATGACAGAAGACTGGCAAAAGTACAGAAGAGCTACTTATACCTGAGCATTGAATTCTACAATTTACTCCCTACCACTATCAAACAACTGGAGGACAAACAATTTAAAAGAAACATTAAGGAGATGCTGATAGGCCACCCTTTCTATAATCTGATCGAATTCGAGGGCCATGACTTTGCAAATATTGTACCAATTTGAATAATAATTATATATGTACTTTTAGTATATAAATGTAAGATTTAGCTTTAGTTTGATTACTTAACAATTTACTTACTACTTTGGATGTTACTATGTACAGTTTTTAGTACGTATATATTTGATTTATTGACTATTTCAATTGTTCGGCTTCTGCTTTGATTATTCAACTTTTTAACTGACTATTTTAATTATTGTGTGTTTAGTAGGTAGCCATTAGAATTATTGACTATTTTTTAAATTTATTTTGTAATACGATTCTACGACGAATAACTTTTCGTAGGTTCCAAAGTTTCTTAGATACTATATATTTTTAAAAATTAGTATATGTGTGTAACGTAAAGATTAAAGTAGTAATGACACTTACTACTTAAAACATAAATATTTTGACACGTCCAAGAGCGATTTTTAGCCGCCAATTGGACACGACGTAAATGTAAATGTAAATGTAACGATATAACGTAGCTTCAACATGATTCTTGTAACTGACTATAATCTTACGAATGTAATAACATGATGTCTTGGTAAAAGAAAGATCTCAATGTGCGGTGTAGTTACCATGCCCGTGACATGGTAACTACACCGTTACGCACCATGATACATATGTACGGACCACAGTACATGTTTTATACGTAATCCCTTTTGAATCATCTACTTGAGTATTTATCATCGCTCGTGAAATTTTATACTTGAAATCTTGAACGGTCGTGACGGCTTTCAAAGCCTCTCCTTCTATGTTTAATGTTTCACAATCAGCATCTTGTTTTATCACCAATTGAAGAAATGTTGAGTAGGTGAATTATCCCAGTCACTCTTCCGTCGTCCTGTCTGAAGAGAGGGATTTGCAGAGTCTGTTTGTTTGTTTATTTCTACTATTTATTGTGAAATTTCACAATGGGCGGGTTTATTATCACACTACAATTTCTTACAACCAAGATTTGATATATATAGAGAAGGAAGAGCACCGCTCCAAGAGCGGTAGAGTGGTGCAGGGATCGACCACTCTCTTTTCCGACTTTTACGGGAAATTGTTCCCCTCAGATATAAATAGATGAGTACTAAATGGTGAGTAATAATAACTACTGCCACTTTTTGTCCCGCTAGAGCGAGAGGCCCAAGGAGGTCGCTCACTTCACAGTTCACACCTCCTTTGCCCAATCACCGCTAGCGCCACCTACAAAAAGTTTTGCGCAAACATCCCAATTGCCATCGTTTTTTTAGAAAAATAATTCAGGCAATCATCCCTAACTTCGCACCATAGAAACATTGCCTATAGATAGATGTGCCGCAATGTGAAATTCTAGAATCTGCCTAACAAAACAAATTAAGTCTGCCCTCTGTCTCTTTTTATCTGACCAAAATACTCTTTTTTTCGATTCAAGGTAATTTTTATATTGCGGACAACATGACATTATATAGGGTGTTAGATTGCTTAACGCCATATATTGAGTTGTCAACCACAACGGGCGAACCCGTCACCGCAGGACATTTTAACGATTGTTCGTTCTATCGACCGTGCAGTGAGCGTAGAAGACTTGGGACATAACAATCCACCGTCAAGCTACGCCACAACCCGTTAGAGTCCAACGCCTTACCGCGAGTAGCCAGGTATGATACCTGGCGGGCGGCACTCGCGCCCTAACTACCAATTTTGACCAGATTTCTCCGGTCTCTCGATTGGTTCCGAGTTCGAGGTCGCTTGCGCGGTCCTCTCCCTTACGAAGCGGTGAAACGGAGTGAACCGAATCTATCGCGGACCAAGGCGTCCTTTGCCCGACTCTGAACCGGGATCGGATGGCCAATGGTCATTTCAAGAGCAGTCGCCGTAAGGTAGACAACTACCCCCGCTCTATAGGAAACAATACAGTTCCCAGACTCCCCCGATCGTTAGTCGGAGAGCACAACCGATTGGCTTGCGCCGCTCGGTGCGCAGACCGTCCAGGAGCGCCAAAGGATTGATTCCCAGGGGAGACTGGTTGACCCAGTGTCCTACCCAGGCTCCGCACCCCATGCGTGGAGGCCATCGGATGGGTGTTGACCCGTGAGTGTGACCGACCCTGAAACAGAATGGGTCTTCGTGGCCAACTCAGCAAGGGCCCATTAGCTCCCTGCATAACGCCATAGTACGTTTTGGCAACCCTGCTGCGCCGGTGACACGCAGGTGTCGCTGATTACATTGTCCGGCGAAACTAATAGCAATTTATTTGGCCATCTATAATAACATTGATAACGAATGAATTTATGCAAATGACCGATTGATTATAAAAACCCAATAATTTAACCAATGATAACAATAATAACATTCATTTATTAGAGTCATCTATCGAATTGTTATATAGGCTGATTACATCACAGAAATGCCATCTATTGGTCTATTTAAAAATGAAAGCGCGTGATAATTACGTATTAAAATCTGTATATCATATTTAAAATTGTCATATTTATGTAAATAATTTTAAAATAATAAAACCTATGATTTCTAAATTCGTTTATTATATTATTATAATTTATTTCGAGGTAGGATACCCTATAGACGTATTTAGGTCACTATCTGTTGGGCTTCTGAACATAAGAGACGATTAATCAATGTTTGGAACTATAAGTGCCATAGTAACTAAACTATGTTTCCAACCACCTATTTTTCATAGTAAAATGCTAGCTGCCAAAACGAAGTAGGGCATTTAGCAATTTAATATCCTGTATAAATAATGCTAATACTTTGTTAGGATAGCGATATTAATCGTGGGGTCACCAATTATAGCGATATTAAGTAATTTATAACGATTATTAATTATAGCGATTATAAATAAAAAATAAAATATAATTTTCTCTCTTACTATTTAATGACATTAGTATATTTTGATTATTTGTAAGTAGGTAATATTGAATATAATATTACAGCCATGACTACTATTATGATAGTTATGTTTTTAATAATAAAATTTTAAGCATTTAATTTTGTGACGCATCCAAGTGTAGGAATGCCTATCTGCTGGAGTAGTTGATTGTATTGTATTGTATTGTATTGTATAGCAACTAATAAAATATTTATTCTAAGCTTACGAAAGAAATATATTGGTATATTTATTTCCATTCAAATCAAACTGTAACATGTTTTTTCCGTTTTTTTTTTGCTTCTACTGCACTATTTACTTCGGTGGACTTAACCACTGTGCTCTGTCAGCTCCTCAAATATAAAAATGACACTCCAGACAGCTCAAGCAAAACTTTGGACGACCTACCTGAGTGAGGCCAAACGGATGATTCGCTTCCGGCACCAACATAATTCTCCTATCTCCGTTGATGTCGGACGTTTCGATTCTGTCTTTCAGAGAGTCTGCCCAATACAGACGCTTTGCTTTGTACTCTATTGTTAATCCGTTCGGAAATCCCAAGTTGCCGATGACTATGATTTTTCGAGAAGAGCCGTCGAGCATCGACCGCTCTATACGTGCGTTGTCATTCCAGTCCGTCCAGAACAAGTACCTACAGGAGGAAATAACTGGATAAATTAAGTATTTGGATAGTCTGATTCCGGATATATATATAACTTTTCGCAGATATTTTTAAATATACGAGGGGCGTTAAACAAATTGATAATGAGTTACAAACTCTTTGAAAAGATTTAGAAATAAATAATATTTATCTTCTTATCTTCTAATAAAACAGAAACTTTTTTTTTTTTACAAGATTTTTTTGTTTGCATCTTGTTGAAGAGTGTTGACGAAATTGGAATTTTGCGCAGTAATTAAATACCTTTGTTTCATTTTTTTATTCGGAGCAAGTATTTCAAGACTTACGGGATACATTAGGGGTTAATGCTCTCACATGTTCTACGGTTGCAATTTGGTGTGCTGACTTTAGGCATGGAAGCTTCAACTAATGATGGTCACCCTATGGTGACAGTCATTGAAGAAATGGTTTAAAAAGTAGAAAAATTGTTTTGACGGATAGTCGAGTCATAGTTCGTTTTATTGCTGATGAATTGAAGATATCGATAGGCAGTGTGCATAGTATTTTGCACGATCACGCAGAAAAAAACTTGACTGAAAATTTCGCAACGCTCTTTGCTTTCGTTACAACATGATCCTGCCCTTTATTTTGGCTCGATTTATAACTATGGACAAAACTTGGCTTCACCTTCGTTCCTAAACAACAGTCTATGATATGGAAACGACTATCAACTCCAACTTTAGGCCAGAAAATCTAGGCCATTCAATCCACCGGTAACATCATAGGCTCTTTTTTTTGGGTCACTCAATGGGTCGTAATGATTTAATACCACATTGAGCTACTATAATGGGGGCTGTATATGCTGAACAAATTAAAGAAATGCGATATGAAATATGTGAAAAACAAAGAGGCAAACTCGGTAAAATTGTTTTGTTTCACCGAGATAACGCCCTAGCGCACAAGGTCCAGAGTTGCCATGGTTGCTATTAAAGAAGCTGGCTTTGAAATACTGGAACATCATCGGACTCACCGGACCTTGCCCCAATTTCTATTTATTTCTGATATTAAAGGTAATTTAATATCAGGTAATAAGAGGTCGAAAAATTGAAAATGATGACAAGGTACCCTAGTGTAGAAATTGTGATTGAGGTGATTGAGATGAAGAGTATTTTATAAGGGTATTTTATGTTTAGAAATAAGATATATCAAAAATATAAACCTGAAAGGTAACTATATGGAAAAATTAAAGTACGTTCAATAAAAGTTAGCTTTATCGTATTCATTACCTGTGTTTTATTGAACGCCCTAGAGCTGTGTAGTTTTTATAATATATGGAAAACATTTGTCGCTGGTAAAATTACTTACCCCTTTCGAGGGAAAACTGCTACCGATCTGGGTTCACTAAGATTCGTTGTTATAATAAGCTTCCTGCAGGAACCGTCAATCCGTGCCACTTCGATAACCTGAATAACAACATTTTCCAATTGTATTTCGAGCTATTTGATACAGTTTGGTTAATTTATTGTATATGCATATGTGTACACACATTGAATTTCATGGGCTGAGCCTCATATTTCATGGAGCTGGAATGGAGGATCAGCCACGAAACACCAGTGAGCCTCGTTAACGCCTTTGGAAACACCATGAACTCTGTAGCAACAGCTGACCTAGACACCATTTGCAGGATATTCAGGGCTGTGAGCTTACATATCAAATATTTCAAAGGAGAACTAAGGAGATATAGTAGGGCGGTGTCGACTACAGTGGGCGAACCCGTCACCCCAGGCTGGTATAACGATATGTGATCATTCTTTCAGCCGTGGGATGAGCGTAGAAGAGCGTAGTCTAGCTCCACCAAGAGGCCAACGCCTTACGTCGAGGCACCGGGAAAGGTAACCAGCAGGCAGCCTCGCCCCCTGACTACTAGTTTTGGTAGGATATCTCCATCTGGAGTTAACCTTCAGAATACCTCTATCTTCCCGACTGGTTACGGGTTCGAAATCGCTTACGCGGCCTCTACCTATTGTAATTACAGCAGTAATTCAATTTGAATGTATTGCGGTCTTGTGCGTTCTTTGCCTGTATTGCCATTTCAAGAGTGACATGACAGCAGGTCAACATCCACCCCCGCTGCTTAGGAGAGAGTATATTTCCATAGTCTCCAGACTCCTTCAGCAATTAGTTAGAGTGCACAACCGATTGGCGTCGCCGAACGGTGCGCAAACATTCCAGTAGCGCCGGGATGCAATGCTACCAGGAGAAACCGGTCCACCAGCTTGTGAGGCCTGAGATGCGGGAGTCTTACCCGGGGTAGCCTACCGCACGAGGAGGCTTCTGAATAGGAGTTGAATAGTGAGTAAAGCCGATCCGAGAACAAAATGGATCTTGTGGCCTAAGCTGCACGATACCGTTCGCTACCTAACTAAGGAGATATAGATAGACTGGTTTAAAATAATGGTTCTTACAAAGGTGGACCCCCTAACGGAGAACTGTGCTTATCTCATTTCCGAACCCTGGGGATGCCCCTATGTTTCCATGCTTACCTTTTGCTCATTTTCAGTCCAGTATATGTTATCTGCAATCCAATCGACAGCAAGGCCGTGCGGCGTGTTGACTCTACCAGAAACAATGAGTTTCGATTTCGTCGGGTCCTCCATACTGATGCTCCTAAAAATGAAACAATTTGTCAATGATTCTGCTTTATCACAAGTTTTTGATTAAGTTGATCATACGTTCGTATAGGTATCCTTTTATAATCACTATTTTAACTAGTGATTATCACTATTCTAAACTATTATATCACTATTATAAACTAACATTACCTATTTTTTCTTCAAATATTTTTTCTATTTTTTCTTCAAATATTTTAAATTAAAGTATTAGCCCGAATATAACGCGATAACTTTTACTCAAAATAAGAAAAAACATTCGCATTTTATTCGGGGTTTAGGTTAGTTGTTAGGTTTAGGGATGGATGCTGGAGGAACTGGTATTGAGCTGGTTAAATGTTGTATGGGGACAGCATCCTGGGACATTATTAAAACCGCGGTCCTTGCTTGTATTTGATTCATTTCGAGGTTATCTGATACCTAAACTGGAGAAAAAAATGATTTTTTGATTCTCATATGGTGATAATTCAAGGGGGAGTTACTTCACAATTGCAAGTTTAGATGTAGTTGTCAATAAACCATTTAAAAAATACAAAATGAGTACAGCAATTGGCTCTTAGCTGAAAATCATCCTCTGATCCTTATAGGGAAAATATAGAAACCATCAAATCCAGACTTAGAAGAATGGATCATGACCGCCTGGCAGTAGATTAGTGAAATGTCTACTTAAAAAGGTTTTAAGAAATGATGCATTTCCGACAATCTGGATGGAAGTGAGGATAACTTTGATAAGAAGAAAATAATGCATAGAGTAGTAATCATTCAAGCGACACTGATGTTGTTCGTTGTTGTTGTTGTTGTTGATTCAAGTATGTTTGAATAAAAAAAACATATTTTTTATTATACAATTTACCTAATTAATTTTTGTTTTAAATTTGAATGTATCCTTTCATTTCTGCTTCAAATATATAGATCGCGTTATATTCGGGCTAATACGGTATACTGTCAATCATATAAAAGAAAAAATATATAAAAATATGTGTACTATGTAATCAATTATAATCAGGTATCACTCCAGAGCAGGCTGTGGACTAGTTGACAAAATCTAACAAATCTATCTTTCTTTGCTTTGTAAGCAATTACCAAATACCTGTTTGACTCTACACCTTAATTTAATGGCAACATTGTAAACCTTAACTATGGATTTTTCTAATTAAATTTAAAAAAATTGTTGTATCACCCAAAAGTAGCCATGTCGCTTCGGAAAGGAGCTTGACCAGATTGAAAGGGATAGGTAATCAGCGACGAGTGCGGATAGTGAGATTGCAACTCATTAAAACGTTCCATTCAATCGTTTACGCATATATACTGACGCAAAAATTCAATGTGATTTCGGCCCGACAAAGCATCTGTGTACCAAATGTGATCTGTGACTGATCAAAATATGATGCCTGCATGCCAAACAGGTCAATCGGATTAAGCGTTTGCGCGCTATCGCGGAGGAATACATACAGACACACAGGCAGACACACGGCAGACTTCCATCTGGAAATGTTCTTAATCGTCTTGGTAATGGGGGGTGGGGGGCTGGGGGGGGGGGAGGGGGAAACAATATAAATATTTCAGTCTTCATCTCAAAAAAAAAATGCATTCTTCACAGCACTTTCCCTTCTTGTTGGTTGGTGGGCCGGGAAAGTAAAATAAAAATAATTATAAAGATGAATCACTTACTGTATCACATCCCTCTCCACGTCGCTGTGAAACATCAATTTCTTTTCATAGTGGAAATCGACGGCTATCGGTTTGACGATATTCTTCGTGGGTAAAGCGACGTCCCAGAGTTCGGGAGTGGAAAGCGATATTCGAGCCAGGGTGTTTTTGGTGGCGAAGAGTAGAAATTCGTTGGGATACGTCTGACATATTTTGTTGTTCTTGAACGGCGAGTCGTCGGAGGTGTCTTTGAAGAGTAGCCCGGTAGGACAAGCGCAGGTAAAGCCTCTGGGAGAACGCAGGCAGAGGTGCGAGCAACCCCCGTTGTTATTGTTGCCGCATGCGTTTTCCGCCGTGTTATCGGCCTGAAATTTCAATTAATAAATGTCAATGTGTGCACAACGCCAGAAGCGTTCAGCTTGGTGGGTAGGTCTCCATGTATGTCGAATATTTTTTTGACCTAGGCTAGGGGAAATGGTGGATTAAAGTTACTGTTGATATTTTTTCTACATTGGTGATTTTGTTGTAACAATGATACATAACATGTTTATGACAGAATTCAATCATCGAAGACTATCGTTGTTGTTTGACATTATGAATAGGATAAAAACGAATTTACCGCGTGATAATATTGGATAGTGGAGAACAGATATTTATATTGCGGACGACATATTGGATAGCGGAACTAGCCACTGGGCGCAGTTTCAAAATCCCATTGTGCTATCCAAAGAACAATTTTACTTTTCCATCGCAAGGACTTACTGGGTGATGTGTGCACGGTGAGTTTCAAAATTCGTGTACATCTAACACGAAGGCCCCATCACCATTATAATCTGTGAAGTAACAGCAGCAGTTTGCGGTCTACCCGCAGAACAACGGGTGACGATTGACAGCACTTCAGTCTACCCTGGACAACGGCGATTGCAACATCGCCGGAAATTCGGTAAATTCGTTTTTATCCTATTTATAATAAGAATTAAATCATGTAGTCACCGTTTGACATTTCACAATAGACAATAAATTTTAAATAGTGTTGGAGGACAGGGAGGCCTTTTTGTTTAACATATATTTTTATCTTTTCAAAGACAGCGGTGAATTTTTAAAACTGTCGACAGTTTGTCTTTGTTTTTCTATTTTCAATGTCCGTTGAAAATGGACACCGAATATAACGACTATAATGAATAAAAACATCGTTGTTTACAATTTTAAATCACGACGGAACGGAGAATCAACTGAAAAAGAAAAAGCCTTTTCAAGCAGAAATAGTAGTGCCATCTACCGTTTCACTTTTATAGGATGCCGCAGTGATGCAGCGAAGAAACAAACCCTCCTCGCTCGCTAAGCAGTGCCTATTGATCAGCGTATGGGGTGATTACGAACACGGAGCATCAGTATCACATCAGTATGCTCAGTGCTATTCACGCTCACATTTCAGTAAATACGAGCGTTTATATACAAGTATATAGAGTATAAAGGATGATTCATGCTACACCGGGCCGGGGCCGGGCCGGGCCCCGGCCGAGTCGTTTCCAACGTGCTACGGCCGGGCCAGTCATTCATGCTACACCGGGCGTGACCGGGCTGTTTCCGAGTTTATTTATCCCACGGCCGTTTCCGCGGTAACTAGTGTTGTGTCCATCTATTTTGGCGATAATAATATTTTTTAATTTCTATTTTCGCTTGATTGATAAGTGTGTTATTAATGCCATGTTCACAACTTGAGTTGGCAGCTATTGCAATTGCCATTGAAGACGAAGTATTGGAAACACGAACTGAATCTAATAAAAGAAGATGGAGTGTACATCCAGCCTGGAGAAAACGACAATCGGAGGGAGAATTCGCCACGCTCTACAAGGATAGATGATGAGAGCAAATTTTTCGGTTATTTTAGGATGTCTAAAGAATGCTTTAGTATATTTCTTGGAAAATAAAACGTGATTTAACCAGACAAAATTCAAGATTTGTGAAGCCTATCTCTCCCATTGAACGATTAGCAGACCGGAGCCGGGAAAACAATATCCACCGCCATTTCGACGCCGTGCTCCGGTCGTGGCACGGCCGGTCACGGCCGGAGCACGGCCAAGCATGAATTGCTTCATACAAAAGTATACTATAGATATCTGACCGTGTCCCGGCCGGGGCCCGGCCCGGCCCCGGCCCGGTGTAGCATGAATCATCCTTAAGACTAAAAGAGTAGTATATTCCTCAATAGTATTCCTTGATTTTGTTTTTTTTTTTTTTCATTATTTTTTATATTATTGGTGAATTATTTTTTATTAATTGTTTTCTACTGTTACATTTTAAATTATATACATTTCGTATTTATAGGCGGAATTTTGATTATTCCTTGATTTTGATTTTTTCTTTATTTTTTATATTATTGGTGAATTATTTTTTCTAATTGTCTTTTACTGTTAGTTCTACTTATCCGGTCTGTTTAGATTTTTTCATGTTAAACCAGTGAAATAATTACATTGTTTAATAAGATATTATAATTAGCAGATAAGTCAATTTAGCAGATAAGTAAATTTGTCAATCTGTTTTAATAACAGGTAATTGTGAGATACATAGTTTTACGCTTTATCACCATAAATGTACCACCACAATTTCGGACAATAAAAATATTTCTATTTCTATTTCTATTTCTATAAGTCTGCGGATGGGCGAGCGTGCGAATTGCGTATAATTATTTTTTTTTAATGTATATGTAGCAAGCTTTTACACCTTTATTCGGTGCACGTCGCTGACACAACGGCCGCCCTTTTTCGGTCTGTAAGCTTCTAGAATATAACACTTATCCAGGCTTATTGTTGTCTTATAGGGCTTTCCTTCGGCTAATTTTAGCGGGTATCTAATAAGTGTTTCCGTTTTATGTAATAAATAAAGAGAAAAGTAAATAGACGAAATGAATTCAATTGAGTGCTAATTTTTATCCATGTATGGTATTTGTATCGAAAAATTCCATTTGGTATTTGTATAGAATTAAATTCCACAAAGGCCGACTTACTGCGACAGGATGTGGCTGTCTTTGTACGCAAGGCCAAGCTCCCACAGTCGAACACCACAGCCGCCCAGAGAAAAAGCTTAAAATCTCTGCGGGATAATAAGGACGTAGTTGTGTTGCGGGCCGATAAAGGCAACGCAACCGTGATACTCGATACTGTGGACTACGAGCGGAAAATTGGGACGCTCTTAGAAGACGCCAACACTTACGAGAAGGTGAATTACAATCCCACGAGCAGAATTACCAGGCAAACGAGAGTTTTAATCGATAAATCTGTTACTACCCTCCCAGAAATAGCTTATCTCACTAAACCACGTAACGTACAGCCACCGAAATTATATGGCTTACCTAAAATCCATAAGGATAATGCACCATTGAGACCGATTGTGAGCCAAATCGACAGCCCCACATATCCTCTGTCAAAACACTTGGCTGGTGTCCTCCAACCGCTTACGGGCAAAACGACGTCTTACGTGAAAGACTCGCGACATTTCGTAAGCATTATTAGAAGCTTAAAACTGGCCGAAGACGAAATCATGGTGAGCTTTGACGTCGAATCTTTATTTACGAATTTGCCCATTTCGGAGTGTCTTACGGTGGTGAGAGATAAACTAAGGTCTGAGGACCTCCCTATTAGCTACGCCGACATGCTTCAACATTGCCTGACATCCTGCTACTTTCTATGGAACGGCGATTATTACAAACAAATCGACGGAGTAGCAATGGGATGCCCCGTATCGCCGATAGTTAGTGACCTATATATGGAATATTTTGAGGAATTAGCCATAAAAACCTCCAAAATTAAACCCATTCTCTGGCTTCGCTACGTGCATGATACCTTCTGCATCCTGAAAGGCAACATTCAAACGGTGAAAGAATTCCTGGGTCATCTAAACTCCATACACCCAAAAATCAGTTTCACCTATGAAGTAGAGAAGGACGGCTCCTTACCATTTTTGGATGTCAAAGTGACGAGGAGAAGTGACAATACTCTCGGACATACGGTATATCGGAAGCCCACACATACGGACAGATATTTGCATGCAAGCTCACACCATCATCCCTACCATCTACGTTCAGTGCAAACGTCGCTCGTGAATCGAGCACGCGATCTATGCGACACTGAGCATTTTCCGAAGGAGATGGAACATGTCAATGATGTCCTTAGGAAAAATGGATACGGAAAATATCACGAGACACGCACACGATCTAATACGGACGAAACTCAAAAACCGAGCAGATCAAGAGCATTCTTACCATACGTCAAGGGCGTGACAGATCGAATAAGTAAGATGCTAAACAGATTCGATATAAAAACGATCTTCAAACCGACCCAAAATATAGCTCGATTTTTGAGGCCTGTAAAGGATGTAATACCACTGCAAACCCCGGGTGTGTATAAAGTCGAATGCAGCTGCGGTCTAGCCTACGTTGGACAAACGAAACGGCCCATAGCCACGCGACTGACAGAACACATCAAAGCTGTTAAAAACGTTCAGCGAGAAAAATCGGCGATCTGCGAACATATATTGGATAGCGGAAGTAACCACTGGATGCAGTTTCAAAATCCCATTGTTCTATCGAAGGAACAATTCTACTTTCCTCGCATGATCCGGGAAGCCATTGAAATAAGAAGAACTCCGAACTTCAATAGAGATGACGGCTACAAACTCTCTTCTACGTGGAACCCTCTTCTTAAAATGTTCCCGCCGCCGAACGCCGAACGCAAAGACGTAAAACAGGATACAGTGAGTGTTGTGTGCAAGACGGATTTTAAAAATTCCCGCGCTCCGAGCCCGGCCCCCCACCACCGTTATAACCTACGCAGTGGCGGCAGCGGTTTGCGGCCTACCCGCAAAACAACGGACTGACAGCTCTTCAGTTTACCCTTGACAACGGCGGCTGCAACGTCACCGAAACGTCGGGTCCTACAAATTTCACGCGGTAAATTCGTTTTCTATCCTATTTATAAATTCCACAAAATTACTATGTATTCCAAACATGCTTGCATTGACGGGTAGGATATAAGGTAATCACAGAAGAAGAAACATTCTCATGATTCTTTTTAATTTAAACGTATCTAGCCAATGATTTGAGAAAAGGCCGCCATTCTCTGATTTTTATTTCGAAAATATCTCGACCTACACTGACGATTCGCTGGTCAGACTATAACACCTTTTCAGTGAGAAAAAATAGGCGGAAATAAAGTGACATAAGCCAGGAAATGTGTTTAATTCGTAAATATATATAAGCCATTTCGATTCTTGTGAAGCAGCAAAGAACAGCGGCGACAAATCCTTGGACGACGCGAGGCGAGTTATACAAATTTGCCGCTGGTATAAAAGCCCATAAAATAAAGTTTACGGTACGGAGATCAAAATAGCTCAAGCACACGTAACGTTACGACACGAATAGTAGAAAGATGTATTTACTTTATTTTCTACCTGCACAGATCGTATGTCCATAAGGCCCTCTAGCTTGTCCCGTATGATGACGTTGTCGCTGCCGTTTCTCTTGTCGGCCCTGTGCAGTGCCTGCGTCTTCCAATCGGTCCAGTAAACGTGGTTTCCCACCACCACCAGACCGTACGGGTAGGGCACTTTGGACAGAAGCATGACGCGGTCTTGCCCGCTCAGATCGGACGATTCGATGACCATTCGCTTTGCGTCGTTCCAGTACAGACGGCCAGCAGGGCGGTCGATCGCGAGGCCGTTAGGCCATACTAGGTTCTCATTGATTATTAGTTTCCTAAGTAAAAAATAACACACATTTTTATATATAATAAAAGAGTAACTTTCATTCAACTGAAAGTAATATATACCTGTCTTGTCCGTCCATATCGGCTCTCTCGATTTTAGCGTTTGCTCCCCAATCGGACCAGTAAATCCAACCTCGGTGATAATGCAGGGTAATCGCCCTCGGAGAATCTAAAGAATATCGATTTTAACAACGTATCACCAACAATGTAAATATACGAGCAGCGACTGTCCATGTGTGAAATTAATATAGGTCAGAGTTTCTCAGCACTGGGAAAATAAGTGATGCTGAGAAAGTTTAATAATGATGTTTATTTGAGTTTGAAGAAATTTTAGGTTTTGGTGTACATTTTACTTTGGAATTTAGGATATATTTTTTTCTAATAAAGGAGCAGAGCATTTTATTTCCTGAAAAGATTGTTATAGATTAGAGAGATGCTTATATAATTTTTCTTTTTTACTGACCAAACGGTGTCTGTGAACGGACATTAAAAAGAGTGAAAGAGCTGTCAACTTTTCGAAATGCCGATATGGTTTTTATTAGTAGGTTTTATATGAATCTCAACATTGATTGTACCCGCAGAAAGTGCTAAATCAATTTCTAAGAAAGTAATTAGAGATTTATAAATAGTGACATTTATAGGAACAAAATTATTCAAGTCGTCGAGAAAGGCTGTTAGTGTAACTCGTCCTTTGGCTAAATTGGAATAATGTAATAATGTCTGTTAGTGTAACTTGTCCTTTGGCTAAATTGGAATAATGTCATCTATAATCCTATGCCAACATAAGGGTTTTAAGTTTTGTGTTTATTTTTTTTTTCCTTTTACAAATATGCTAAACGAGAGTGCTTATAGTGCTTTGCGGCCATTCCTTCCTAAACCCCGGGGCTGGTAAAGTCAATTGACCTTGTCAAGGCGCAGAGATGGATAGCTAGCTCGCGTCTACGCCCGTTCGTATGCAGGCCTGCGCTCGTCGCGCAGTCAACGAAAATGCCTCTTTTAATATCACGAATATGGTGATATAATAATATTGTATGGAGAGTGTCGCGAAAATGCACTAACCGCATTGCGTTTATACAGCGAAAGTTTGTCGAATAGGCGTCATCCTGCGAACACTAGAACCGCCGCCTTTTATCGGGTCATTGACAATAAAGGGGCAATCATATTATCGGACGCGTCCGTAAAGGGGGAAGCATTTTATTGGACGCGTCCGCAAGCCGCGGCTTATAGACGCGACTGAACAGTATGCACAGTCGTTTGGGACGCGGCTTGCCAGATCTCTATCGGACGTCCGAAGCCTCAAGGTCACGTCCGTGACTGACATCCGATAATGTGCACCGCTCAATAGAAATTCATTACACAGATAACCTTTTAGTCGCGTCCATAAGCCGATCTGACGGACGCGTCCGATAATATGTTTGCTCCTTAAGCCGCGGCTGATTGTCGCGACTGAAAGGTTATCTGTGTAATGAATTTCTATTGAGCCGTGCACATTATCGGACGTCAGTCGCGGATGTGACCTTAAGGCTTTGGACGTCCGATAGAGATCTGAAGCCGCGTCCCAAACGACTGCATACTGTTCGGTGGCGTCCATCAGCCGCGGCTTACGGACACGTCCGATAATTTGATTGCCCCCTTAAACCGGTTCTGTCGACTAAACGAGAAGTCTAAATAAACTGCCACGCTGACAAAGTTTTATGTCATTTTTGCGAACATACAGAGACGAGCACTCGAAAAGGCTCGTGTGGAAAACACAATCATGGGATTGGATAACAAAATGGGTCACGGTCATTAAAGATTAGGGGTTGTGCAGAATGTGAGAAAGAAAGCTCACCCAAATCGGTCCATATGAGAAGTTTGCGATTAGAGCCATCTAATTCGGCGACTTCGATGCTGTTTCTGCCAGTGTCGGTCCAGTAAATCTGAAAAATTTAAAATATTATATTTTTAAGAAATGGATGAAGCGAATAAATGACATAAACAAAATAAAACGGATTTACCGCGTGCATTTTATAGCACCAGGTATTCGGCGATTTTGCAACCGCCATATTCCAGGGCGGTCTACCCTGGGCAACGGCGGTTGCAACATTGCCGAAGACTCGGGTGCTTCAAACTTCATGCGGTAAATTAGTTTTATATCTATACTAATATTATAAAGAGGTAAAGTTTGTGATGTTGTAGGAAGTAATCTCTGGATCTACTGAACCGATTTTGAAAATTCTTTACCAATAGAAAGCCACGTTATTTGTGAGTGTCATATGCTATATATTATCCCGAAAAATGAAAAGACCTTTTCGTGGTAGTCGGATTTCCAAAGTAAGTCGGAAAAAATGGTCGAACGAAAACGTTTCTAACGAACGCTGCCTTAACGATGAAAGATATATGTTGAAGTTCTAGAGAAAAGTTGTAGAGCTTAATAATGCCTACAAAAAAGTCAGCAACAGCATATGTCCAACTTTCCTATTTAAGTAACAAAAAGTAGTATTTTTTATAAAAAAAATAATTTTAGTCGTTAGGTCATGTTTATTGGTCATAATATGACCAATAAACATGAATTATCAACAATTATGAATTATTATCAAAATAAGTAAATTTATCGTCTAAAGTGTTTAAAACAAAAGACTTTTCCTTTTACTGCGTATAATTTCCCTTTTACTGCATAAATATTTAAAGAGATAGGACACTCACAAATAAGGCACTCACAAGAAGACGCTCACAAATAACGGTAATATAGTCAAATTTTCATGCAAATACATACATACATATGCAGTAAAAATATAACCCTTCTTTTAGCAGTCAGGAAATAAATCATAGCACTCAGTACTAACCGAACCACATTCATAATTTCATCACAAGTAAAAAGTTTTACCGCCCAACGAAGTGGGCACGGGTCAGCTAGTCTTTTATACACACAAACAACTGAGATAGTCTTCGATCTCATACGAATAAACGACATTCCTAGTCGCTATTCCAGAAATCATTATCATCAGGAAAGCAATATTATTTTGGATTCCAAAGTAAAAGGAAGTACCTTTCTTCCAGCGGAATCGATGACTATGCCATCCGATGTATGGAGTCCGTAGTCTATTATTGGTGTAATTGTTTTGCCGTCAGGAGTCGCCTTCCTGATCAGATCTTCATGGGTGTCTGTCCAATAAATTTCGCCTGAAAGATATTACATTTTTAATTAATTTCGTTACTCTGTTTTGGATAGTACTTACAATGTATTAAGCGGAAAGAGGTTCCAGCGAAGCAATATTTTTTGTGTGCCAACTGCGTATTTTATTGACCTAAAAAGGCCTTTGACCTCGTGAGAGTTTACATACGACTATTGCATGATGTCAGTTCAGATGTTCAGTTGACAACTTGGGTTGTCGACTACAGCGGGCGAGCCCGTCACCTCAGGAAGTTTTAACGATTAGTCGTTCTATCTCCCTGGAGTGAGCGTAGAAGACTTGGGGACGAAAACAGTCCACCATCTAGCTACGTCACAAGCCCGTAAGAGGCCAACGCCTTAAGAGGCCTATTACAAAATAGCGTAGGTATTCTTTTAAAATGAGTTTAAAAAATGAACGCATTTTTTTTTGGATGTAACTATAAAAGATAGGATAAATAAATAAATAAATAAATAAATAACTATTCAACCCTGGGAGAAAACCGCGGCACTGAGCGCTCTTCTCTTGCGCAAGCAAATATATACACAATTTCTAATTGTTTTTTGCAGTGTTTTCTCCTTTCTAATGACAATAATTTATATTATGTCGTATTGCTAAAAGAGTGAACTTTAATATAGTATAAGTATTATATAAGAATCTTATTTTATTTCTGAGAAAATTAGAATGATACAGGAAGATTTTTTTTAAATTTTGTGTAATTGTAAGTAATGTATACCTTGGATATGTGGTCAAAAAACGAAAAAATAAGGCCGCTATGGTCAACAAGAATACATGACGGACATAAAAAAAAATAGTATACGGTTTTCGTTGTAGTGATATTACTGTATTAAGGAGCTCAAAGTTTGCCTTCCGAGCGTTTTACGAATAACGACTTTCGGAAAATGGGCTGAATAAGTAAATAATATTCGTTATATCTAAAATTAAAGGCCGCTATGGTCAACATCAAGAAATGGTCCAGGTAATTCAGTAATTAAAGTTTGTAGAAATCTCTTCATTTCTTGGAATTAGAACGCCAAAAATCCACTTTTCTTGCCTTTCTGGAAAAAATATGTGATAGGGCTCTTAACCGCGAGATACCGTGAGCAAACGGAGTTCTTCCCTGTCAGTTGTGGCGTCAAACAAGGTTGTGTCCTCACACCTGTCCCCTTCGCTCTCTACTTTGCCGTCGTAGTTAATGACGAGTGCATCATTAACTTAAGGCTCCCTTCCGAGTTGGCGCGACTAAAAATTTATGTATTTTTGCAATACCACGCGCCCGCGCGCTTTCGATATATACATAAAGATGTATAGTTATACCGCGGCGACAAGGGAAAACGTCCCACCGTTGGCAGTGGCCAATTACGAATGACAATTTCGGCTTCGCGCGTCGTCTAATATAGTCGATTTGGCTTTTCAATTATAATATAATAAATTATGAAATGAATAGTTTTTTATTAAGCAAAAATTAGATTACATTAGTAAGATCACTGTGTTATTTTTTATATCACTCAAAAGTATCTTTAATAAATAGAAAAAAAATTATGTTTAGCCATAACATTTCTGAAATTACGTAATTTAAAATATTTTTTTCTTATATGTTTTGTATGGAAGTTCCAAAAACTGTCTTGGTACTATCTTTGATTTTATAATGGTACTATGCAAATAGACCATACGCTGGCGTAAACAGTATTTTTTAATATTGAGAATCATATGTAGGTTTTTCAAATACTGAAGAAAAATCTCGCTCGTTTTTATTTTTTTGGAAAACAGTAACAGAATAAAGATAATTTACAATTAATATGGAAATAATTTACCATTTTCGTTTTGGCGAAATGATAGCTTAAGGACCGGGTTTTTAAAATCCGGCATAATTGTATTCAAATTCTTTTTCGTGTTCTCACAACCAGACTACAAAATTATGCTTCATATAGCTTTTGGCTGCCCCTAGAGCACATCTATATACACTTCCGCGCTGACAATGGACTTTTTAACCCGGACTTCAACTGAACTTTTCCAGTGGAAAAAAAATCTTATCGGAATCTCTAGCTGCTCTACGAAGTCTAGGAGGATATAATCGAATCTGTCTAGGAGGATATCATAATATATTAAAATAATACCTGTTTTTCTATCAACATCTACTGCCAATGCATTCTTCAATGGAGGTAGAGGTACAACCACATCGATGACATAAGGAACATCCAAAGATATTTGCCTTATATCTAATCTATGAGCGAATATCAAGTAATTTGTAGGACCTAGTGCGCAAGTCTTCTTGTCAGCCTGAAAAATCAGAGTAGGCGATGATTTATTGGGTGTTTTATGATTCAGCTGCTTCAACATGGACAGATCGTATCTCACCATAAGTTTGATTCCGATGGGACAAGCGCAGGAGTATCCGCCTGGGTTCAGCAGGCAAAGATGCGAGCAGCCGCCGTTTGCTTTCCCGTTGTTGCAGCGGTTCGCGGTCCACTTCCGATCTTTATGATATACGCGTACATCCATCAGTCCAATGACGGAAGAGCTCAGCGTGCGCCGATTTTTGCCGGTAATTTTATTAGCAGCTTGGATGGAAAGAGTGTCCCAGTCGGTCCAGAAGATTTCATCTCGGTAGATATCCAGGCCGAATGGGTGCGGAAGATCAGTTCCTGGAAGGATAGAAAAGCGAGTTAGATACGCAAATCGACGGTGTGCATGGTCTAAAAAACGGTCGCTGCTATGGTACAATCGACAAACTGCAATGATAAATATTACATGGGCATTGGATGAAGTCTTCCAGACTGTAGGGGAGGAAAAAGAAGACTCGAGAGCCTGAGCTGGGATATTGAAATCAAGCTGCCGGTGATCCTGTCGTATGCAGATCCAGAAGGTTATTTTAACGAATGATTAAGGAAAATACCGGAAATATTTAAAACAACCAGCACATCATTCAAATCAATCCATCAAAAACAAACGGGACAAAGACCAGAAATTAAATATTTGAAACCTACATACATATATCACACCGGGCTTTAGCCAAAAGAACACTATTAAGACGCGCTAGCAAAAGCCTAAACGATACACCCTTTTATTAAAAAAAATATACTCCCGAATAATAAGACTTCTTTATGGACTAATAGTCATAACGAAAATAAATATTACAATATTAGGGGAATGCGAAAGCTATCACAAAATTTACCATAGAAAATATATTAAAAATTCCAAAATTTACAAAAAAAAAAAGTTAAATAATATTTTGGAGAGGAAAATGATAAAAAACAAGATATTATTGCAGGGAAAAACCTATCAATAGAAACGATAAGAAACGTGTATTGTGTGTGTGTGTGTATGTGTTTGTGTGAGTATGTGTATATATGTGTGAATGTTTGTGTGTCGTGTGTGCACGGGCGCGCGCGGAATGAAACTCACTGAATCATGACATGAAATGTTACGATGTAACGATGGAAGAATGGGAAGAACTGGCAAAGAACAAGGAATAACTGTGCAAGAAATCTACAGCAATATATGATTTGGAAGAAAGTGGACCAGAAGATATAAATAAGAGGACACCGAGACTAACAAAGTAGAAGATTACTTTGCTCTTCCTCATCCTAATTGCTAACTTGTTTAATGCCGGTCGATTATTCTCATATCCCAGTTATTCACGGAGCAGGTTCTCCTATAATACACATACATAATGTGCCCTGTCGTAAAACGGTGGACCAGATCAGGGTGGCTTCTGGCTGGGGTTGTAAGATCTAATCTAATCTGTTTGACAATTCTCTTACTACATATCAAAGATATTTATTACCTATCAGTATAACTCGATCGGTCCCATCGAAATTGGAGTGCTCTATTTTCCTCGTCCCTCCATCGGTCCAGTATAAGCGTTGGCGGGCGCTGTCCAGGGCTAATCCGTTTGGCCAGGTGAGGTTTCCGGTTATGATTTTCTTCCGCGATGATCCATCCATCGCTGCGGTCTCGATACATGGAGATGTACCCCAGTCAGACCAGTACATCAAACCGACTGCAAACATTTGATAGCTTGGATAAACTTTCCATTCACGCCTAGTTAATATGTGACGATACAACATTATGACCAGTGACATACATATGTATTTGTAAAAACGATTTCTACCCCCGTTCCTCTCCATATTTCGACATAGTTTGAAATTCTCAATTAATATAATGAAATTCACGACAGTCTTTGGTAATAATATTGGTAACTATAGCGAGTTATATAGATCCACATTTATTGTTATATTTGTTTTTATTTTTATTTTATTTCATTTTTTTCGTAAATTCTACAGCGTTATAGACTAATGCAATTAATATAATATAATTTACGAAAGTCCTTAAAGCAACGGAAATAAAATATGGAAATAAAAATGAATTTGACATTTAGGCAATTCAAAAATAAATTAAAGAAATGGTTATCGAATCATGACAGACTAACCATACATCAAATGTTAGAAATAATAGTTTAATAAAACTTAGGTGCACAAATTATTAACATATTTTTAAACATGTATGTTGGGTATATTTTAACATTGAACTAACTACCAAAAATTATTTGACTTTGACAATGAATTGTACTTTTTTGACTATGTATTTTTATATTAAATCCTATATTACTTAACATATATTAAATATTAATGACTGTTTCTTTCTTTTCTCACATATAATTTTCTTTAGATTGTTTAATCGAATTTTATATTATATTTATTGCCGATTATATAATGGAATTGCATTTTATTTATTATCATCATTTAATATTTTTTTATTATTATTTTTAATTTAATTTTTTTTATTTTGAAGACCACATTTTAGGGCAATTTAGTGTTATTAGCTTTTTACTAAAACTTGTACATTTGTAAGCAATCAAGCAATCAAGCAAACTTGATTATAATATTAGAGTCCTGTCCACCCTAGAACGGGCTAGTCCCAGTTGGGTGACAGAAACAAATAAGCAAAAGATTAAGGTTTTGTCATTCGGTTCCTGTTATTTTTGTAAGATAATCAATGTTTTATAATAATTAATTCTTAAATAAATAAAATAAATAAATAAATGACTGCTTTTCGCTTATAACATAAAATAGTATTTTTTATTTATTTGAAAATACAGACTAAAATAAAAACAGACTAAAATAAAAACAATATTAAAATGAAGAGAAATGACAATAGCTACATAGTTGGCAACTTTAAACTAACTTGACATAATGTAACCTAACCATCCTCGAAATATGTACATACTCTTCAATGAATATAGAAATCTGCATCGAAATCCGTCAGCGGTCTTTGAGTTTATAGCGATAAACTTGATAGTGGCCACACAGAAAGAAAGACTGACAGACACATGATTTTTGGGGATTTAAAAAAATATTGTTTAGATTATGGTGGACCTTCAAGGTGGGGGTGTAAGGGTAGGGAAATCTTGTAAAATTCTACGTCTATCTTTTACCGCCCAGGGGAATATGACCCTTCTGGTCGTGTGCGTATAAATCTATCCCCGTTGTAAATAACATGAATTGCTATAGTAGGAGTCTCCGTTATATGCAAACAAACAAGCTCTGGTTACCATTTGGATCGAGGACGATATCTCTCGGTTTGTCGATGTCTTCCCAGAACAACAATGTTCGCATCGTGCCATCAGAATTGGACACTTCAATTCTGTTGGTGCCGGCATCCGTCCAGTATAGCTTAGAGGTGAGCCAATCAAAAGCCAGACCAGCAGGAGAAACTGAAAAAAAATGTTTACCCTATAACATGTTGTCTTACTTAGTTAGTTGACACTGTTGGACAATACACAACAATGTAATTATGTTTGTACTATTGGTTACTTGAATGTTTATTTTTTAAATATTTATTTATATCATTTTAATTTACTCCGCACATAAGGCCATTCTGACTAAGTAAGCACATGTTCTAAGGGTGGTCCATTAGGGCTTAATAGGGTGGCACTTGTTCTAAGGCTCATACATACATACATACGTACATAAATACATAATGCCATTTCGTAAAAAAATGTCTCTTAATGTAAATTAATTAAAAGCAATATGCTTCTTTTGCAACCGTCTGATTCCAATGAAATGGATGTATATTTTGGGATTGACAAACTAGATATTGTCTCCCACCACTAAATTCCTCGGATTAGAAATTAATCAAAAATTGCAATGTTCTGATCACTTTAAATTTAAATAATCTCAGCAAAAAACTGTGCAGTGCCTATTCGCCATTAGAAATATAGGAAATGTATGCGATCTTTAAGCCGTTAAATCTGTTTCTTTTATGTATTTCCATTTCATAATAACGTACGGCCTACTGTTTCGGGGAATATCACCAAATTCAACCAGAATTTTTCTCCTTTAGAAAAAAGCAGTACGCAGTTTATACAAAGTCTCTCCAAGAAGTTCTTGTAAGCCGCTGTTCGTAGACTCGGGAATCTTGCCTCTATTTTCATTATACATATATCAAAAAAATCTCCCTGTCGCAGGCAATTGAAGATGTGTGTGGGGGGGGGGGGGTTCTGGCAGTTAGGTAATGCGTTTAGACTGTTTAATAAATATTGTCAAAAGGGAACTTACTCAAGTTATTTTCGACTAGAATACGCTGATCACTGCCGTTTAGATTAGCACGGTTGATTGTATCCCTTTCGACGTCAGTCCAAAATATAGCGTTCTTCTCTTGATCCCAAGCTAGTGCCACTGCTGACTTTATTCCGTCTAAGGGAATTACCTGATACAAAAGAAAATATAAGTTAATTGGTCAAAAATATTATTTACTAGGGATTGCCTTCAGATAGATGTTAAAACTTTTCTCACCAAATCAACATTGATATTGTTCCTCTTCGTGCTGAGTTGCTTTATCCTAATATCTTTCTTCCTTGCAAAGAGGAGTAATTTTTCTCTATCAGTTTTGCAGGTCCTCCTTTAAATAAATAAATAAATAAAGTTTAGAAGTGCTCTTGTGTTTTGTTAGAAAAGAGAATTGGCATAATCTGAAAGAAAATCCGGGCATCAGGAAATAACCATTTTTAAATAAGAGGTATAGTCTGACCTCCAATTCGTGGCCCTCGGGCGATAGATTAAAAAGATTAAACAGGTTATGGCAATATTTTCCGAAATCATGCAATCTTGAAAATGTTTCTTCTGCTTTCAATAACTATAGTTCCCGTTAATGTAAGCATATTGGAAATACACGAATACATGATAATTTTACAGCACTAGGTAGGTATTTTATTACTGGTAATTGAAAAGAAACTGCTGCGACCAAACAAGTGTTTAAAATACATCAGTATGACAAAAAAGCATTAAAATCGCTAAACATACAATGGGTGTTAAAAAACAAATAATTTCGGTTTCCATATGTACATATGCGGTATGCCCTAAATGGATGCCAACATAATAATTTCGAAGTATACACCATTTTTATGATGGAAGATGCAAAAACAAATATATTTGCAAGTTCAGGCTTGCATTATTTTGCGGGAAAGTATTTTTGGTTCAAATAACATCTTGCGGTGTCGAATACAACGGGCGAGCCCGTCACCACAGGGCGTTTTAACGATTAGTCGTTCTGTCGCCCTGCAGTGAACGTAGAAGACTTTGGACAGTACAATTCTACGTCCAGCTACGTCACAACCCGTGAGAGTCCAACGCCTTTCCGCGAGTTAGCCAGGAATAAACCCGGCGGGCTCGAGATACTCGCGCCCTCACTTCCAATTGTGACCAGATTTCTCCGGTCTCTCGATTGGTTCCGAGTTCGAGGTCGCTTGCGCGGTCCTCTCCCTTACGAAGCGGTGAAACGGAGTGCACCGAATCTATCGCGGACCAAGGCGTCCTTTGCCCGACTCTGAACCGGGATCGGATGGCCAATGGTCATTTCAAGAGCAGTCGCCGTAAGGTAGACAACCACCCCCGCTCTGTAGTAAACAATACAGTTCCCAGACTCCCCCGACTGTTCGTCGGAGAGCACAATCGATTGGCTTGCGACGCACGGTGTGCAGACCGTCCAGGGGCGCCAGAGGTTTGATTCCCAGGGGAGACTGGTTGACCCAGTGTCCTACCCGGGATTCGCACCCCATGCGAGGAGGCCGTCGGATGGGTGTTGACCCGTGAGTGTGACCGACCCTGAACACATGGGTCATCGTGGCCACCTCATCATGGGCC